>CM031239.1:750167823-750545085 GCA_018340775.1 Taxus wallichiana var. yunnanensis
TAAGGAGGTGAAGAAACTGAGATTTGATCTAAGTGTTGTAGATCAAGATCACCGTGAGATGCGTCGGACCTTGGTGTATCCCAAGAAGTGTGCCTATGTAGAAAATTATGTATCTCATGACATACACATGGTAAAATTGGTGACATTGCCTATTGCAGGTAGGATGTCGAAATGATGTATTTGTAGCTAAGGCCCAAGTTTGAGAAGGAGATTATGTTGAAGATGACGTACCTATCCCGAGAAGACCCCACTGGGAGAAAGAAGAAAGTAGTAATTACGAAGAGGAAGAGAAGAGAATCCTACGAGAGAAAGTGCCAAGCACGCATACATTGTAAATTATGGGGCACAAGAGTTAGGCATAGGTATAAGTACCTACATTTGGTGAAATAAGTATCCTATCATGAAGGAGATGCTAGATGAATAAGAATTTACTAGAGAGAGGAGTCTCCCAAGAAGGAGGAGCCCCTGTGTTGAAGTCACTAGTGAAGGAAAATCAAAGGGTGGCATAAGGTTCAGACTCGGAGGAGATGGAGAGTGTGAAAGGAGATGAAATTGAATACAATGAATAGTGTGGGGAAGCTCGGAATTCTTACGTGTATAATGTACACGAGTTTGGTGAAGAAGGGGATGAAGAGGAGGAGTATGAGGAGGGCACCCATGCCAAAGGAGGAAGTGAGGAGGTGAACATGCATGGTCAGAGGACCCCGACCCCTACCAAGGAACAAATAAATGATATAGTTGAAAAGGAGGTGGTAGGAATTATACAAGATCTAGTGGACCAACAGTCGAGTGTAGCATTGATGAAGTCTTTGAAGGAAACTAAAGAGAGCACAAGTGTAGGAAAGGAGTATGGGAGCATGGGAAGAGACCCCAACTTAGCAGTAAGCTTCCCAATGGAAACATGAGTAGGTGGGAAGGTCACAATAGCGGCATAGGAACATGATATGACTTATAAAAATGATACAAAAAATTCTTGTGCACACAGCCCAAGTACAATGCCCACGTAGAAAAACTCCTAGCTTGGTCTTCTTTTGATGAAGAAATTGCATACCCACGCACTAGGAAAATGTTGTCCTGGGAATTTGAGTCCCACATTGATGAACCTGAGTTCAAGGTAAATAATGATGTGTTGATGGAGACACCGGTGTCTTTGGTATGAATCCCCTTGTAAATACTCAACAAATGTCGAATGAGCAAGTTTACAAATGCACTCAATAAGGTGTTAGTAGAAGTAGAGGCAAGACATTTTTGGAGAAATGACAGAATAAAATCCTTAAAGGAGGAACTTGGAAAGAATAATGAGGAGATCATTGAGAGGGATAGGGAGATAAAGCAAAAGGAGTTAATCAATGCCTGAGTTAAGATGTGAGCTAAGGTATGAAAAGGAAAAGTTGTGCAAAGTACACAAGAAGGTAGAGGCCATTTCGAGATGCCATTATCTTTAATTACCTGGACCTATCCCCTCATGAGAAGAAATACGAGTCAACCATGAACTGCTTGGAATACTTGATGGGTATACTCACCATGGAGAGACAACCAATCGCATTGGAGTCATCAGAAGAGGTGATAATGTGCCAAAAAGGAGAAGAGAAGTTGAAGATTACAGAGATATAAAATTTGTACTTTGAGCTCTTTTCCTTAGTGAATACCACAATGCGAGATGGTAGAAGTTAAATATGACAACTATGGTGACAAGGATAGAGTAGTAAGCATATTAATTTCCATCCATGAGGAGATCTGAAATAATTTCAAGATAAAAATAAGGGAAATAGAGTGGAGTGACATAGGATCTTGGCCGAGGTAGAGAAGAAATTGGAGATGATCAAAACCTTAAGGGTTTTGATTAAAAATAAACTGAAAGAGTTGTACCACCAAGGTACTCACAAGATGGACACACTGGGAGACCTTAACAAGCAGATGTAAAGCATTGAAGATACATGGAAGGCTAAGGGGGATAAGATGATTTTTACGAGGTTACCATGATGGTGGGTAAATTAATTCAATAGGCAAGGTTACCATGATCGTGGGTAAATTACTTCAATAGGCATAGAATGAGGTGGATGTTTGGGTTAAGATTGAATCCCCCGTGAAGAAATATTTCCCACTTCTCATGCAGTAGTAGCAAGATTATCCCATTCTTCCATTCTTTATTCTTTCATTTCCTATATTATTTATTCTTTGATTGAAGGGAAGAGTGTTTTTGAGGATAAAAAACACATGTAGTGTGGGGTAATGTTAGGCCTTGAATTGACTAAGTCCCAAGGAAAATGTCAACGCATGCGAGAGGTAGTAAATAAGGAAGGCTCTCAGGAAAAAGCATGCAAGGGAAAGGTGCGTGGGAGAAGAGGTTGGCATGCATGGGAGTAGGAAGGTTTATGGACTTAGCCATATTTTGAAGGAGTTGTCATAGGAGAAACACATGAAAATTTTGAGTAGGTGTGACAAATGGATAAGGTGTCATCTTGGAGATTTGGGGGTCAAGAAAATAATATTCCATGCAAGGAGTATTCCAAGGATGATCATTATAGGTAGTGGAGGAATTTGCAAGCTGACATAGGCATTCGACCATGTAGGAACACACTTCCACTTAGCATGGGATTTGTTCATGAAGGAAACTAAGGCGATGCATTCAAATCCTATATAAAGGAGTGTTTGGGTCCAAAATAGGGAGGAGGAGAGTAACAACAAATTGTTGGGGAAATGAAGGGTTAAAGAGGGTTTTAAGTAGTAACAAGGTGCTCTTTGGAATACTTGAAAGGATGTTATTAAGCATATATGCATGGTTTTGGGTCTAAAAAAGGATTGTAATGGGTATAATATCCAAGAACTCTCTCTCTGCAGTATTTTTGTAGGGTCTAAGATAATATTCCTTGATGTATTCGGTTTGTTTGACCCTTATGATGAGATGGAGCCACTATAAATTTTTATAATTCAATTTATTTGTGTGATTCTAGTTAGTCATATTCTTAGGTGTAAACCCTTGTGTATTTCATATTGTTTTAAGTCGATCTAGTTTCATTATGCTTATTTACAATGTTCATTCCCATTTATGATACATCTATGCATGGATTTGTTATCTGCTTTTTGTTTTTGAGTGAATGTATATGTTTCCATTCTTGCAACTCATTCTCCATAAATGGCGGATCATTCTTGTGAATATCACATAAATTAGGGCTTGGTGCACACACATGCCTCGGTGAGTGCCCAACACATGTTTGGTGATAGGTCAACACACTTAGGGTGGAAAGAAATTACATGAAGAAATGATTACATATCCCCTCCTCCTACCAATTCCTCTATGGTGTTACCAATTTCAAATCAACAACCACCAACCAAGAAAGACCAACCATTTCACACTGTGATAGCTAGAATCTTTAAACTTCCTTCTTTCAACCCAAAATCCAACCCTGGTCCTACTCTTACTCCTACCCACCATTTTGATGAATCTATCTATTCTCATGACACACCTAACACTATCCCATACTGTCATGGTATCTCTCACATTATCACATATATCTCCATCATTGGCACACTTGGGGGCATTGCACTCCCTCCTTCTAGCACTATCAATTTTTTCTAGTATATACTATCATACTTTATGCTCCACGCTTCATATTTAATCTTCCTAAGCACTCCTACACTTTTAATACACCCATTGTACTGTCATTACCCTATGACACACTTTATTTCCATGGTTCATACTCGACTTCTTAGGGTATAATTACGAAATGAGCCTCAAATAACTCACATCATCTAAATTTCACACTCTGTGCTTCGTGATATATATATTTCTAGCATCTATTTGCACAAGACACTCATTACCCGATGCCACACTCTTGTTCTATGGTTCATTCTTGAATGTTTAGTGTTCTTATAAATGAGCCTTATCTCATACAAATCTGTTGGGGAACACAAATCCTTCCATTTTCACATATTACATACCATGCCATCACACTCATACACAACATTTTCATATCTTGGTTGCATTTACTCTTGCTAGCTTATTCTATCTACATGTTACACTTTGTTTTCCATGCTAAACGTATTCTTAGTATGATGTCATCATCTTTATATATATATATACACATATGAGTTCACTTGGTATTTTGAGGTGAATGAAAATATCTTACAAGTTTATAAATGTTACAATGATGCTTGGCACCGCACCTTTACTAATCCCACTTAGACTCTGGGGCATCTAATTAAATACTACTACATAATTCTACACACTTCAGTTCTATTGCTACATTATTCACTATTTCTCATTACATGTTCACTGATTTATACATGCCTTGACATACTATTTATCTTTCTAACATGCTAATGGGTGCTTCATGTGTAGCATTTTCCTTATAGGACAATATACAACCATGGTTATCTGCCACATTTTGTTTGATCTTATTTGCTATTATATGTTATTGTTTGTGGGTTATGCCATATGTATTGTATGATCATTGTATGTTTTTCCTATTTTAGTCTTGATTGTTTTGTGACATTGTGAGTGATGTCCCATGTTTGAAACCCTCTTTTGATTGTCCATCTTGCTAACACAATTGATTGATACATTTTTTCTATTTTCTCGTTAGCTATGTTTTCTACTAACACATGTTACTAGCCTCTTCTATTTGCATGTGCTTTGGTTTCTACCATGCACATCCCTTAACCCCGTATGTATCCACTTGATTAACATCGAGTCCTCTATTTTGGGCCGCATTCTCCTAATATCATTACATACACCCTAAACGAGGGAGGCATACATTGGGTGAACAAATCACCCCTACAAAATCTCAAGGATACAATTTAAACAAACATAGTACATAAAAACATAGGTATATAGTCACAGAAGAGTCCAAAATCTGACTTGGACTTCACACATAGTACAAACACCAACACCCATAATAAGAGACTAGCACCTAGGTGCTAATGTCATGGAAGGAAAAATAAGTAATTTCTCAGTACAACACAACCTTAAAATTTTTACAAAGTAGTTCTACAGCAACATGCACTATCCTTTAGTCATGAATGCATTCTATCTCCTACAATTAGTACAATAAAAACATTTAGAACTAATCGGGACAAATAGAACAAATTGGGATCTACCATTTGCAGTGGTGCTTATTGGGCAGAGTCATGGAAGGAGAGTAAAACTAGACCTCTCTCCCCAACACTTTCTCTTTGGCATGAGATCGCCTAAAAATAAAACTTGGCATGAGATCGCCAAAAAACTTTCTCTTAGTGTGAAATCACCCAAAAATCTCACCTTTAACATTCAAATCAGTGACTCCAAGAAACATGACACATTTCTATCCTTTACTCTTTTACATATCAGGTGCACACTTTCCTTTTTCCACAGTCTTACAAACTTTTACATACTTTATTCATAATTTTTATATACAAAACTTTGACTACTCTTTTTCTCTTCTTTTTGCAGTCTTCCCTTATGGGAAGTAACACATTAGATATAGTAGCATGCTACAACACATACACTTCACCCCTAAGGTCCACTTCCCTTTCATATTCTTCAAACTTCATTTTGTAATCACTCCATGCTTCACTTGTCCACTCGACAAGCTATCGGCAACACTCTTCTCTATAGGATCATAAGATACGCATCTTCTATCTACTTTATGTTATTTGGTATTCACTCAAAAATATACGGTGGGGGAAAATGTTGACAAAAAATCACACACTTGGGTACATTTCTAGGTCCAAAAACATACTAATGTAGATATGATTCTCAAGCAAGAAAACTAGTGGTTGACTACTATATTTGGCATCCTTTTTGTCTCTTATTTTTCTTTAGTATGCACACCCTACAGTCCTGACCAAAATTGAATGGTTTATATTTTATGGCTGCAGACATTAATCGGTGCCCAATTAAGACACCAACGCCCAACCGCATCTTTCCATACTGGGTGGTCCTAACCCTTTCTTACCTTCACTCACTCTTTTTGGGTCTCTTTTATATTTTGGGCATCTTTTTCACTTATTGGTGGGCCTTCCAATTATCAATTATGAAATTCAAACAAGGGAATCATCTATATACTTAGTTACTTCTCAAAAATAAGGACCAAGCACTAAACATTATTATCATCACCTAAGTTTGCATTCCAAAGGCATCCATGTATCACTCGTTCAAGGGACAAGGGTTGCACCAATTTTGCATACATTGCATAGCGAGGTAAGTTTATTCTATTCCATTCACACATACTATTACATTACTACATTATAGATCTAGCTTTGTTATCACTATGTTGAACTCTTATTTTCTTATACCATTTGAGAATAATGAAATCATAACAAAGAAAATGAGTAACACCAAATATGAGAGGGTTTAAGGTACCTCTGAATGGGATGATAATGGATGTGGGAAGAAAATATAACTCCTCATCTCAATAATCTAGATGACCTACATAACATGTTGAAAAATCAAGAGAAAAATATTAGTAGATTGGATGATGGGTTGCTCGAAAATCGATCGATCGCTAGAATTGAAAACTTCCTAGGATAGATATCAACCCACATTTTGATAAAAGATAAAGTAATGATGGATTTGATATAATGTAGCAGAATATGAGATAAAATAGAAAATTGAAATGAAAGAGATAAATTAGAAATTGAGATTTGATCTAAGTAAATGTAAACCAAATCGAACATGGGTGGGTTGAAGACAACCTGAGACTGCAAAGCTCATTCAAAAATGACTGGAGCAGGCCAAGTTAGACAGTAATAGAAAAATTTATATCCGAAGGGTTTGGAGGAATATTTAGGGTTGATGATGAGGATGAGATGGAACATGAACACTGTAAGAAGATCTATATATGTATCGACATAAAGGATGCAATAAAATTAGTGGAAGATGAGAAATTCTAGCCAAGGTCGGTGGTGGATGGTCTTGATCAACGATAAATGGATTTGATAAAGTTTGGATCTAAAGCTACAAGTGTGCATGATGACAAGATTGAAGGTTGTCAGGCTCGAGAAAATGGATGACTGGAAGAATAAATGACCTGAAATAAAACAAACTATGAACTAGGTCGATGACAATCGAGGCATGGTCAAAGACAACTAGGAATGATCTAGGGTTAGATGGAAAAATATGAGTGAAAATGACTATCTACAGATGGAAATGAAGATAATAAATTTCTTAGAAAGGGGCTCGGGGATGATTGTTGAACCCGCAAAAAGGATGAAAAGAAGGGTGATGGAATGAGAATGGTAGATCCAAGCACAAAAAGAGAAAGAGACTCGAAACTATTCAAAGGTGGGGTATAAGCTCTCCAAAATAGCTCCAAGATAGTGATAATAGTTAAAGATGAGAAAGAGATGAAGGAAATATCATAAGAAATCTCAAAGTCTCCAAAATTACATCCCTAAAAAGTGAGGGGTATGGTCCTATTTCTAGGGTTGATGGTAACCCATATGGGTCACCTCCGATTGTGGAGGTCCATCCATTTGGGTAGTAGAAAAGTGATGAGATTGAGACAATGAGCCCTTGTGAGGCGGGATTAGATTTTTGAGAGATATGTATGCGGGTTAGGGTTTCTTAAGATGGATAAATGGGTAGGTGGGAGGTGGAAAATATTAAATAAAGGAAAAGGGAGGTGAAATCATTAAATGAGGGCCTAGGGATGGTAAATAGAGACATTTAGGGAAGATAAATAGATTAGATGATGATTTAGGATTAATTAATGATAATTAGGGATGATTAGGGGAGATTAATTAAGGGTGTAATTAAGATGAGATTAAAGCTAAAAAATACCAATTAAATAGGAGGGAAAGGGGGATTTAAATGGGAAGAGAGGTATGTATGTGAATAATGATGATGAAGGGGAGTGAACATGAGATGAGGGACAAGGGATACAAAAAATTGGTGTCTACATTTGCCCCTTTTTGTCGAGTGGTTTGTGTTGGGAAAGCCATGAGAAAAAAATGAGGAGATGAAAATATGATTGATGAGGTGCTCCCCCTCAAACTAGGGATTGACGACACGAAAGGGAATTGATCACGAGTTTGAAAGAGATAGATGAAGGGAGAAATATTGGAAAGGATGAGAAAAAGGAAGATGATGACAAAAGATGCCCCAGGATAGAAAAATAAAAATAAAAATAAACAAAAATATGGCGGTGATTTTAGAATCAATTTGGTAGGGAACAAAGTAAGACCTCAATGGAGATGATTGAAATTTCCTACGGACTGAAGTTAACAAAAACCACATGTAAGATGGAGGGAATCAAGGGAATCCTCTTAAATGGATATGTAAGCTATGAGACATATGGGTCAAAGGTAGATATCAAAAATATGCACAAACAAATGTGAGGATAGCCAAAAAAATGTTTGACAAGGTACGGGGACAAACTATGCGATATCCTTCATACATGAGGAATCACTCAACAATTATGCATCTAGGTAGGATGAGTATAAAAATGAGGAAAATAATGGTGCCCCTGATAAGGAACATGAAGAAGGCCATAGAGGCAAATAATGAAAATAGGTAAGCCACGCAAGGCAAGAAATAATATGTTATAGGTGATACATAAGAAAAAAGAGTGGAAGAAAATATAATTTAATGAAGAAATATGGTGAAAGGGATAAATGATTGAAAAGTAGGGCTGGGTCAATGGTGACTTGATAGAGTTGACAAAAACTAGGGTTGTGGCTGTAGTAGTGAAAGGGGTCATCGGTGACCGGGTTTGGTGAGCTATATAAGCATCCAGGTCGGCTGAAAAAATTCATTTGCACCGTCATGCGAGGTTATCGATTGAGAGCTCGAGTAAGAGAAAGATTTGAGAGTGATGGAAGTTGATGGAGAAGATAGGAAGTGCTAGAGGATGTAGAGGATGGTAAGTGCCTAAGCCTTATCCTAGTTTCTAAGTTTTTAAATGATTTTTAGAATTTTTTCAAAATTTTCACCTAGGATCCAAGGGAAGTCCGTGACGACTGGACACAATCACTATCGACCGGGCCTTTTATAGCGGCGACTCAGGGTGGGAGGCGTTAACCAAATCTGGGTTGGCATCTACTTAGGAAAGGATGGGAGAGCTGTGGATTTTTATGTTTATTTGTAGATATAAAGAGACTAATGATTGATTATTTGACATGTTTTATAGGCCAGGGACACATTTTATCTTTGAGATAGAGTGTTGAAAATGTATGATCATATCGGAGGAGATATGACTGATGTGGAGTGGGACCACTTAGCAATTTGGAGTGGGGTTAGGTTTATTTTGACATTATCGAGAGGATACCGAGGGATTTTAGTTTGATGATTGATTTGATAAAAATTTGGGATGAGTGAAATAACACATTTTGTCTTAGGATCTTGAGAAGCAGAGATAGGGGTTAGGGTTAGGAGGAATACCTATTGAGTGTTGGGAAGGTGTGCACATACCGTAGAGAGATCAGACCGATTGTGAAGAGCTCCTCTTTGTCTAGGAAGGACTACCTATAAATAAGAATGCAAGACCACCAGATTTTAGTTAGACAATAAGTGAGGGAGCTGCCTTGGGCCCAGGAAATATTAGACTTCCTTTCGAAGGTGGTCAGTTCCTTTTAATACAAATTAATGCAAATGATAATAAAGAAGCTATTGCGAACTCACGATTTAGGTATCTCGTTACTAAAAGCAATAGAGACTAAACTACCAATAATAGAATGTCATGTTGTTTGTTTGGTCACTGGTTATTGATATGTTCGAGATCAAATTTACGAGGATAGACCAGGCTGGACATGAGATTGTTTTGAGGTGAATAGGTGAAAGGTTGGTTTTGGTATAAGTCACAGTGACTGATGCGGTCACTGGATAACCGATCGCGGTTATAAAACCAGTACCGGTAGGGAATAACCGATATCGGTAGGGGCAGTGATTTAGGGATTTTAAATGGAGGTTGGTGTAAGGTGGTTATGAGGTTTGGAAGGTTGGTAGATGGTTGAGGGGAGTAGTAGGGTGATAGAGAAGACTCAGAGAGTGAGAGAGCTATCTTTGGGGCAATATAGAGATGGATGACCGAAGGTTAGGTGCAGGTTGTTGCCGGGTAGTAGATCCAGGAGTGAGCTTATAATCCCTATGAATTAAAAGTTCACAAAGTAGTGTCTAGAAGCATACAAGGTGATAAAAGAGACTACTTACTAGTTTCTGATGTGGATGCAGGTCCAAAGAATGCAGTGGTGAAGGCAAGGCTCAGTTGGGATGATCCAGCAATCGGAAGTGATCTGATGAAGCTATCCTCGACTCTCCCAATGTTTGGATGAGTGTGACAATGCTCTAGTTGCTCAGTTCTAGTCTTGGGCTCGATACTCCTCTTTGCAAACTCTTCTCTCTCCTTCACTTGTCTCTCTCTTGCAAATGAATGAATTTGGGAAATCCGATCATTTTGTTTTGGGGGAGGTCATTTACAGGGAACCGATGGCGGTTACGTAATCGACCGGTCGAGTAGGGACCGATGTCGGTTAGGTCAAAGTTGGCTATTTTTAGTAAAATAGCCAACTTTCCCTCCTTTTCTCCCGAGGGATCAGTTGTGGGCTTGGTCAAGTCATTATTAGGTTCATTTTGATGCGGGTGAGGGGTGATGAGTCATGGGTGTGGGTCTGGACCAAGTCATAGGTCTTAATTAGGTTAGTTTAGGGTTAGGGCTAGGTCATAGTGAGGTGGCGAGGTGAGGTGGCAGGGTTGGAGATGTGGATTTATTAATTATAAGGTAATTAATAAATAATTAAGTGTGTAAGGTTTAGGTGGTGAGGTAGGGTTAGGTTGCGGGATGAGATACGGGGTACAGGGTGTCGTAAGACCCAAATTTGGTGTCTACATTTTCCCCTTGTTGTCGTGTAGCTTGTCTTGTAAAGCTGCACTGACAATAATAAGAAGTGGTTGCCCCAGTTAAGGGTATAGGTAATCCCCCTCAAATCTATCACAGATTGAGGTGACGTGAAATCAGGGATAGGGTTGATAAAGGGTGAATGATGATGAGATGATGGTAAGATGGTGGGGTAAGTTCAAGGAAGTGACACACGTTGAAATGCAGTAGTGCGACCAGGGTACACGATTTGAAGAGAAAACAAGCAATTCATAGGTAAAGGTCGATAGTTTATCCAAACAAGGTTGATATAATCCTGGTATCCAAGGCATAGGAAGTAGCTCAGGGGATATAACGGGTAAGGTACCGGAATGTTTAGGCATGTTCGGCAGTACCAAATGGTTGGTTTGGTTGAGATAAACGTCACGGTCTCGGTCTAGGAAAAGCTGGTCGGCTGATCAATTCAAGTATCCTAGGCATGCTAAAACACGAACGGGTGAGCTCGATTGAACAAACAACTACAGGATGGGTGGATAGAATCATAATTTGTGAGCCTCGGTCGAGGTATTTAATTGGTGCGGCCTTGGGTCGGGATGATTGGTTGGTGGGTGTGGCCGTGGGTCGGGCCTGGTCGGGTTGGTTGATTGGTTGTGGCTTAGGTCGGTCGGGCGATTGGTTGGTTGCGGCCTTGGGTCGGGCCGATTGGTTGGTTGCGGCCTTGGGTCGGGCGATTGGTTGGAGCCTTGGGTCGGGCCAATTGATGATGGGATTGTGGCCTTGAGTCGCCTTGGGGGCGATTTAAATTGGCGGCCTTGGTTGGGGTTGGGCCGATTGATTAATTGCGGCCTTGGGGTCCGATTGGTTGGATTGGCGATTGGTTGATTGGTGGCCTTGGGTCGGGCGATTGGTTAGTTGCGGCCTTGGGTCGGGCCGATTGATTGGTTGCTGGCCAGGTTGGGTCGGGCCGATTGGGGCCGATTGGTTGGTTCGGCCTTAGGTTGGGCCGATTGGTTGATTGATTGCGGCCTTGGGTCGGGCCGATTGGTTGGTTGCGGCCTTAGGTCAGGGTGATTGGTAAGTTGCGGCCTTGAGGTCGGGCCGATGAATTCAAAATAAGGCTATTTAGCAAAAGCCGGGGGTAGGTGATGTGGTGAAAAATGGAGATTGGTGGATAAGGGCAGGAGTTAGGTTAAACTAGGTAGGTAACTGATATCGGTTAGTGGTGACCGGTATCGGTTAGGAGACCGATATCGGTCTTCTAGGGCACGCCCTAACCGATATCGGTTAGAGGTCAAAACCTATAAAAAAAAAAAAATGGCATGTCATTTTCACATTGTGAATTTGAGTGCCAAATTTTTCTTGTTTGAGTTTTGAAGTGATTGGGTCATGTGTTTGGGCTGAGTTGGCACTAGTTGAGTGGGGAGTGAGTTATTGGTAGGCCCCCAGAGATCGGGAGGCGAGTTTGATTGGTTGAGGACCTGCTTGAGGAGATTTGGAGCTATGGCACAAGCCTGGAGGAGAGAGGAGGTCTGGAGGTGCTGGGAGAGCTGACCACCACCACCTATCCCACCACGATGACGTGTAGTCATACCGGTAGGCTCTGAACCCCTATTTTTGTTAATTTGATGAATTTAGTTAGGATGTGGGTATTGGGGTAGGAATCCAAAATTTGATAAAATAATGAATAAATGAAGGTAAACAGTAAAATGGATTGGGTAGATATGTTAGGTAGGCCAAAACGTCAGGGTGGGTAAGTTTTAGGCAATTGTGCTGGGTAAATGGGTAGAAATAGGAAAAAAGGGGATTTGGGGGCCATTTTGGTTCGGCCCCGAAACCCCCAGTGACCGATGTCGGTCACTAGTCGACCGACATCGGTCATAGGTTTAGTGTAGATTAGGGTAGAGACCGGCGTCGGTCATGTGTCGACCGACGTCGGTTCATAAAATTTGGGACATAGGAACTGTGGGTGGGGGACCGATGGCGGTCGAGGGTGACCGATACCGGTCACCATGGGTAGGAGGTAGGGTTGTAAAATTGTTTTGTTGGGTGTTGTTTTGGGCGGGTAGGATAGATTATAGGGTTGAGGGGGAGAAGGATTTATAGATATATAGGAAGAAGGGGAAAAATATTTATAGATGTATAGGGTAAGATAGGTGGGTGTAGATGTGTTTATAGAGTTGGGTTGTGATTGGGTGGGTGAGTGAGTATAGAGGGTTAAGGTAGTTGTTTTGTGAAGGGTAGGCCTGACGGAGTGGGTTGTTTTGCAGGCACGCCAGCAGTTGACCATGCGAGATCGGATGCCACCTCTACTGGAGCGGATGCGGCCACATGTGACCCTGTGCGCAGTGGGTAGTTATGTGGGAGGTTGGACTCGGTGGAGTCAGAGGTATAGGGTTGTGGATAGGGACCACAGCCTGATGGTTGCCCTCATCGAGAGATGGGATCCGGCAACCAATGCCTTTCATCTCCCCCTTTGGAGAGATGCAGTCACCTAGAGGATGTGTATCGCATCACGAGACTACCGATCATAGGTGAGGAGGTGTTCGGTGGATCTTTGAGACAAGTGATGGATAGCATCCTGCAGGTATTGAGGATGGAGCCCCATTGATTACGTATCATAGTGCGAGCATCTACTACGGTGATATGTATCGTGCTCATCGACAGGAGACATGGCTTGCCATGCTGATGATGATCAGTATCACCTGCTTTCACCCTCCCTGACTCAGAGGGAGGCCACTTCCCATGGGCTCTGATGGGAGTGTTACATGAGATGGTGGAGGAGCACACCTGCTACATGCATGGGCACCGGTGTATCGGTGTAGTGCAGCTATAGAGAGCTCTGGGGCTATCGCCGTATGAGGTGATTCGGTATATGTTTGACATTCTTGTTACACTGCTGGGCCTACGAGCATATCGTGTGTATACGACTAGTAGGGTTGCCCCAGCAGCCAGGGCCACAGGAAGTCTATAGATATGGGTTTCAGAGGTGGTTGGGGGTCGTGGGCCAGCCACGAGTAGTTATCGCAGGGCGGGATGTCACTTATTACAGGCATATGTTAGAGGGCCTGACTGCATTAGATATTATATGGAGGCCATACAGAGGCCATCAGCCCCATGGAGGAGCCCCGAGCATAGCTGCGATGGATCCAATACATCTTTGGATATAGCTGGACGGAGACCCGGGAGTACGAGAGGATTCCTCTAGAGAGGGTACGACGGCGAACAGTGGGACTACAAGAGATGAGCCACCTCCCTTCCCACAGTATCGGAGGGAGGATGTAGAGGCACCACTACCTCTACCACAGCCATTTGACCCAATCTGGGTAGAGAGAGAGGCCGAGAGAGATGATACGGTGGATGAAGCCTGGGGTTCTGAGGCTCATTTTTGGTTTGGTGGGCAGGGTAGAGGGTGGCCGTGAGAGCAGCACGGCCACGGCCCATTTTGGTTGTTATTACTGATAGGAGAGAGGACCATCTCTGGGTCAAGTGCGGATTATTACGGGGTAGCTTGCTGCTCACGCACAGAGCACGGATTGGAGTGTTACGAGGCGTTAGCGAGCAGTACGAGCACGAGCACGAGCAGGCGAGCACAGCTGCAGCACGAGCTGGCACGGTAGCCTCGGAGTCCTTTCGGGTTTCGATGGCAGCTCCACCGCCACCACAAGTATAGGTTTAGGGTCAGGGTGTACAGGCAGGGCAGGGCCCACTTCTATTAGGAGCGGGGACCAGCCCCACCAGCCATGGTGGCACGGGCCGATACATGGAGGCGAGAGCGGAGGCCCATTACTATCAGGACGTACTAGATGGTACCGGTGTAGATTATCAGCCATATGTGGCTCATAGAGCCGAGACTTCCTGGAGTCACAGGTCACAAGGGGGCGCGTAGCCACAGCCGGTGGGTCAGTGATGGGTAGGAGGTGAGATCCGGCACAGGGGCCAGCTGAGGGATGAGCGAGGGAGGGGAGAGAGCTGAGTCACCCCAGGAGCGGAGATGTTTTTGGTTGAGTTGGATAGTTGATTTTTTGATAGAGACACCGGTCTGTGAACCGAGTGTGCATATAGAGGCCTGCGTGCCCACATAGGATTTATGTATTCATTTTTGTTGTATATACCGGCCTGCGAGCCGAGTACATTTTGTATAGTTGATACTGGCCTGCGAGCGAGTATATTTTTGACATGAGAGACCGGCTGTGAGCCGAGTCGAGAGTTTGACAGAGACAGCGGCTGCGTGCCGACTTTGTATTTGGGATCACAGAGGCCCCATGCAGGGTAATTTGTATATTTTGACATTGATTTGATGATATATAGATGATGAGTTTGATCCATATGGTGTGTATAATTGTTGATTTGATGCATATATTATAATGTTTCATGTGTTTTGTCGATGGTATTGGAATTTGATGTATATAGATGACGTTGATGATGTTTTGATGATATGCATATGTGTTGAAATGTTGATGGTATTATGATGATGGATGTTGATAATGATGTCGTTATGCAGGGAAAAGAGGCGGGCGCCACCAAAAATTTGCAAAAAACAAAGAAAAGGCCTAGGTATAAGCAAAAGGAGACAGGTTGACCGATATCGGTTAGCTAACCGATGTCGGTCGCTATCTGACCGATACCGGTTAGGTAACCGACATCGGTTATGTTAAAACGAGCTTTTCTAAAAATAGAAAAGCTTGGGAGGCAACTTAAATTCTTATTTTTAGAGTCATGCAACATGTTAAATACGAGGATGTGAGGCTGTTGACATCCATACAGGGTAGTTGCATGGGAGAATTGAGTGATAAGGAGGAAAGAGACAGGTAAAGTGATCGTGGGCTTGGATTAAGAAGGTGTAAAGGCAAGTTATAGTGAAGAGTCTGGTGAACATGGCTGAACAAGGAGAAGCATCCAGTGGGTAGAGAGGAGAGAGAAGATAGGTTCCACCTCAAGCTGTTGCATCCCAAGAGGTATAAGTTTTGGTTGGAATGAGATTTTGCATGCTTATAAATAGGATGTGGTAAGGTAAGTGGGTAGAAAGGTGATAGGAAAGGGTTTGGGATGGGGTGAGTGTTATAGGGTAGGTAATCAGGTGTTTTAGATATGTTTGTAAGTACAGAGAGGGGTAAACCAGTGAATAAGTTATCATAGGTGGTGTTTTTGAGTAGGATGGATAGTATTGACAGTGACCGATATCGGTTTAGGCCTAACTGGTATCGGTTAGGTAACGATATCGGTTACTGTGTAAAGTTGCAGATTCTGATAAAAAACACTTGGGGATTCATTTGTTGTTTGTTGTTCGTTGGTTTGATGTGTGCAGGAAGAGGCAAGGTTGATGATGAATGATAGGGTACCAGCTTTGTTGTCACGGGTCGAGCGGATGTAACACTAGCGGAGTGGGCATTAATAAACCATGTGGGGTTAAGCGGAATCGCTATTATTCACGAATCACATGCAATCATGCTATGTTGCAGGTGTTGATTGAGAGATGGAATCAGAAAAGAATACCTTCCATCTACCAACAGGGGAAATGACAGTGACGTTAGAAGATGTGTTTCAAATTTTGAGACTTCCAATTACAGGAAGACCAGTGTATCAGGCAGGGCCTAACGTGGCGTGGGCAGTGATAATGGTAGTATTTGGTCAGCATGCATGAGATTTGACACAGCGAGGTGTGACATTTACTTATGGTATAATGTTTGTGGCACACCCTGAGGCAACAAGGTTGGCTGTGGTATTAATGATAGCGGTGGGGTATTATGCATTACCTAGAGTGGATGGGGAAGATTTCCAAAATCATTGATGTGTATTATTCGTGAGATGATAGAAGGTAGCGTTACTTTTCGCATGGGCACCCACATATCTGGCGGAGCTATACAGGGGTTTATGGGCATGCAGGTGAAATCACAGGACTACACTAGATTGTGCATACTTATTACATTGTTGGGCCTATGAGCACATTGTGTGTGTGCGACCAATAGGCCGACCAATCCAGGTAGGAGAGACAGGAGTGCAGAGGTTGGGATTCAGGTGATGGGTCTAGACAGAGCAAGAGGCAAGAGCCGAGATTGTGACAGATAACACCGAGTATTATAGGTAGAAGTTGGAGATGATGACGATTGCGGATATCCATTGGAGGCCTTACGGGAACTACATGGTGACGGTGAACATAGCCGAGGATTTGAGGGGTGTAGAGCGAGTGAGGTGGATCGCAGGACACAGGCCAGGGGAGTACGAGAGGATTCCTCTAGATCGCGTGTGATGACAATTTGGATTTGTTTAGGATATACCCATGGATCATAGACCATACAGAAGGATCAACGTTGAGGCACCATTCTCACCTCCACGGCCAACTCTTCCAGAAGGACCAGAAGAGATAGCAGCCGATCGCAGGGTAATGGATGCAGGAGCGACAAAGTCTTATAGATTATGGTGGGCAGTAGAGCTGCTGAAGTACACATGAGAGGGCGATCATCGACGACATATTTGATGATTACCGCATGGAGAGAGACCACCTGCAGGGTTTAGTTCACCAGCTTCAAACACAGGTGAACGAGACCACGGGATTGTTAGAGGCGTCGCAGTCTCGAGTGGAGAGACTAGAGGCAAGAGTCCTCCACGCGAGAGGGCATATTCGTATGTTATAGGAGAGATTGGTGGATCAGTGGGAGGAACCAATAGCAGTGGTACCTTTGAGTATGGAGAGGCCAGGTGAGCGGCGTCGATGATCACCATCACTACCTAGTTCGGGACGAGGCGCGGGGGTCTAAGTGAGTTTCATACATAGGGGTAGAAGAATAAATAAGGATTCCGACCGGTGCGTCGATGATAGAGAAGATGTATTTGTTTAACATCTAAATAAAATGGAATATGTATGTTGATTTGAGTTTGTGATAATTATAAGAATATTTGTGTTTTGAATGTTTGGATTGATAAAGGATCAAGGTGAGTGTTATCAATAAAAATACGTGAAAATATTTATATTTTTAAAGAAAACACAACACATGATAGGTTATGGTAGGGGATGGTCGAGCTAACCTTGGGAGACCCCATGTCTCCTAAGTGCTGCCTACATAGCCCATTGCACAAAACAAGGAGGGGCCTCAGACCGATGTAGTTCTCCCTTAGGACCAGGGAGAGGTGAATTCAGGAAATTTGGTTGTGGTTAGGCAATTTGTTGGTTGGTAAAAGTTTGATGTTGGTAGAGTAATGTTGTTGGTGTTGGTGTGGGTATAGGTGAAGTGAGGGTTAGCTTACCCAAGCATAGGAAACCGTGTCCTAATTAAGGTCAACACACAATCCTAGATTCGGGTAAAAGAGGCAAAAGTGTCCCATAGTTGGAAAGAGCTAAACAAACCACGTATTATCGTAGGATGAGCTTGAATCCCTAGGTACCTTGCATAGGTGAGAAGTCGATAGGTGAAAAGAGTTGTATAATCACAATATATCGGATATACGCACGTCCCTTGAGTTTTGTTATTTTGAAGAATGGTGAGGTGAGGTGGATGGTATAGCTGGGGCGCAGAGAACTTGTTATAAGGTGATTATTCTGACGGAAGAGAACCAAACCAAAATAGACAAGTCCATGACTCAAAAGTGCTTTTGAATACTACTTTTATTTTTCTGGATATAGACTGATCGATGTGGGAAGTCTATATGGGATATGCATTTTGTTGTTCTTGAGGTCTTCACGAAGCTGATCAATGCGAGAAGCTTGACTTTGTATAGCTGTCCTTCGAGGAGAGTCTACTTATAGTAGAGATGTGGCGTTGCACATAGCTGTCCTTGAGGAGCAAGTCTAGTTATAGTAGCAGATGTGGCTTTGCACATAGTTGTCCTTCGAGGGAGCAGTCTAGTTTATAGCTTAGAGGTCTAGATGTCTGTTTGGCATGAAGCATCTAGTTTTGCAGGAAGTTTGACTCAAGAATATCCCAGAATTGTATAATTGAGAACTTGTTATTTTGATACTTTTAAGTCATGGACCAGACTAAAAAGGAGAAGGCATCTTTAAGAGGAGGTGATGATCAAACCACGTGGGTTTGATTTTACTTTGAGATGCACGAAAAAAAAAAGGTGTATGAGGTGGTAAATGAGCTCAAGGGACGAGCGCAAGGTAGATAAGAAGTGATGTAACACTAAATTCAATAGTAGAATGGTCGGAGATGCAAGGCATTAAGGGGTTCAGGCTCAAGTTTACCATTAAGTGAAGCTAAATGATAAGTACTTGATCCGTAAGTGTGAGTGATAATGTAAGGCCCAATCCAATTAGGAGCAAATTTTCCACGTTTGCTCTTTTCTAGTTTGGTTACATGTTGATTCTCTTTGAGGACAAGATCACCAATTTTAAAGGTACGCTCATGAATTCACTTATCATAAGCACGCTTGATGCACTTTTGATAAATTTGAAGGTGGTCAAGAGCGGTAAGACGATGCTCGTCAAGAAGCTCCAATTGGGCTAACCGCTCTTGGCGGAAGTCATCATTGGTGAGAATATCCTGGAGAGATATTCTGAGGGAAGGGATTTGTATTTTGAGAGGCAAGACAGCCTCGGTACCATACACCAGAGAGAATGGTGTGGCATTAGTGGAGAATACGAATGCTGGTATGATAAGCCCAAAGGGAAAAGGGGATGTGATCATGCCAATTTTCCTAGAATCGTTAACGACTTTCATGAGAATTTTGGTTAAGGTTTTGTTAGAAGATTCGGCTTGACCATTTTCTTGTGGATAGTAGGGTGACGAGAAGCTAAGTTTGATACCAAAGTTGTCACAAAGGGCTCGTAACAACTTATTTTTGAAAGATTTGCCATTATCGGTTATCAAGCGATGAGGAACACGAAACAGAAAATAATGTGATGATTGATGAATTCAACAATTTTCTCCTTTTTGGTTGAAATGAGTGGAACGGCCTCCACCCATTTAGTGTAATATTCGGTTTCCGTGATGATCCAATGGTGACGTTGTGAAGAAGGTGGATGAATCTCACCAATAAGGTCCAAACCCCATTGTGAGAAAGGCCAAAGATCTCGTGCGACCTGTAGCGGGTGGCTGGGAGTATGTTGAAGGTTGGCATGTTGTTGACACATAACACAATGCTTAACATATTTCAGTAGTCTTTATTAAGAGTAGGCCAATAATATCCTAGGTGAAGGATCCGCTTGGCCATGGCAAAGCCACTAAAGTGCCCACCACAAATTCCGTCATGGACTTGTTGGATGGTATGAGTGACTTCAGCGTTGGTTAGACATCGAAGGAGGATACCATCGAAGCCACATTTATAGAGGAGTCCCCCCATGATGACATAATGAGAAACACCTTTAAGAAAAGCATGTTTTCCATTACTACTAAGGTCAGGTGGGAGAACAGAGGTGGTAAGGTAGTCGCGAAATTGGTGATACCAGGTATCCTGTGAGTCAGCAGATACATTATTTACCATACAAACATCCAGGACTAAGTAAGATGGGGCAAAGAGTTGTTGGACCAAGACAAATATGTCAGAGTCAGTTGGTGATGTAGGAATTTGTGAGGCCAAGCAAGCCATAGTATCCACAAATTTATTAGTTGAGCGTGGAACGGTTTGGATAGTATAATGGGTAAATAAGGTCAAAAGTGAATCTACGTAACATTTGTACTTTTGAAGTTCCTCATTTTTACATTGGTAGATGCCAGTAACTTGATTTACTACCAATTGAGAGTCACGAAAATGTTAATAGACTTCACACCTAAGTGTAACACAACATGGAGACCCAAAACAAGGGCCTCGTATTCCCTGTTGTATTGTTAGTGCAGGGGAAATCGAGCCTGAATGAAAGAGGCATAGGTTCACCTTCAAGAGGAATGAGAACAATGCCACCCGCCCCCTCCGCATGTTGGCATTTAGATCCATCGAAGAAGAGGGTCATCGGATAAGACGCATCACTAAGCGAAAGAGTTGCGATGAGTTCATCAGGGAAAGTAAAATTGGTAAATTGTTCCCCAGGTAAAGGGGCTTCCGCGAGTTGGTCTGTGATAGTTTGTCCTTTGACTGATTTCTGGTGTACGAACTCAAGGTCGAGGTCGGCGAGGAGCATAAGCCATCGGGTGATGCATTGGTTTAGATGAGGTTTGGCGTACATATAATGTATGGGGTCAGCGTTGGTGATGACAAAAGTTTTGTGATTCAGGAGGTAATGTCGGAGTTTGGTGGCCACGAATGATAGGGCTAGGCACAACTTTTCGACGTGTGTATACCTAGTTTCGTAATCCACAAGAGTATGGCTTATGTAATAAACTACTTGTTCTCGATGCTCGGAGTCACGATGTGCGAGCATGGCTCCTACAACATGGTCGGTGGTAGAAAGGTAAAGGTAGAAAGGGTGATCATCCTGAGGTGGGATAAGCATGGGTGGCTGCAAGAGATAAGCTTTAAGAGCCTCAAAGGCTTGGTGGCACTCCTCGCTCCATTGAAAGACAATGTCCTTTTTAAGGAGATGATGGAAAGGTTGACATCGATCGAGAGTTGTGAGATGAAACACCGGATAGATTGGAGTTTTCCCTACAAACTACGCAATTGCTTTAGGTTAGTGGGTGGGGGCATTTCTAAGATAGCTTTGACTTTAGCTGGGTCGACCTCAATGCCATGCAAAGAGATGATAAAGCCAAGGAGTTTTCCCGAAAGGACGCCAAAGACACATTTCTTTGGTTGAAGATGAACACAATATTGTAACAGGTGATCGAAAATAATGGTTAAAACATCGAGATGTTCACTGCGATGTTTGGATTTTCCAAGAAGATCATCGACATAATCTTGAGGATAGTGTGCATAATGTCATGAAAAATGTAAGTCATAGCCGTTGATAAGTCGCACCAGCATTCTTAAGGCCAAACGGCATGACACGATAGCAGAAGGTCCCCCAGGGGGTAATGAAGGTGGTTTTATGTTGATCGGCTGGGGCTACTAAAATTTGATTGTATCCGAGAAACCATCCATGAGAGAAAGCATCTCATGGCCCGTAGTGAGATCAACAAGTTGATCAATGCTAGGTAGGGGGAAGTCATCCTTTGGGAAAGTGAGGTTAAGATCCCAGAAATCCGTACATATCCGAAGTCCCCCGTCGCTTTAGTGATAGGTACGACATTAGAAATCCATTGCGGATAGTCAATAGGTAAGATGAAAGAAACAAAAAGGAGTCATTGAAGCTCTTCTTTAACCAAGAGGGCAATGCGTGGATGCATTTTTCTTAGTTTTTGTTTAACTGGTTTGGAGTCTGGTTTCAGAGTGATGTTATGGACAGCAATGTCAGGATCGATTCCTGGCATGTCGGCGTAGGACCAAGCGAAAGCTTGATTGCGGGCACGGAGGAAGGTAGTGAAGGCGGCTTGTTCTGATGTGTCGAGAGATTGTCCGATCTTTACAATGTGAGGATCATCCTCTGTGTGGATGTTGATTTCTATAGTCGACTCATTCAACATGGTTTGGGTTTTAGATGGTAAGGCGCGTTGAATATAAGAGTCATCCGCACCAAGGTAGGTGAGGATGGAGTCATCATCCTGGCACTCCACAACATTAATCGAAGGTGAGTCTTCTTGATCATGTCTGGATACAAAAGGGGGAGAGAAGATGGGTCTTCACCATCGCGTTGATAAGTGAGAGGACCTAGGAAGATAGCATTCACAAAAAAAAAAGTTAGGAGGGATAGATTCCGGGTCTATCGACTCCGTGGGTGAAGATGGAAAAATGGGCGATGATGGTTGGAAGGGGTGACTTCGTCATCTTCCTGGATATAATTGACACGAGGTTTCTTTAGTGTAGGTGGTTCAGAAAATCCAAGACCACTACGATCTTTGTGTTTGCGTGTAGTCATGGGAATAATCGTATGTCGTCCTTGTTCATAAAGACCGAAACCAAAACCTTTCCAAGCACAGTGCGTCAGGAAGGTGAGGGTGAAACGACGGTTGGTTAGATATTGAAAATCTGATTGGAAGGGAACCACACCAAGGGGAGGTTCGGGGGTGACAGAGGATGCGTCGACACCCCCATACGTTAGGTTGGTGTGGCAATTAGGTGGTCGTAGGAGATCACCTCCCCCACACGATGGTCGTAGGTAGGATGCGCATGTAACTGTCCATACTCTGTGGGGTATGGAAGGTGCTAACGTTGTATAGGTGGTACTCCCCAGTGTAAGGCATTGAAAAACATCTACCAAGGGATCTGAGGTTGGGATGTTGTCCGCGGGGAAGGAAGTGGTATTCGCGTCGGTGGTTTCATTGGTCGAAGGTGTGGGTGCGGCTAAGGTGGATGGTTGAGGCGTGGTTGAAGTAGATGGTTGGGTTGGATCAATGGGTGTCTTGACTAGTACAAGCACATCATTAGGGTGGTATAACATATTACAGGTTTTGAAGGGGGAAGCGTCAGCTGTGACGGTGTATGACTTCCCCTCATACTCAAATTTTATGCATCTATGTAAGGTGGAGGGAACGCATCCCATAGCCGGATCAAGGGGCCTAACAACATGTTGTATTGGAATTCTCCCTCAAGGACATAGAAGAGTTCGGGTAAGGTACGTGGCCCTACATGAATGTTAAGGATCACGGTGCCTAGGGTAGAAGTAATAGCATCGTTGAATGAACGCAACATGGTGGGGTTGGCACACATGCAGCTAGGAGGGATATTCATCTGTTGGAAGGCTTTGGAAGAGACGATGTTTAGGCTAGCACCCCCGTCGATCATAACACGATGTACCGGATGTCCGGACGTAAGCCGAGATGAAAAGAGTGGGGTCAGGATCTTCTGCACCAAAGACGACAATTTCTTCTTGGAAAAACACGGCGTGAGTGGCTTTTATACAGGGAAAGAGGTGGTTGTGGAGGTAGGTTGTTTGGTGAGAGAAGTGCGTGGTTGGGTGTTAAGATGGAGAGTGGGAAAGGTTTTGTTAGGTAGGACCTCTATCCCTTGAAGGATCTCAATTAGAGCTTGTCGATGTGATTCAGATGTTTGAATGAGATCATAGAGTGTCATTTTTACAGGAGATTGGTGAAGTTGTTTGATCATAGTGCGATGGGAAACTCCATCAGAGACTAGATAGGTAGGTCCACGAATAACCACTTTAGGTGGTGGTGCAATCGGGATGGCGGAAGAAGAAAGAGAGGCGCAGGTGTGCTTTCTTTAGCTTTTCCATTGTTTTTCTGACCTCGAGTAGCAATGCTAATCATGTTGATCTCATGAATGTGAGATGAGGAAGATGACAGGGATAAGTCATTGTTCTCGAGAGGCGGGGTTGCAATGATGATAGATTTTGGTGAGGGGGACAGGTGGTATAGGAGAAGGGATCGAAGCTAAGAGCTTTTCCCTCCGTAAGTTGTCTTTCTGAGATTTTCTATCGAGATAGGCAACTGGCGAAGGATGGCTTTCAAAGCATTGCATCCTTCTACATTGTGTCCTGGTGAGCGGTGGTAGGCACAGATTTTAGATTCATCATAACCTATAGGTCAAGGTTTAGATGGATCATAGGGTCTGAGTGGGGGTAGGGAAATGGTCGCATCCCCTACCAGCATATCAAGGATCTTGGCGTAAGATCCTTTGAGTGGGTCAAATGAAGATGAGGCTATTGATTGAGTGGGTGAGATTATTGATTGTTTTGGTAATGGTTGGGTATGAGTGGTTCGTATGGGTGGTGGTTTAGGCAAGGGATTTTGATGATTGGGTTTAACTAGGTGTGGCTTCTTCTACGTAGAAGTCATGTTTAGCTGGTTAGATGATGAGGCCACAGATGACGTGGTGGCAGGAAACAACCACGGGGAAAGAGGAGTGGCAAGCAAACAAGTCCTTCGATGATCGAGTTTGCTTAGGGTTGGTAGGTAGGCAAGATACTTGGGGCGATGGTGTTGAGATGCTGTGGATTTTTGTATGGGTGCAGAAGGTGTTGGTCATGTTAAAGAAGACGTGGGAGGCATGGTGTATTGAGGCAAGGTGGAGGGGTGAGGCCCCAATATAGAAGGTAGGTGTGACGGTGAGGGTTGAAGCCGTGCCTGTTGTAGTGGTGTGATCGGGGGTGAGGGTTTTAGTTGTGGTGGAGGCATAGATTGGACTCGAGGAGATTGGGTCTATCTCCTAGGTGGATTAACGGCTTTATTTTGGATAAGTCTAACCATTTAGGTGGGTGCGTCAGGCTAGGTATTGGTGAAGTCCCAAGCATAGGGGAAGGTTTGGCTAGGTTGATAGAGGTGGATGAGGTATTTGGTAGAGATGAGGGGGGTGGAGGTGAGGACATAGGCATTTTGAACTTTTGTAAAAACTTCGGGTATATGGTAGAGGTGTCTGGATTAGTCATCTGCATTTGAGTAGAGCATGGTGTACTCAAACGTTCCCATAAGAGTCATCTATCTTCTGGGGGATGACAATCTTCACATATGGATGGGAATTTTGGTATGGAAGAGAAGTGGGCTGTGATTCCGGTCCACTGGGGGTGTGATACAGGGGGCGAATGAGGCGTTGTATCAATGGGTGTTAAGAGGTCAACCGGTCAGCTGGAAAGATTTAGGTGATGAAGAACTGATAGGGAGGAGGGCATGTTCTAGAGGATCCGTCATGGTTAAGGAATTTGGTGATGTAGGCTCGAGGGGTTTCTCTTCTAAGGATGACAGAAAAAGTGGTGATCCTTCTTCTTTTGCAGCAAGAGTGGTGGAAGGAGATGTTTGGGAAATAGATAAGTTGGATAACATCCGCTCACAGTCTTGCAGGGATGTGGTGTAAGAAGGCTCTTCTGTGAGAAGAGAACTCTGGGCGGTTGATTCCTTTATGGGTAAAGGAATAGTAGGGCTATCCTCTTGTCCTGATGAAGGAGAAGGGGGCAAGGACTCTGCGTCGGTGAAGAGGCTCGATTCAGAATTTCCTCGATGGAAGCCCTTGGTTGGGAGTTGAAAACCACATGGATCTCATGCACACTCTTCTCCTCGGCTAAGGTTTCTTGGTTTGTGTTACTATTAGAGGAATGGTTTGGAAATGGTTTGTTGAAGATTTTTAAATTTTGATTAGTAGGGGCATTAGGATTATCGAGGGTTATATCCCCTGCATCAACCATTTCCTGCACTATGTTTTTTAGCATCTTGCAGTTTTCGTGGTTGTGTCCCTTCACGCGATGGAAGTTACAGAAGTCATTTTCTTTATACCAAGAAGGTATAGCGTGGGGAATCAAACCCGGAGTGAGGTTTAACAGGAGGCAAGGTGATAGCTCCTGCTTTAAGCAATTTTCCAAGATCACATCATAAGTTTCTCCCAAGGGAGTGTATTTGATGGGCTCGGCTTTATACTTATAGGTGAATTTTGGCTGGGTATTAGACGGTGCTTGAGATTTGACCGTCACCGCGTGTACAACTCCTCTTGATTTGAAGCAGATGATGCATGAGAGTTGGTGGTGTTGGGTTTGTTGGTGGAGTCTTGGGTTTGGACATTTGAGTTTTTGTTGCGCAACTTCAATTTCTCCTCCTCTAAGGCTCGAATCTCTAGTTTCGAGCCATAGTAAAGGCCTCATCAAAGGTGTGGAAAGTTTGAATTTGGAGGGTGGGAGAAATGTGTTTAGCGCAGGCCCACGTAAAGAGTTCGATGAGCTCGGCCTGAGGTAAGGCATAAGTAAGTTGGTTGATGAGGCCCCGCCATCATCCAATGAAATCTGTGATAGATTCATCTTCAAATTGTCGGATGGCATAGAGATCGGTAATGGATACTTTCTTGGCAATATTGATGGAGAAATGCTCCAAGAAAGATTGGGCTAACTGGTTAAAGGAGAAGATTGAGTGCTGGGCTAAAGCATTGTACCACTCAAGCAAGTCTGATAAGGACATGGGGAAGGTATGGAGTAGTAAGGCATCGTCATGAGCAATCAGATAGCAGGCATGTCTAAATGATCGCAAGTGTTGTTGAGGGTCCTCCTTACTATTAAAGTGAGTAAATTTTGGTAATTCCCATTGAGGAGGATATGTATGAAGGGGGATAGAAGGATGAATAGGCTCCCGAAAAACTTGCTCGTATGTCGGGGGTGTTATGGCTTCACGAAAGCGAAGAAAGATTTTGCATCTTGTCCATCATCTGTTTGATTAAATCATTGGTTGGGTTAGATGATGGTGTTGTCATCGTAAACGGAGGAGGATTGGGCCAAGAGCCGCTACTAGACAATGGTGGGGTTAAATGTTGATAAGGTATCGATGATGAATGTGTTGGGGTGGCTGAATAAGGGTGTCCTATATAAGATGTTGAGGCCACCGGATGCGTTTGTGGAAATGAAAAGGTGGGCGGAGCCTGAGAGGGAAAGCTCGTGTGGATAGGTGGTAGAGAACAAGTTATGAAAGAGGCAATCATGAGAGGATGAGGTAGGGGCAGTGGATGGTAGTGATATGTGGGGCCCCAGATTAACCAAAGGAAAGCCAATTGGTGTAGTATGGACCATCGAAGCCACTGAGCTGGGAGACGGGGCTAAGGATGAAGATGGTGAGGTGGAGTTATTAGGTGGAGAAGGGGCTAAGTGAGTGGCTATACTAATAGGCATACCAAAGAGGAGCTGACCGTCGGGTGTACGGTCAGGGGTATGAGACAAATAATACTATACGACACTAGGATTAGCATCCAAAAATTTGGCAAAGTCCTTATCTCCTACAGGGATCTTGGGAAAAGCACTGGTGTCCGTAGGATTCCCATAGGATGCGAAGGGGTGACTCAGGAAAAGACACGGAACAGCATGTGAAACCATGGCTGTGGCTTGTTTCGGGTGATAACAACCATGGACAAGAAGATACATCTAGGGAATTAGTCAATCAGGAATAGAAACAACAACAAAATGTTGGAATTGGTAGGTTGTTGGTTTGTAGAGAAGCTGTGAAACACGAATGGCGATATCGGTCAATGCAGTGCGATGTCGGTCGAGTTTGTAGCGGCGTCGGTCAGGTGACCGATGTCGGTAGAAGATGACCGGTGTCGGTCACTGTGAAGGCAAAGAGAGAATGTAAGAGGTTGCTGGTTTGGGGGATAACAAGGCTTAGTATACCCACCAAACTGTCTGAAGTGATCACTGAGACAGGGTATAACCGAGAAACAGCTGAAAGAAAAAACAAAACAAGCAAGATACACAAGCAACTCAAGAGACTAACCCTAGGATTAGTTTTAATCACTTTGGGCTTATGCCTTAGATGCAAGATGATGTCAATCCTAACAAAAAAATACCTAAGGGAGATGTCAAGTTTGTTTTGGCTTGTAAGGCTACCTCAATCGGGCGGAGGAATACCGGGAAGGGGGGATGTTTGAGATGTTGTGTAGATTATGATGTGATTTGGTATGTGTTGTGTAGTGAGAGTAAGATTAATTTCTCATCAATACCATGGATATCACCCCCACGTGTATGACCTGTTACTTAATCTACGTTCACTAGAATTAAAAACAACAAGCAAGAATGTGATGCACGTGTTTTAAACCCAAATCAAAAATGATATTCGATGAAGCAAAGAAAGAGAAGAGATTAAGAAGATGACTTTCACTAATGCAAAGATGCGAAAGAAAGACAAATTCTTTTACCAAAATGACAAAATATTTTGTGAATATTTAGAAGAAAAAAACAACAAGTGTGCTCCCTATATGAAAACAAGTAAGAAAGAAAGAAACCCGAGAAGGGTCCCACCGGGCGTGCCAAAATGTTTCACACAAAATTTTGTTCCAGAATAGAGTTAATTCTATCCTTTCATTCTCTTGAGAAACAGATAGGGGTTAGGGTTAGGAGGAATACCTGTTGAGTGTTGGGAAGGTGTGCGTGTACCGTAGAGAGATCAGACCGATTGTGAAGAGCTCCTTTTTGTCTGGGAAGGACTACCTGTAAATAAGAATGCAAGACCACAGATTTTAGTTAGACAATAAGTGAGGGAACTGCCTTGGGCCTAGGAAATATTAGACTTCCTTTTGAAGGTGGTCAGTTCCTTTTAATACAAATTGATGCAAATGATAATAAAGAAGCTATTGCGAACTCACGATTTAGGTATCTCATTACTAAAAGCAATAGAGACTAAACTACCAATAATAGAATGTCATGTTGTTTGTTTGGTCACTGGTTATTGATATGTTCAGATCAAGTTACAGGGATAGACCAAGCTGGACATGAGATTGTTTTGAGGTGAATAGGTGAAAGGTTGGTTTTGGTATAAGTCACAGTGACCGATGCCGGTCACTGGATAACTGATCATGGTTATAAAACCGGTACCGGTAGGGAATAACCGATATCGGTAGGGGAAGTGATTTAGGGATTTTTAAATGGAGGTTGGTGTAAGGTGGTTATGAGGTTTGGAAGGTTGGTAGATGGTTGAGGGGAGTAGTAGGGTGATAGAGAAGACTCAGAGAGTGAGAGAGCTATCTTTGGGGAAATATAGAGATGGATGACCGAAGGTTAGGTGTAGGTTGTTGCCGGGTGGTAGATCCAGGAGTGAGCTTATAATCCCTATGAATTAAAAGTTCACAAAGTAGTGTCTAGAAGCATACAAGGTGATAAAAGAGACTACTTACTAGTTTCTGATGTGGATGCAGGTCCAAAGAATGTAATGGTGAAGGCAAGGCTCAGTTGGGATGATCCAACAATCGGAAGTGATCTGATGAAGCTATCCTCTAACTCTCCCAATGTTTGGATGAGTGTGACAATGCTCTAGTTGCTCAGTTCCAGTCTTGGGCTCGATACTCCTCTTTGCAAACTCTTCTCTCTCCTTCACTTGTCTCTCTCTTGCAAATGAATTTGGGATCCCGTCATTTTGGTTGGGGGAGGTCATTTATAGGGAACCGATGGCGGTTACGTAACCGACGCCGGTCGAGTAGGGACCGATGTCGGTTAGGTCAAAGTTGGCTATTTTTAGTAAAATAGCCAACTTTCCCTCCTTTTCTCCCGAGGGATCAGTTGTGGGCTTGGTCAAGTCATTATTAGGTTCGTTTTGATGTGGGTGAGGGGTGATGAGTCATGGGTGTGGGTCTGGACCAAGTCATAGGTCTTAATTAGGTTAGTTTAGGGTTAGGGCTAGGTCATAGTGAGGTGGCGAGGTGAGGTGGCAGGGTTGGAGATGTGGATTTATTAATTATAAGGTAATTAATAAATAATTAAGTGTGTAAGGTTTAGGTGGTGAGGTAGGGTTAGCAAAAGCTTTGGATGTATGTGATAGAGAAGAGGTCAAAAATGAATGTTATATTTTTACTACATTTTTGGTCCTACGAGAACATTTCTTTAATTAGGACACCTAGGATTCCATGGGTAATAGGAGACCACATTGAGTTATCAGCTAGATTCTTAAGATGGAGAGTCAACCCAACCCACGGTGATAGGGGAGAGAGAGGTGAGGAGTGGTATGTAAAGATATTGGGGAGCTTGGATGTGGATCAGGTTAGATGGAGGCCCTATCATGATTTTCCTACATGGCCTAGGGTAGATGCAAAGGTAATTTGTATGAGGAGGATTAGATGAGTCCATGGATGAAGACTGGAGATTGTGGATGAAATACAATTTCCATGAGTGATGCGGTGGTTTGGGGTGGTTCGAGATAGTGCTAGGGGATCCAATGAGATATTTATGGGATGAGGCAGAGAGAGACCTACCTAGTAATGCGATGGTTGATTAATTGGAGGAGGTAGGGACTCCATGGGATGAGGATGATGATGTAGGATTAGGGGTTGGATTTTTAGAGTGGATGAACATGGCATGGGTAGAATAGGTGGTAGAGGAGAGAGAATATATGGGACTGGATGAGGAGAAAAAGATGCCAACAAGAGGATAGGATGTAGAACCCGGAGGAGAGGAGGGCAGAGACAAAGGAGCGCAGTAGTAGAGATATCTCGTGTATGGGTGGAGTGAGATACTTCCCTATAGGAGAGGGATATAACACGCCAAGAGAAAGATGCAGTGTGCCAAAAGGTAATAGGATTACACCGGGGAGAGAGATATGGCTATGTATTAGAGAGATAGATATCGAGAAATAGGGAGGCCTACGAGGGATAGATTTGGCTATCTTGGTCCTATAGTATTTGCGGAGTTAGAGAGTGGGGAACAAGTGGTGTTGTAGGGATCTAGTAGGATGGCTCCATCAAGTACTATCCATTTATAGTAGTAGAAGGCATTAGGAGAGGAGGTGAGCTATTATTAGAGCGTTGTGACATTGAGGATGCCACAAGTGCCGATATATGCAACATATCTAGTAGAGTAGAAGAGAGTAGGAGGATTAGTGTGAATAACACCGTCTAAAAGCAAGACTAGCATGGAATAGGTGAGGCAAGACCCAAGACATGATGGAAGATATTATGACCGAGAGAGATGTATAGGCACTGTGCTGGGGAAATATTTGAGATTTGAGATGTACAATTTTGAGATAGAGCCCATAGAGGCTTGTCACGGATGTATGGACATTTGATGATAATATGTTTATATATGATTTTTTTATGACTTATGCTATGATGTATGATGATTTATGGATTTTATTATGCTTATGTTAGATTTAGATGTTGGATTATTATGGTTATGATGGCATTTTATGGTTTAGAAATTGGAGTAGAATATGGATTTGTAAATGTGATGTGATGCTTTATTAGACATGATGCATATATAGATGATAAATAGGTATGATGAATTTGGATAGATAGTTGTCGAGAAATTATTAGACATAGATAATGGATGAAAATGATGTGATGGTTTTAGAAATATGTTAGATAAGGATGGGATGTTTGGATTAGGAGAGTATATAATGGATTTATATGAATGGGGTTGGGAGTAGAGCAATAGATAACGAATGAGTGACATGAGTAGATTAGATATAAGAGATGGGATGTGGCTTAATATAAGGTGAACAAAAATAAATGAATGACGATTGATCATAGCAAGAAGTGCACGAAGAATCGATGCATCAAACCAGATTGGAGGTAAATAAGAAGAGGAACCAAACAAGGTAGTGCACTTACAACCAATATCAGGTGTTAACACACAACCATTGATACTTAGTTATTCCAAGGATTATGATGAAGATATGGAAGATGATCTCATGAAACTAATGTCGAAACAAAAAAGGGGATTAGATGTAACTCGTATGTAGGAAAATAGGTTCTCCTCGGTGGTTGTTCCTAGGTCTATGCCTAGCTCGAGTAGTATGGTGCAAACCGATCAATGCGGTAAGTTTTCTAAAGATGATAAAGTTGATCGACATGCGAAGCTTTCTTAGAATGCTTGATTTTGAACTTCATGCTTTTGATTTTGAATATATAGAAGATTGGTCAATGTAGGAATCATTTTCTACCATGATATGAGATAGTAGGCATCCTTCGGGGAGTGGTCTACATTTTCTTTTTACTTTAGGATATTTAGACTTTTGCATGTTTGGATGGAAGGATATATGATAGCTATCCTTCGAGGGAGGAGTCTATGCTTTTGATATTTTTATTTATTTATAGTTTTCCTTTGAATAAGCGGTTTGTTTTTTGGATACTTTAGATTTTAATATGATCATCTGGAAATTGTGAATTTTTGGGGAAGAGTTGGGGACAACTAAGTAGACCATGTAAGAGGGGGTTGAAAATGTACAAGTGACACCTATGGACCCTTAGCGTGGTTTTAGTAGGTAAATAAGAAGGAGATGGATGTAATGATTGTGGGGTTCCCACCTAGAAGGAGGAACTTTTCCATAAGGAATATGCCATGAGTAGAGTTGTGGTGCCCATATTCAAGGTGATAGATAAGAAAGTGACAATAGACCACATAATTCCCAATCATTACAATGAGAGATGGAAGAGGCTAACAATGGATAAATGATCACTGATATGACTAAGTTTAAGTAGGTAGACATGTTAACAATAGAAAGGCTATAAGTAAAATGTGTTAATAATTTCCATTTCTATTTTACCATCGAGAGAATCCAAATGATAGGCTCCAAACCCATACTTATGTGTGATAATATAAGGTCCAATCTAGTTGGGAAAAAAATTCTGCATTGGCTCCTTTCTAGAGTAGTAACGTTTTGATTTTATTGAAGGAAAAGGTCACTAAAATTAAAGTCACACTCCTTGAGGTGTTTTTATAAGCATGTCTGATGCACTCTTGATAAAAATGATGATCCTCAAGATGTGAGGTGATGTTCATCTAACAACTCAAGTTGTGATAAACACTCTTGGCAATAGTCTTCATCAGAGATGAAGTCACGAAGAGAAACACACAAGGATGGGATTTGGAATTCAAGAGGAAGGGATTCATATCCATAGATGAGAGAGAAAGGAGTAGCGCTGTAGAGGTGTGGATGCTAGTCTAATAGGCCAAAAGGGATAAAGGGATATGAAGTTGCCAATTGTGACCTGATTTATCAATAGTCTTGGTAAGGATATTATGAAGCATTTTATTAGTTTCTTCGGCTTGATTTCGTTAGTTTTAGGATAGTATGAAGAAAGGAAATTTATCTTAATATTGAAATAATCACAAAGCTTCTTGAGATATTTGTTTTTAAGTACTTTCCATTTTCCGTGATGATTTTATGAGGAACGTTAAAGCGATAAATGATATGTTGATAGACAAAATTAACAATTTGGTTAGCTTTGGTTGATGTGAGTGGAATTTCTTCCACCCATTTGGAAAAGTACTTGGTATCAGTGATGATAGAATGATGGCACCGAGAGTAACATGGATTGCTGGTTCCAATGAGGTCGAGGCCCCATTTTAAAAAGAGCTAAAGTTTCGAGTTGGCTGTAAGGCTTGGCTAGGAATGCGGATCAGATTGGAATGCTACTAGAATTTTACACACTTTTTGACATAGTCACAATAGTATTTATTGAGAGAGGGAAAATAATAACCCATGAAAATAAAATGCTTGGTGACAACCAAACCGCCAAAATTTCCACCATAGATATTGTCATGGACTTCTTGGATAGACAGGTAGATTCATGGAATTTAAGATGCCATAGAAGGACACATTCAAACCCACGTTTGTATATGATGATGCCAAAGATGACATATCAGTTAGAGCATTGAATAATTTATCTCCTACCATTTTTCATAGGTCGGGGGTAAGCTTGGATTGAGTAGATAGTCAAAAATTTGAGAATACCAAAGATGTGATTGATTGGTGTCTATATTATTGACACAAGGAAGCTCATAAACATGAGAAGGTTGATCAAGATGATGAACAATAAAAAAGAGTTTGGATTCTTCAATTTCCCATGGGATGAGAGATGCGAGGATGCCATTAGATCTATAAAATTGTTAGATGAACAGGGGACAATTTGGATGGTATAAAAATTGAAAGCTTCAAGGAGGAATTCAACAATTTCCTTATACTTTTGAAGGAATTCATTTTTACATTGATAGATTCCCTTTAATTAGTTGATGATTAGCTGAGAATCACAATAGATGTCAAGGATTTATATGTCGAGAATAACAAAGTGGTTTCAAGACCCAAGATGAGGGCTTCATACTCAACCATGTTATTAGTGCATTCGAAATTAAGCTTATAAGTGATGGGGATAGGAGTATCCCAAGGAGGAATGATGATAAAACTAGTGCCTCCCCATTTCCAACACTTAGATCCATCAAAGAAAAGTGTAATTAGAAGGGGAGGAAACATGTGATCAATGGTGAAGATAGATTCATCAAGAAATTACTCATAAGGAGGATGATTGTCAGAAAGAGGGGCTTCTACTAGCTGATCAAGGATGCCTTGGACCTTGATAGATTTATGAGAGATTATCTCTAAGTCAAAATCGTTCATGAGTATGAGGTATTGAGTGATGTTGTCACTATGGTAAGGCTTATAATGCATGGTTTTGAGAATATAGAATCTAGTGACAACATAGGTTTTGTGATTAAAAAGATAATGAAGAATCTTCAAAGTGGTGAAGAAAAGAGTGAAAAATAGATTTTCATCCTCGGTTTAGCGAGTCTCATAATCATGAAGGGTATTTCTGATGTAATAGACGACTTGTTCCTTTCCCTACTCATCATGATGTGCTAACATGAAACCTAGAGTATGATTAGAGGTAGATACATAGAGATAGAAATTCTCCCAATCATGTAGAGATGTAAGCATAGGTGGGGATAGGAGATAATGCTTGAGATCTTCAAAGGATTTTTGGAAATTATCATCCCAATGGAAATCAATGTCTTTGTGAAGAAGATGGTGAAAAGGTTGGTAGCATTTAGAAATTTTTGAGATGAAGAGGTGAATGGATTGAATTTGGCCCGTAAGACTGTGAAGCTACTTTAGATTATAAGGATGGGGAATTTTAAAGAACATATTTTATTTTTGCGAGATCAAACTAAATACCCATAATATAAACAATGAAACTAAGGAATTTTTTAGTTTGTAATCCAAACACACATTTGGTGGGATAAAGATGGAGGAATAAATGAATAAGGCTCTCAAAGAGGATTTAAAGGATGGTGATGTGGTCACATCGATGCTTGTATTTACCCAAGAGGTCATCGAGTGTAGTCCTCTATAGTATTTTTGATGAGATCACGAAGGATGTAAGTCATGGCTCACCGATAGGTGGCTCCAACATTTTTCAAATTGAAGGGCATGACACGATAGCAGAAAGTCCCCCAAAGAGTGATGAAAGAAGTATTGTATAGGTATTTTGGTGAGATGAGGATTTTATTATACCCAGATAATCCATCCATAAGAGAAAGCATCTCATGGCCTATGGTGAGGTCTATAAGTTAATCGATGTTGGGAAGAGGACAATCGTCTTTAGGGCATATGATATTTAAATCTTGAAATTCAGTATAAATACAAAGATTTATAGAGGCTTTGGAAATGGGTACAATATTAGAAATCCAATGCAGATAGTCGATAGGGATGATAAAATTGAAAGAAAGAAGGAGTTACAACTCGTCTTTGACAAGGAGAGCAATAGAGGATGCATATGTTGAAGCTTCGCTTAATTGGCTTAGCGTTAGGAAAGGTAACGATGTTGTGAAAAATGATAGATGGATCGAGGCCCAAAATGTTAGCATACAACCATGCAAAGGATTGACTATGTTAAGAAAGGAACATAATGAAAGACTCAAGCTCTTGTGGATCAAGGGATTGATGCACCTTGAGGATACATGGATCTTGCGGAGTCCCAATGTTGATGTTAATGGTGGATTTTTTAAGAAGGGTGGAAGTGTTTGGAAGTAAGGTCTTATGAAGGTAGGAATATTATACCCCATGTAAGAAAGAATGGAGTCATCATCAGAGCATTGAAAAATTTCAATGGTAGGGTAATATTCCTCTACCATATCACGAAATTGAAGAGAGAGGAACCTAGTTTCACCTTCACACTGATAAGTGACCAATCCCAACGTAATGGTGGAGATTAAAAAAAAGGTAGATGATATGGACATTGTTTCATCTGTATCCATAGCCTCATGGGATGAAGAATATGGGGGATCAATGATCATGGGATATGGGGATGAATAAGGTGTAAGAGAGTATGTAGGTTGTTCTTTAAAAAATAATCCTAACTTCTCATAGGGATTGTGAGATTGGTTGATGATGAGGTCATGTATTTCTTGTTCATATTGCCCCATTCTAAATCCTTTCCATGTGCAAAAATGGAGATAAATATAGTAAAAATATATTTTGTAAATAAATTCAAATCCATTGGTATAAGTCTTGATGTTTTATTGAGTATAAATGTGAGAGGGAGGGCGATCGATGCCACCATAGATGAGATTGGTGTGGAGATGGGGTAGACCAAAAGAATTGATATCACGACATCGATTGATACTTTCAAGTTTTATCAGTCTATCAAGTTGATTAGGCATTGGAAGAGCATTGAGGGTAAGAAGACGATACTCCCCAAAGGTGAGAGATGATACATAATTTTTCTAGAGAGTCATCGGTAGGAAGCTTAGATGTAGAAACATACGAGCTAGTGGATGGTTTAGAAGAGTCTTGTTTTGGGATAAGTATGTCCTTAGGTCGATAAGTTATGTGACGAGAATTTGAATAGAGGAGTATATGCGGGGAGAATTAGGATCTTTCCTTCATGTTTATACTTGATGTATCGATGAAGGGTGGAAGGAACACAACTCATGGTGTGAATCCATGGGTATCCAAGTAGGATGTTGTATTGAAACTCTCCTTCTACGATATAGAAGCGTTATGGAGGATTTTTTCACAAATGTGGATAGGGAGAATGACTATTCCCAAGGTAGGTGAAATGGCATCATTGAAGGCATGAAGTATGACATGATATTGGGAGACAAATGAAATTAGAAGCTTGAGTTGATCAAAGGTGAGGGATGAGATAATATTTACAATATCTCTATTTTCTATCATAGAACACTTGAATGAAAGTATCATTGATATGTACGGTGATGAAAAGTGGGAGGTCATGGTCTTCAGGTGATATGTCTAGAATCTCGGTATTATCAAAAGATATGACAATAGAAGTAGTAAGTGATCCAACAAGAGCCAAAAAGGATGAGTCTCATTGATAGAGGAAGGGATAATTTTTAGATCTTCCATGAGAAATTTTCTATGCTCGGAGATATTTAAACTAGGTCATAGAGTGACATATTGGTTGGGGCATGATGAAGTTGTTTCACAATAATATGTTCATTAGAAGCAGTTTGTGGGGCAACTAATGTAGCCTGGAATTACCGAGATAACACCCTAGTCATCTTTGGCACATCACTTAGCCTAGACCGAGTGCTCACTCGAAGTGTGCAAAGGTACTGCGAGACCCCTCTTTAGGGTTACTATAACAGGATATTAGCGTGATGAAGGAATAAACATATAGATCTATAACTAATCTAGCATTCTATAATGCATACCATATCCATATTTATGAAAGAACAAGCTCAAACAATAATCATGATTGAATCAAGAATATGCACTACTCAATTACACACATGAATGACACTTAGTTTCAGCCAATAACTTCCATCTATTAATAAACACAAAATCTCCTTTCAATAATGTCATTCTATACCAATGCATGCATGGATCTGATATAGTAATACATTCGTATATCTCTCTATATCTCTATCTATATGATTTGCATCATATATAGGGTGGGACTTGCCCTTAACCACTTCTCTATTCAAAAATAGGTCATATGCTATTAATAGCCACACACCATTTACAAGCATATCCACACATGCAAGTGTGCTATCTATAGACCTCTTATAGTTAACTGAAGTGACAATCCTATTCTTAGCTCGTCTCCATGCAAAAAAAAGCTTCGATCCGATCCTCTAAAGATAGACAATGCGTGGCACGCATGTCCTTGTATCATTTGTGTTTCACACACCATCTTCTAAAAACAGGTCTTCTTGCTCAAAATAGGCTAAGTCCTGAATGCTGAACTTTCCCTCCGCACGTGTGTTCTTCCTATCCATTTTTCCCTTAAACCTGGCTTGCTTTCCCATGCAGACTTCTTGTGTGAGTTCTGTCAAGTTTTCTCTAATCAACATTACCCCACACTAATCGCATTGTCACCCCGACAATGGGTATCTCCAAAAATTGAAGTAAAGAATATTAAATGGAAAGAATAAGAAAGAATGTAGATGAATAAAGAATGTTTTAAGAGGCAACATCATCTATATCGGTTTAAATGATCAACTCGGATACTCCTCTTTTGTTCGGCCTCCAAGGTCTACCATTCAAGCGAGTGCTTGTTTTGCTTTTTCTGGAATGTGCTTGTTTTGCTTTCATTTTGCATAACCAACACAATGCTGGAAATTGATGTCATTCTTAATTCTAGAAGATCCATTATATGTGTAATGAGCTTCCCAAGCTCTTCCACCAAGTCTTATGTGGCTCTTGTGCTTTTGCTTAGGGCCTCGCACTTTTGCTTAACCATTGAAAACCTTTCTACGCAGCCCAATGTTTCGTCCTTCATTTCTCTTTAGACCTCATTACTTTCTTCTAGGGTCTTTATATTGATAAGCACCTCTAGAGCTATGCAGATGTTTAAATCTTGGTCTGATTTCTTCAATACCTCTTGTAGCACTTGTAACATCCCTTCATATGATACAATATTTTGCATCACTTATGCTTTCTCTCACCCCGCCTCTTGCTCGAACTCCTTTGTGTTGGTATGCGCAGAGGTTCATCTTCAAGTACCAAGTCCACCAAATTTCCTACATAGTGTATCATTGAAGGAAACATCTGTGGTACCTTGGCCTCCAAGTGTGGCCTAGATCTTATGACATTGTCCCCAATATCCTTTACAATGCTGATAAATACTTCATTATTTTTCTCGCGCTAAGTCCCCGTCTTGCGTGATGTGCTATCTCTGCATCCTTTGTCTTTAGCTCTTCACACAATGCTCTTATCGTTGCATATTTTTCCATGTTTCTCCTTGCAACTTCAGTAAAAACCTTCACCAATGAATTTTGACATGCTCATCTGACATGACAGTAGGATTTACTATCATATGTCTAGATTGTGGTGCCTTCTTCAGCCGTCTTGAAACACATGACTCTTCACATATATAAAAGTCAAGCTCATCCATATGGGTGTGCATTGACCATGATAGTTACTTCTAAGTGTGCACAATCTCCATATCCTCATCCATTAGCTCCCAGCCAAATAAATCCTTTTGTGATATCATTCTTTAAAAGCGGCGCAAACAATTTTACCTCTGTCCTCCGCATACCCCATGGCTTGTGGAATGTTCTCTCCACTTGTTCCTCTAGACCGTTGCTACTTAAGGACCTTCGCTTCTAAATTTGGGACTTGTGTCTCCATCTCTTGAACATTCTCTACTATTGTGTCCTCTGGTCCTTTCTCGTCCTCTCCTCTTTCCTTTAATTCCTCACCCTGTTCTTCTATGTTCTCTGGAAGTGTGGGAGAATTCGGTGCACTTTCCTCTGACTCTTCCACCTCCTCTTTTAACTTCAGCTTTCTCCTTCTTTTCTGGTTGCCTCCTTCTATGGAGAGAGCCTAGGTGATCTCGCGCACCGTGGTTGGAGTAGTACCTGGGTCCTTGTTCTCTTAAACACCCTATTAAATTTGTGATCCCTTGAACCGCATTCAAGTCCTCATCATCCCCTCTTGTGGCTGAGGTGGTGTTGTGGTGCACTTAGCTTCACCCTTATTTGTAGGATGTCTCTTACCTCTATGCTCGAACCACCACTATATCACTCCTCCTCATCCTCCACTTAAATTAGCTCTATTGGCTTATGCGCTCTAATGTTCTCCAGTGTATGCTTTCCCTTTGGTGGTACCTGAAGTGCAAACTCACCTTCCACATACTTGTTATTCTCCATCTTTGGATTCAGTTGGAGATACACCAATGCTGCTCCAATATATCCCACCACCAAACTTATTGGTTTAATGCTCAAAACATCAGAAATGAGTCTTTTAACATATGCACCCCGTCATGGATACACATATTTCTTCCTTAGTGTGTGGTAGTCGCAATCTACCTTATCTATGTTAAACATTAGTCACCATGTGTCTCGTAAACATGTGTACTGATGCCTAGAAGTACCTTACTATGAATGCATATGAAAACTTTCACCAAGGACTCCATGCCCCATCTTTCATGGCAAACCGTGCTATATAGAAATGCTGGTATACAAAAATTGAACTGCCTTTCCAACCACTGAAGGAAAGTCCTTGGGGATGCACCATTCTTCCTAAAAATCCACAAAAATCCTATCATACCACTTCTTGTCCCATTTCTTATCCCACTCTTTCATGGATCTCTCACATAGGTACTTCTTGAAGCATTCTACAGGTGATTTTTGTTCCATCGGATACTCCCATACCTTCTCCTTTGGTCCATCAGCACTCGATCTCCATGAACACTAGTGACAATAGTAACAGATAAAAAGTTGATCTTTACTCCCATGCACGCTTCTTCAATGATTTTCTCTGTGATGTACCATGAAATGTTGTAGATTGCTCCTTTATACATCTTTTTGGAAAAGTGTAGCCACATGGTGTTCACTTGTGACCACCTTTCATAGTCATTGAGCTTTATAATGAGATGTGCGGCTTCTTTGTGACAACCGGATACTTGTTTAGTTTGTTGATGTCCATCTTTGTGTGGACCCTTTGTATATCGCAACTCCTTACTGGTCTCTAATATTGCATTTTAATCTATCAGATCATCTCACAAATCGTCTCTCGTGCCTTTCAACCCTATCATCGTGGAGATGAGCGCAACTGAAATTTTGATTCTGCGCCCTAAAAGTAAAAAAATTCCTCATGCACTCTACTCATAAGCCATTGGTATAATGTCTCATACTTCCCAAAATAAGGGAGCTCATAAAGTTGGTAAACCCCTATCCTATGTAAGAGCTTCTCAAAGCATCGTCATACACCAACATATATTCTCGCCGTGTATTTATTTGTCTTCGTGTTCAACAAAGCGTCAAGCTCATTCTTGTTATCAATGGTACATTGATTGTACTTGCTCACTTTGCTTTTCCTTATGTGAGAATCCCACTCCTGGCCAACAATAACCCCCTCTGGATATTGCATCTTCAAAAATTGCTTTCTGGAGCCATTTCTTCCTCCTCGACGACCACCTTCTTCTTTCCTTTTACTCCTACTATAGCTGCCTTCTTGGGTGCCATTTTTACCTTGCAATCCTTTGTAGATCCTTACCGTTCAAATTCTGTAATGTGCAAAGCAAACCCTAGTTCAATTTAGTGTGCCCTAGGTGAAATTATGTGCCCCTAACTCGTCTCTCGTTGCCTTGCTTCGCTCAAACCCTTCACCATTGGGGAAACAAGCTTCTTCTGCGCACAAATCTCTTAGTCAAGAATGGTTCCACACCTCTCACACCTTAAAATGATCACTCAGCTCTTCACACTTGGCTTCTTTCAAATAATCTTAATCGCAATGGTAAAAATTAATTCGCATCCCATCCTTTTATAGATTTTTTGAATTTTGATGCATTTATTACTCCTTCACCTACCAAATATCTCCTCATTCATTTACCAAATTCATTCATTATGAGCGGTACATCTTCACGCCCCATCTATAACCTTCTAGTACGCCTCCCTACCATCTTGTTATAGAATTCTCTTTAGTGCATGCCCTTACACCCGAGTACCTCATCACCGTACCTTTCTGGTAGTTATCATGGCCTCTCGCTTACCTTGTGTTATATTGTTCCTTCTTTCATCTCCATCCTTGGTCACTTGTGAGAAGCAATATTTCTTTGACTTAAAGCACACCCATAGCAGCTTATTCCTTTATCCTTTCAATTCCCACTATCTTGTACCTAGATATAAACAACCACCCCACACTAAAAGTATGTGCAGTCCTCTGCGCATAAACATTCTTCACATAGTAATTAGCTTCATGCACGCAAGCATGCTTATTACACAAGAAAAACAACTAAATTGACAAAGCATAATAAAAATGAAGGAAATACATAATTGAAAACCTAATCTAAATGAAAATATTTCCTTATTACAAACACCAAGAAGACTTATTTATAGTAGGGCTTCAGCCTACTCCCGTTGAAGTAACTGGGTAGCCGTGTTCCATCAAGTACTTATAACTAGAAAGCACATTTTTCAAGTATGTGAGTGATGAAATACGACCCCAACCAATGTACTTTGAGATTTCCTTGATGGCGCAAGAAATTAGAGTCATAAAGAAGTAACATTTGTCCAATCTCAAACTTCTTATCCCTTATATTTCTATCATGCCATACTTTCCGCCCGGCCTTTTCCTACTTTTGACTCCCTCGAGCTATGGTTTGTCTCTCATCTAGTTAAATCATCTTCTCAATATGCTCTTCTAAATCCTGCTCATCAACTAGACCTCTAGTGTGTGCAATGCACAAAGAAGGTAACATAAATTCTATAGGGAGAACGGCTTCTATGCCAAACACTAACTAAAATGGTGTGGCTTTGTTCAATCTCTTATAAGTTGTTCTATATGCCCAAAGAACAGCTGACACTTTATCATCCCAATCCTTTCTTCCAAAATCACAAATTTTTGTAAAAGTTTGGCTCAAAATATTGTTGAAAGCCTCAACAGTTCCATTTGCCTGAGGATTATAGGGTGTAGTATTATGGTGTGCAACCATAAAATCATCTAATAGGATCCTGATTGTCTCATTCAAAAAGTGTGTACCCCTATCACTTGTCAAGCTTAAAGGACATCCATATCTTGTAAGAACATTCTCCCATAGAAACCTACCTGCTGTAACCACTATAAAATCCTTCGTAGGTGTGGCTTCTGCCCACCATTTTAGATAATGGGTAAGTGCACCAAGTTGGGGGACAATTAAGTGGACATCAAATCCTGAATTTTACATTAAAAACAACAAAACATCAAATTTAGTCTTCCGTAGACTTGAACCATGCCGAAAAGTAAAAATATGTCATAAAAATGGTACCATTGCGTAGGGGAGACTATTAGCTTTGTAGAAATACTGATTTTAAAGTGAATAGAAGAGGATAAATATCATTTTATAATTTTTTACTAATAGTAGGTCTTTAAGACACTTTTTCCTGTGAATGTTTATGTCTACGTTTAAGACTGCAAAATTTGTTTCACTTATCAGAATGTGATAAAACTTATACCATCCTAACCATGGTGAAATTATATACATGTTCAAAAAAAAATTATTTGATTTCAATATTTTTTGATGAAGTTATGGTGGGAAAACGGAAAGTGCTCTGTTTTCTTTATGTTTTCATACCACTTTCACGGAAAAAATCATAAAAAATAAAATATTACTCAAAAAATACAAAATAAAATCCATCCCAAGATAGATAGTGGCATATAACTTCTCACCAAAGGAAAAAAATATATATCAATTTTTGGTCATCCAAATTGTGGGCAAACGGACTATAATCTTATCGGCGTTTTAAAAAAAAAAAAACCAAGTCATTGAATTTTGAGTGTTTAATATAGCTAATCTTGTCCATTTTTTACAAAAATTAGTATTTTAGAAACTAGATTCCGGATTCTACGATTCATATTAATATAATTTTGTCTAATTTTTAGTGTATGTATTGCTAATAATCCCTACAAGTTGATATTATGTTGTTATTTGCAATATGATGTCCACGGATGACCCTATATTTGTCCATCAACTTCCTGCACTTACCCTAATATATACAAGTAATGATATATCATGATCATCCTGCAGCACGACTGGAAAATAGGTCCTATAAAGTCAATGGCCCATTTATCAAATGGTTTAGCACTATTAATCGGTCTCAAAGGCATCTCATATCTTTTTGCCCCGGTTTTCCTAGAATTGACAATGGTCACAGACCTTAGAATATGCATTACAATCTTTATATAGTGTCTCCCACCATAATCCAATGAGTAGGATCTTCCAGGCAGTCGCATCACCTACATAGTGGCCACTTATAATACCACCATGGGATTCTTCCATAATATCATTGCACTCATGCTCTAATACACAATGATGTAATACTTCATCTCTGCCTAACTTATAGAGGTCACCACTGATTAACATAAATGGTGCCGCACATATAGCAAGTTATTTCTTTTCTAATGCTTTCATTCCTTCTGGTGCCATACAGTTCATAGAAAGACAAAAATGTCTTCTAATTCCATGGGCACATGTTATAACCTATATAACTATGCATCTGGCATGGTTTCTTCAATTGTTTGTGCTTCTTCTCCCGAGTGAATTTTGGACAAGTGCTTTGGTCAAGAATTAATTTTCCCTCGCTTCACCACAGCTGTAAAGTCAAACTCTTAAAACAGAGTATCCATCGGCATATGCGCCATTGCAAGACTGGTTTGTTCACCAAATAGTTTAATGCCATGTGATCTGTATAAAACAAAAATGGTGCTACTAACAAGTACTATCGAAACTTGTGCAATGCATAGATCATTGACAAAGCTTCACGCTCTGTAGTTATATAATTCCTTTCGGTTGAGTCAACTTCTTACTAGAAATTTTTTTTGGATAATCTATAATACCTTCTCCAGGTTGATCTAACAAAATTCCAATGGCCATGCTAGAAGCATCCACATGCACATGAAATGGTTTATCCCATGTGGGAAAATGTAGAATGGGTGTGGTAGTAAGTTTCTCTTTTAATATCTCAAATGCACAGGGTTTCAGCTTCTCCCCAATACAATGTACCTTTCCCTTTTAGTAATTATTCCAAGGGTGTAGTAATTTTGGCATAACCTTTGATGAAATTTTGATAGTAACCTATATGACCCAAAAATACATGCACCTCACTTTGATTGGTAGGTGCTTTCAGGCCTAGAATGACTGCAACCTTAGCTGGATCAACCAGTAACCCTTCCTTGCAGATTATATGCCCTAAAAATATTCCAAAAGGTGTAGCAAATATGCACTTCTTGATGTTTAAAGAGATACTCAATTTTCTACATCGTTCAAACATTAAGTGCAAATTGTCACAATGATCTTTCATAAGCCCATATACTATCCAATCATCTAGATAAACCTATAAAAAGTTGTGAATAAAATCTTTAAATTCCTAAACAACTATATGCGAGAATACAACATGCGCGTTTTTCAATCCAAAAGGCATCACAGTATAGGCAAAGCTTCCCCATTCAGTAGTAAATGTAGTCTTTTCCTAGTCCTCCTGAGTAATCCTAACTTGATGATACCGGAAAACCCATCTATGAAGGAATATATCTTGCACCCTGCAACTCCCTCTAGTATTTCCTTCGTAAATGGTGTAGGGAATGGGTCTGTTACATAGGAAGAATTTAGCTCCCTGTAGTCCACACATATTCTAATTCATCCATCCTTCTTGATACTGATCACCATTGGACTAACTCATTTTGAGTCATCAAGGGGCTTGATAATTCCAGATTTCAACATTTTATCAATTTCTTCTTTTACCTTTTTTGTGCAATTTAGGATTCATCCTATGAGGTTTCTTTATCATGGGGTGGGCACCTTCCGTAAGCTTTATCTTCATTTCCCAAGTGATTCATGCACACCTTTAAGTTAATGATACCCTTGAGGGAATAAGTCCTGATAATCCCTGAGTAACTCAATGATCTTTGCCACCTCTCGAGTTTGACCAAGTAGTCTCTAACTATGACCTCCTTAGGCTCGGCGTTTGATCCTATATTAACTTTTTAGTATTCATTGGTTCATGGTACACATGTGTATCCTTATTTTCACTATCCAAGACCTCATGCACTCCCTATGACTGGTCAATATCCACATTTTCAACTTCCTCATCATCCATGATGTACACCATCTTACCTTTTTCTTTCTTAAGACAAACACGATCAAGCAATATGGAGTCTTCTCCTTCTTCAAAGCACGTGTTTGATTTTTTTCTCACCCATTAATTCCTCGTATGAGTTTCTCAACCTTTGTATTATCTCCCATGGTTAACCGCTTGACAAATTTTAATGCCTCTCCTATTGGAGGTTGGGAAGAAAATTAGTAAAAGGTATAGATCATTCCCGTAGTCAAAATTTTCCAATTCCCAATCTCTCTATGTAGTTCTACATATACATACCCGTGCGTGTGCCCAACTCTTGTAGAGTAGAATACATCCTATGCACCCAGAGTGAAGGTGGTAATGCTTTTGGTCCCGTTGTCTAGAGTCTCTCACACTACTCGAATGTGATCTTTGAGCGGGTTGATCACCATTATAAGTGTAGATCTGCATAGGTGCATTGCTTCTTACAAACCTGGTAGATAGGGAAATTGTGATCTCCTTCCACTTCGTAAGATTATCTCTATGAACTACCCACCAGCACGTTGTTCTCCCGCACAAGACATATGCTAACATATCTCTTCTCTGATCTATTCTATGCATCTGTGCCTCCATGACTTCCAAAAATACGGGAAGATCTTCTCGCTCCTATATACCAAGGTACTGTGCCACCTATCCGTTGAATAGAATGAAGTCCCTTCTTGCGCACAACCACATTTTTCATCTCACACGCTACTAGTTCAAATGTACCATGAGCCCAATTGTCACAAGAAATACTTTTAGTATCACCGATAGAAAGAGAATCCTCCCGTTGTAATATTCCTTCCTTTGATGGATCATTGACCTATGGATCCGAAAAGTGGACATAGATCTTGTTTAATTCCCCCTCACTTAGAGGCTCAACATATGGTGTAGATTTCCCATCTATCAAAGGTATCACAACCCTTTCATCCTTGTTCTCAAAGCTGATATACCCCTTATTTAATCTCAACTCAAGTGTTATTTGCATAGCACCAAGGGTGTCCAAGAAAGGGTGGAAAGCTGTTTACTTCTACAAGTGCTAATACCTCAAAATCCCCAGTGAACTTGGCCCCTTGTATGGTTATAGATGCATCCTTCAAAACTCCTATGGGAGATTCCTTAGTTCAGTTTGCCATAAACAACACATTAGATGATTGTTGTAATGAGGTCTCCCCATTTATACCCATACATCTAACGTAAGCACATTTACTTCTACACTTGTATCTATCATAATATTGCTCAACAACCATCCATCCACAACAACATTCAAAGTGTAATTTCATTTTCATGGTCAATGTTATCGGGGGAATATTTTCATATAGGATCTTCCGTCTGTCTCAATACTTGTGTGTGGAGTGTTCCCTTTTAACCAAATTCCTAATAGTGGGATGATGTTCTCCTGGTGCAACATTTTGCATACTTCTCTCAGATCATCGATATCAATTTGGACTGTCTCTAATGCTTTCTTCTACTCCTTTAAGTAATGTATTTCACCCTAAAGATTCCTTAGCACTTCCATGGTATCCTGATAAACCTCCTTCTGATGAGCCAGATCTAGGTACCTTACATGTAAAACCTCCTCCTTGGTCATCGTAGGATTTTGGTATGATGCCTCTCTCTTGTGTGTCTTTGCTTGGTGCGTGTGGTAATCTTTACATTTAAGGCCTCAGGTTCTGGTGCTATCTTGGGAATCCACTAATTTCCTCCATGCGCTCGATCCTAACCATCCCTGCACCTTTGTTCTCCTGCTTATGCTATTTACTGAGATGCTCATATAAGTTTGGGCACTCCTCATAGTTATGATTCTTTCTGAAAAAATAACATGTAACATTATGGGGACATTCACGCCTATAATAATTAGGGGATCTCGCATGTATAGCATGTTTCTTGAGGAAACTCACTTATTCTTCTCATCCTCTATATCCACCGTGATATCCACATCCTCTTCCATGAACTCCTTCAAAGCAGCCCTCATTCATGTTATAACACATTTGATTATGATCTCAATCATGGTTCTCATTCTTACCCTTAGAATTATCTATTACACTTGTCTGTCGTACCCCAATGTCTATAGCATCCTGAATCTGACCAATCAATTGATAATCCTCAATATCATGGGTTGTGGACCTACAAATTTTACAAAAGCTAGATACATTCTTCCTTATCGCATGCTATAACAAAGGATAGTGACTAGCATCATGATTCAAATGAAAAATCTCACAGTCCAATAGTAATGAGCATACTGTTCTGTGAGGACAACTATCCTTGGTGTGACCTTCTACTTCATAATTTGTACACCAAATTCCTGAGTGTATTTCATGGGATGAATTTTCTGATAGCTTCTCTAACTATTTGGCCATAGCTATAATCTATGCCTCTAAGAATGGACTAATGCTAGTGTAAATGCTCCAAACTACCTACACACACAAAGTTTCTTCCAGTGATTCACACAGATCAATGTATGTCTTATGTGACAATGCTCTTCTGAATGATGTAATCAATCCCCCAACAAAACATTGTGCATGCTGGTTGATGTGAATATAATAAGAAAGCTTAGATATAAGTGTCTTAAAGTGGGCATCATACTCATGTACACTCTCGGTGGTGCCCTTCTTGATATCTTTAAGTGCGTTAATACTTTTCTACTCGAATTGTAGGATATAGAACACTTTCAAGACAACATCCTTTAATGCTACATAATCCACACAAGTTTGATCAGGGTAAAAATTCTTATCCCAGCTGTGTGCTCAACAACGCAAGGTAGTAGCGAATTGACTTGCCTTACACTACATAACTGTGATCCCTTTCACGTGCCATAAGATTTCACACATGTGCACATGATTAAAGCATCCTCTAGGCCTCTATACTTTGGAATAAGAAGAGACATCTCCATATAAATGTTACGTGGTTGTGCGGACCTTGACCACCCGATCGAGAACCTCTTGTGTTTCCTCTACCTCTAGAACCACTTATAGCTCTTGACCCTCCAGCAGCAGCTAGCTAGAATAGGACCTATAGATGCACTCCCACATGCTCTAACAATAATACTATATTGAACCCCTACGGTTTGTGAGGTAGTTCCACTTCTAGATATGAACCCAACATTCAAAGATGCTTATGTTTTGCATGAAGTGTTGGCGAGAAAATTTGTCTTGTGGACAAATTTGTGGATTTTAGGCAAACGATATGGGAATATAAGTCCCTCTACATTTGAATGGTGCAGCTCCCATTTTTTAGCATGTAAAATCAAAGTGGATTTATAGTGGTTTTTCAACCAAAGATCCACATGAACACTCCACTGTCCCTATGGCAATAACAACTCCTTGCAATAGTAGAAATTGATCTAAGAAAGGGGAGGGAGTGAGAATGAAGGAGAGGGAAATCAATGTTGTGGGTAGATTGTCAGATGCCCACACACATCGATTGGAAGTTTCATTACATGCATTAATTAATAGAGGAAATACAAATTTACAATTTCGAGCACAAGACAGGATAAAACACGTTGGTCACAAAGCACCAATCGATTTTTCCATCGAGGGTACATAAAATTCCTTCCTTTTTTATTGATCTCAGAGTTAAAACTTGTACAACGAGTGGGAATAGAAGAAGACTAAAAATTGTTTTTGTCCTCTATTTGAAAAAAACACGCTTCTAGTTTCCAAATTTGATTACCAACCATAGAATCACTCTCAGAGAACAAGAAATAACATACGAGGGGTCGTTACAACTTCCCCAAATAGCCAAGAAGTTGTTACAATCTATATCCAATCATTTCTCACTGCTTTGATTCCTCTTTTGTAGAAAAATGACCATGGTGGGAAAAACTAGAAACCATTAAAATCGTTTCATTTTGAATATGGACCATTAGATCAGCTTCTGTGCTTTCCACTTTGAGCCATCCACGTGGCAGGAGAACATTGGAGCAGAGTCACGGGAAACCTTTTTGCATTTTTTTGCATGCCAGAGACATTTTCTCGATTTTCTCCCACAAAAATCCATCAAAATTTAAAATTGAAGTGTCCATCGTGTCGAGAATTTCACCAGCTTTCCATTGATATAAAAATGTGAAAATCTAAGCTCTAGATCAAAAGATATGGCTTCTTGAAGATTTAGGGCAAAACTAGAAAAATTAAGGCAAACATTTGGGTTCGCGGGCCAAAATTTGAACTTTTTCCCTTTTTTTCAAAATGGGATTTTTTCCCAAAAAATCTCTGCACCCCACCACTTCGATGAAACGTGGCACCTTCTAGTTGATCCATGGCTTCAAAACAACATTTTTCCCCCTTTTGCGAAACTGGAAAATTTTCTCAAAATCCTCCACCAGTCCGCTGGTCCGCCACTCTGATGACATGTGGCACTCTCCTATTGGTTGTGGGCCTCAACCATTTTTTTCTTAATTCTCCTTTGTGGGCTTATGGGCTATATTTTCAATATTGAGTTTATAGACAAAAAGGCTAAGTGTTGAAATTTTCTCCCTGGCCCTGCGAGTACATTTCCTTCCTTCGGCGGGCCTACGGGCAAAAATCAGTCCTTGTACCTTTTAACACCAAAAGGGCTACGTGAAAAATTTATCTCCCCTGTCTTTGCCAACCCACTAATTTCCTTGGCAAATTTTCCAACTCCGCTTTGCTGGCCCAAACCTTCCCTGGCACAAAACTCTCCCAAGCTCCGCGGGCCCGCCTAGGGAAAATTTCCCCTCCAAACTCCACCGAGCCATAACTCAAAATATACAAGGAGTTAGGAGGAATTCTTTACCTTCTCGGAAAGGGGAAGAAAAATCATATCTAATGAAGCAATACCTAGAAACTTTTGAGTGCCTGAAATGTGTAAAAATTTGACTAAGGCACAAAAGGAAGCTAGTTAACCCAAAATAAGAGGGAGCTTATTTTGGTTAACAAGTATGATCAAAACATGGAAAATTTGAGATAGGAGAAAGTTGTCTTGCTTGAAAACTTGCAATTTTCCCCTTTACACATTTGTAAGACAACAGCTAGCTCTAGCTTGGGGACATGGTGTGGATTGAGCAAGGTGAAGACATGACATGAGGATGCAGAATCATAGGTTTCAAAACATATAATGTTGACCAGTTCCTTATCCATTGGGCCTTGCAGAGTCATGTAAAAATTCGAGGAAAGAGGGAAGGAAGAAGAGGAAACACAAATAAAACACCAAAATAGAAAGGGGAAACAAAAACACACACAACAGAAAATGGGAAAAAGAAAAATGATGTTACAAGGTGAGGGATACCTTCACTTTCACTGATATACTTTTCATTTCTCAAAAGTTACCCCTGAAGAGGCAAGACTAAAGGATTATGTTCTACAAAGCCTTTGATAGGTTCCAGAAAGTAGCCTACCCTCCTCAGAGTGGCTTATGAAAGCTAGGTGCTTCCACATTTACCTGTGTACTTGGTATGAGTGAATGCATGGGAACTTCATGATGCTCAGGTCCTTGCATGGAAATTCCATTGCTTTCATGTTCTTTGAAATCAGTTTGATAGTGCCAGTTTCCTTCCATGTTTATCCATATAGTTGATTCTCCATCAAGCATCTCATTGTTTCCCCAAAGCTTATTTTGGTTCCAATTTATTGGATATTCGAGTTGCTTTCTTTTCCGTGCCTATGCTCATTGGAATCTTCTCCATGAAAAAAATTTGATTCATCCTTTATCTCTACTCCACTATGGGGCATTTGAGTATTGATGGGTGGATTGGAGGAAAAATAATTCTTGTCTTGTATGTCCATAACATGAGTGAAGAGATCAAGAATCAGTTCGGGGTCTTCCTCAACTTGTACCGCTTCCAATATTTCTTGCACAATGTTATGATTCATCATTTCTTGTAGCTCATCTTTGTATCCATTTGAAGGATGCAGCTCAAGGAAACTATCTAGAGGGATTACCTCATCATCTAGGGAATCACTTTGCACTCCAAAATCCTTCATCAAAAAATATTCATTTCAGATGCCTTGAAAATCCTTGCTTCAATTTCTTCATCATGGATAGAGTCTTCATCCGCAAATGGGAAAGAAAATATATCCATTTCATTATTACATCCATCAACCATCATTTCCAGAATGGCATCGTAGTTTTCATATGGATTTCTCTCAATGTGGTGAACCTTCACATTGGTTAAGGCTTCAAAATCAACTTCACGCTTGTCTTGAAGATTTTTGGCTTGTATCAGGAGCTCGAGACTGAGCTCGGGATCTTCAGTTTCTTCTACGGCTTCAAGCATTTCTTGTACAAATATTTCTTTCAGTCCTTTTACGGGCTCATCATAGGCTGATTTTGTATCTCCATAGATGACCTGGCTGGGATCATCTTCATCCCCAAATGGAAATGGGAATAACTCCTCATCCTGTAAAAGCATGCAAGATGATTTATCTTCTTGAAATTTATTGAGAACCATCTCCTCTTCTTTTTGGTCAGCATCATCTGGTGATTCGGGGCTGCTAGCTTGTAACTTGAATCTCCTCGGTGCTTCTTCAAAATTCAAATCCCTCTAGGAAGGCATGTCTAGCCTTATCAAGATTGGAATATCTTCTTCCTCCTCGATTGTCACCTAGTGATTCATCTTCTGGTATTTTGGTACAAAATGTTAGCTCTTAGGCTTTCAAATTTTTCAGACAAGTATATTTCATTTTCCTAACTCGCGTAAACGTCTTCATTTCACCTTTTATAGGGATAGTAGTAGATGACCAATCCATTTTAATTTTTCACCTAGGTTTCTACAAAACTTCTACTCGAAGCATGCCAAAAGATCTTTGGGATATCTCGCCACTAAAATAGTTAGAAGCACTTTCTTATCAGGGAAGTCAGCTAGAGCTACTTATGCATCATTTATTCTTCCAATCAACGGCACTTATTTAGATTCCATGGAATAACAATCTCCATTTACTGTAGTCAATGTTAGGCCAAGGGAATTTGGAACTTTGAGTGGCATTATGTTATCAGAAGCTCTAGAATCAATAATACAATTGTTCAACTCAAAACCATTTATGAGGAGAGACAAATAAAAAGGCTCAACTCTGGATGTTTTGGAAACACTGAGAGCTAACATGTTTTGAGATGGAGGTGTGGATGGCATTGGAAGGAGTCCTTTAGAAGTGGAACTTGAAGATATAGATCTACTACCTCAGACTACATTAATAAATCTATCAAATTGTGTCGGGTGCATTTGCATGTATCGTAACTCTCGAGTTGGACTTTGGTTTTACTTACATGTTCCACAAAATCAAATGGGACAATTTTTGATTAGGAGAAATTCTGGAGTGAGGGAAGGTTTACATGGTAAGGATATTTGAGGAACTTTGGCTGACTTGGAAATTTGATTGTATTTTGAGGGTGAGGCCATCAACTTAGAAGGAGGTGAAGGTGAAGCTATGGTTTGAATTTTAGCTATCTTAGAATATAATTCATTGGAGGGAGGATTGTTTTTAATAACTTGTGAGATAGAATAAGGAAAAGGTGACTTACTAGATATAACAACCTGATCTCTAGTAGCCATTTGGCCTTGTTTCATTTTGGCTAAATCCATTGAGGGTGGTAATGGTGAGATTCTGATGATCTTATTTTGTGTGGCTACTTTGGAGTGGGATCTTCTCGTAATTTTCTTTTCCTTTTGAGCCACGAAGGGTAGAGCATCTTTCTTGGTTTGAGATTGAGTGAAGACAACACATGAGAAGTTTAGATTAAACAACGGGGGTAGAAGCCTGATTATATTTTATTAAACTCAATCAACCAACATTACAAAGAATGGGCTGCAATATTTATAGATATTGCATAGCCAAATACAAACAGGAAACTAATTTACACAAGTGCAACCATATTCCAAATTACATTAGCTTCCAATAACATCCGGGAAGCACAAATGAATAAAAACAAATATATTATTAAAACAAAATAGCAGCATCCATGAAAGACAAATATGGTTTAGAAACCATATAACAATACACAACAAAAATATGGTTTATATTAGAACCATTATAATTTAATCAATAAAATTAATTAAATAATTATACTATGCATAATTAGCCTAACATTCCTCCCTTAATTGTGCATTGTCTGAAGAGATGAGGAGAGGAACTCTCCGAACAACTCAAACTTGTCACGTGCAAGTGAATTTGTGAAAATATCTCGCCGTTGTTCAACAAGTTGGACAAAATGAAGGTGGATGTTGTGCTTCAACACATGCTCATGTATGAAATGAACCTAAACCTCAATGTTCTTTGTTTTCTCATGAAACACTAGATTGTGAACAAGTTTAAGAACACCTTCATTATCAACATACATGGTGGTCGGTTTGTCTTGTGGTATTCCAAGTCCTTCTAGTATGCAACGTAGCCAAATCACTTCACAAACAGCTTCTCCTGTAGAATGATACTCGGCTTCTGTGGAAGAGAGAGAAACGAAGTGTTGTTTCTCACTTCCCCATGATATTGGTCTAGATCCCATAAAGAATACAAATCCAGAAGTGGATTTTCTATCATCAATGTTACATGCATGATCTAAATCCAAATATCTAGTTAAGAAGAAGTTTTCATTCTTCTTGTATTATAGACCAAGATCCACTGATCCTTTGAGATATCTCAAAATGTACCTTGCTGATTTCCAATGAAAAACTTTGGGTTCCTACATGAACCTGGATAGATAGCTCACTGCAAAGCTGATATCTGGTCTAGTGTAGGTCAGGTAAATGAGACTCCCAATCAGCTGTCGATAGAGAGTGACACTTACCTCAGGAGATGGATCTGAATGAGATAAATACAATGCATTCTCCATGGGTGTAACAATTGGTGTGCAATCCATCATCCTAAACTTCTCAAGCATTGTATTGGTATATTTCATATGAGAAACAAAAATATGATTTTCTTTCTACCATACTTCCAATCCAAGATAGTACTGCATCAGCCCAAGATTAGTCATGTCGAATGATCGATTAAGATATTTCTTCATTGCATCGATCATCCTCACTGAACTACCAGTGATGACTAGATCATCAACATAGACAAAAAAAAAACCATCTTCCCACCTTTATTTTTGAGGTAGAGATTGGGATCAATGGATTTCTAAAAATCTATGTTGTATGAGATGCTCATCAATCTTGATGTACCATGCCCGGGTGCCTATTTTCAGGCCATATACAGAGATTTCCCGAGTCTCGCATACCTTTACTTCTTGACCAGGTACAACATATCCCTTAGGTTGAGTCATGTAGAATTATTCTTGTAAATCTCCATTTAGGAAGGCAATTTTTACATCCATTTGATGGACTTTCCAACCAAACTATGCAACTAGAGCAAAGATCATCCTGATCATCTTGATCTTAGTTGTGGGAGAAAATGTCTCCTCATAGTCAATGCCTTCTTTTGTGCATACCCCTTTGCTACAAGTCTTGCTTTATACTTGTCCATTATCCCATATTCTTTGTACTTTGTTTTAAATATCCATCTGCATCCAATGGGTTTCTTCCCTGGTGGAAGATCGACAAGCTGCCAAGTGTTATTCTTCATCACTGATTGATATTCAGAATCCATGGCATCTTTCCAAGCTTTTGAACATAGGGCTTCCTAGATTGTAGAGGGCTCATCTGATTCAATAAATCTACTCATCAAATAAAAGTTAACTTCTTCTCTTGCTTTATTATGAGTCCGTGATCCAGGGTGGATGTATCGGTGGAGCATCCAATCTTGCATCTCGTAATGTACTTGTACACCATTTAGGCATATGTTGAACTATTCCCATGGGTTGTGGTTCTATCTGATCAACACCATCATCCCCATCATCACTTTCATCTTCTGAGGGAACATCAGCTTCAATTTTTACAACAGTGAAAAATATACATCTTGTGAGTCTGGAGGAGGAGTCTCTACTTCCTTCTTCTCAAAAAAATCAACATTTCTGCTGGTGTAGACTTTTCTGGTCTTAGGATCCATCAATCTATACCCAAGAGTCTCTTCATTGTACCCAATGAAGATGAGTTTCTATGACTTCATGTCCAATTTCTTTCTATTTTGTTTGGGTATGTGCATGCTTTCTTTGCACCCGAATACTCTGAGGTGTGCAATGGATGGTTTCCATTTTTACCATGCTTCTTGTGGTGTTATTCCATCAAGAGCAGTTGTGGGCACTTTGTTCAACAAATACACTGCTGTCTTTGCTGCTTCTAACCAAAATGCCTTTGCAAGTCTGGAATCATTGATCATGCATCACACCATTTCTATGATAGTACAATTTCTTCTCTCAACAACACCATTTTGTTGTGGTGTGTGTGGAGGAGGAATTTGTCGACGAATATCATGAGTTTGTAGGTAGTCTCTAAACTCATCATTGGTGAATTCCCCCCTCGATCTGAGTGGAGAGTTCTGATGTGATGACCAATTTCTTTCTCAACTGCTACTTTGAACTTTTTGAAGGTTTCAAATGCTTCACTTTTCTTACAAAGATAGAAAATCCACATTTTTCTCAAATAGTCGTCAACACAAAGCATGAAGTACTAGAACCCAGAATGACTTGGCTACATTGGACCACAAAGATCGGTATGAACCAGGTCAATTTTACCATGAGCTCGAAATTTACTCTTCTAGAATGAAGCTCTGTGTTGTTTTCCTACTAGGCAATGAGGACATTTGTCTATATCCTTCTGAAGAGATGGTAGCCCATGTACCATATTACACCGGCAAAGTGTTTTGAGATATTTGAAACTTACATGACCAAATCTTCTATGCCACAACTGTGTTGAGGTGGAGTTCTTAGCCATAAGTGCTTGATCATCTCTGTGAACAAAATCAAGTTGGAACATGCGTCCCACATTGGAGGCTTTTGCAATTATTTTCAAGCCTCTTGATTTATCTCAAATTAAGCACGTTTTCTTTCCAGATTGACTATCAAAGTCAATTTTTAGGTTGTGATCTAGGAGTTGACTGACTGAAAGTAGATTCTTTGTCAACCCAGGGACATATAGGACATCTGATAGTCTGCATTTTTGTGAACCAAGGGGTAGAGAAATGTTTCCAATCCCTTGAACTGTATATGAAGAATCATCTCCCAACGAAACATGATTTTTCAATGGCGTGTCCCTCATTGAAATAAACCAGTCTCTATGGCTGGTCATGTGTCGAGTGGCTCCTGAATCAACATACTAGACATCACTAGATGACGTGGATGGTTCACTTGATTGAGCAGTGAATAAGAAGTGTTCATTGTCTGATTGTTCTTGTTTCTCAACAATATTACCTTGCTGGTGGGGTCTTCTTTTCAAGTTCCCCTTTTTCTTCCCATGATTTTTTTAGAATGTCCCTTGTAAGATTATTGTTGTTGTTGAGGTCCAAAGTTTCTGGATGAACCTTTCTTGTAAGTATTGTACCAACAATCTTGTAGGTTATGTCCTCTTTTGTAGATTGGACATTGCTTCTTCTATTGTCTGTCCCCTTGATACTGATTTTGATTTTGGGACTTCTGATAGGAATTAGGTTTTCCTTTACCTTTTCCTTTCCATTTTTGATGTGAAGACAATGCCTACTCCTCTTCATCATCCTTATTGTGTAATGCTTCCTCTTGTTGCAGTAGGTTTACCAGTTTGTCAAAACCAATCTGTCAGATTCGACACATTTAGTTTTGTGACAAAAATGTGGTAAGAAGAGGGGAGTTCTCTCAAAACAATGGGAACGAGAGAATCATCTATGATCGGTTCTCCCAGGGTGAAAAGTGAATCCCTTAACTCCACAACTCTTCTTAAGAAAGCTTCAATTTTCTCATTTTGCTTGAACTTCAGTGTATGTAACTGACTCTACAAATTGAGTATAACATTCTTGTTCTTGGCCTCGTACACTGTGCTCAATTTATCCCATGCTTTTTTTTTTTGGCATCTCGAATGTGGGGTTGCACATCATCATACACTCCAAACAAGATGATGAGTTTGACCTTCGATATGATTTATCAAACTACCGTTGTTGTGTTGTATCGTGGCTGATCCGCCGTCGAGTACCATTCACAAAGAGGCCGATTTCTTCAAACTCAAGTTGTGTCTTGATTTTAGTCTTCCATGCAACATAGTTATTTCCTCTGAGAAATTGTGAATTAGGAAGAAAAAGTTGGGGGCATTGGTGCCCATTTTGTAGAGATCACCGATGAGTGGTTTGGCTCTTATCACTCCTGTATTAGGTTTCCAAATCTATATACCGTCGTCCGATATACCAAACATTTCTATATATGCACCCTTCGATATACCCATCGGTACGTGGAAGAAGCTCACCCTTTCTATATACCCGTACGTGAAAGAGGTGTTAATGTACGTGAAAGAATTCAATACATGGTACCAAGATAGTATTGATGGGGTCTGTGTGATTATTGACACCGGCTCAAAGAAATATCCTCATACACACGCGTAACTTTTCTATATACTTGGATAATTTTCTCAGCCTGGATTTATGTCGTGCAATCATTCATTCATGACGGATGGGATGGTTCATAGTGTGTGCACTGTTACCTTATTACTCCCTATCGATTTAAAGGGTCAATGCCCAGATGATGTTGTTGTAGCTATATTAGGTGTTAAGTGTAGTAGTAGTCATGATGGCTTTACCCATAAGCACTTCCTCAGAGGCACCGTATATACCGAACGCTGCGAATGAGATCTAGGATCTCGTGAGTGTTACTCAGAACCAAATTTTTTATTACAATTCTGCTAGTTTCTGAGAAGTTACAAAGTTTGTAGTTGACTATGGCAACCTACAAATTAGTAAAATATTCTAAAGTATACAAATTACATTCAAAAATCTAGAAAAATTTGAATGGCAGGATTTTTGTTTTGTTTTGGGCCCTAGTGGCCTCCTGAGCCCAATACGACCCAAAATGCAAAGAATTGCAAAAAACAGCTGAAAATGCAATTTTTAGGTATCCCCCTTTTGGAGAAAGTTGCCCGGAATGAAAAAATAGGCTGAATGGGAGAATTTTTTTACCCTAAATTAGGGATTTCTCCGCTAAATTTAGTTAGTTATAACTAAATTCAAAATTTTTTTGCTAAATTTGGTGGTTCCACCAAATATTCCACCAAATTCGAAAAGCAAGTTGGGGGTGGGATTTGAACCATGCACCTCCCACTTCTAAGGCTTTCCTCTATCCAACTTGGCCACTTAAGGGTGCTTGATATGGAAATGAACAAACTTGTATTTAATGAAAGGTAAAATCGACTTACCTTTTGAAAATGTGACTGGCAGAGGCTCCACGTGTCTCGTAAAGGAGAGGAAGTCGATTTAGGGTTTCTCTTTCTTGAAAAATAGATCTAAGACATTTTTTTTATCTCCACACCTTTTATTGTTTTATATTCCCTTTGGCCACCTCTTTTTCCTTCTTTCTCACCGTATTTTATTGGTTTTCCATTTAAACACTTTGTTATATTCTCTCCTTTTGCTGCATTTGTAATAGGTTGTAGATTTTTGAATGCTTTTTACCAGCATTTGACAATAGTTGCCTTGTTGTTCTTTGCATTTTCTGTGTTTTTTTATATTTTGCTAACTTTGCTAAATATTTTCTCCCCTTTGTTTGCCCACAGGTTGCAGGTACGTGGAGCAAATGCTTTGGATTGTTGTACAGGTCGCTAGGATGTGGAGAGAATGCAGCCACAGTTATGAGGCTCCAATATTCCCAGCTCACCCAAATGCCATGCCTCTGCCTTTGCTTGATGTAAACAATGCCAATCCACCAATGTAAACAAAGTTTGATCACTGTTTTTTTATTGAAATAGGTTTACAATCCGCCAATAGTAGATAACTAGGCCTCCAATCTAATGCAAAAGACCTGTCAATGTAAGCTTAATCTGTAAATTTTCCTCCAAATGCAGAGCTAGGATAAATTTAGCATAGAGTCCTCTAGGCTTGGCAAGTACCACAGGTGTTAGTTACAACTAACACTGTCACCAAATTTAGTGACAAAACCCTTAATGGGGAAAAATTGATTTTTTTTAAATATATTTGAAATAAAATTCTTGTATATGTATAAGCTCCAGAAACAAATTTTCCTAGTGCAGATAGCACCAAGGAAAAAAAAATTGATTTCTGTTTACCTGGAGAATGCACAGGAGGTTGTGAGACTGCAGGGAGGTCTGGGAAGCTGCAGGAGGCAACACTGGCTCTCCGATGTTGCAGATTTCTTCTTCCACGAATTCTCCTTCCTCTGTCAAACTTTCTCCAACCTTTCCAGAGCTTCAACCAACTTTGGTACCAAATGTAGATTGAGCAAATAGGGGTGGAATCCTGATTATATTTTATTAAACTCAATCAACCAACATTACAAAGAATGGGCTGCAATATTTATAGATATTGCACAACCAAATACAAATAGGAAACTAAGTTGCACAGGTGCAACCATATTCCAAATTACATTAGCTTCCAATAACATCCGGGAAGCACAAATGAATAAAAACAAATATACTTGTTAAAACAATATAACAACATCCGTGAAAGACAAATATGGTTTAGAAACCATATAACAATACACAACAAAAATATGGTTTATATTATAACCATTATTATTTAATTAATAAAATTAATTAAATAGTTATATTATGCATAATTAACCTAACAAGAAGCTTAGGGCATCCTCTTCTTCTTCCCCATCATCAAAAAACTCGAACAAGCCATTGTGCATATCAACTTATTCAATTTCAAGGTAGCCTTTGTAATCCTCTGCTATTTCTCCTTCAAGTTCATCAATTTCAGCATCCTCTCTTGATTTTCTGGTGTCACGATAACATTGATAGGAGGTGCTTCAAGGGAAATTTGGTGAGGAAGTGGTGCAATTCTTTGTCTATCAAGGAAGTTTGGCCTCTCTTGGAGCATTTCTCGCTGTCATTTGGGACGGCTATTTCTTCAAGGCAACCAGATCATTTGCCATATTCTAGAACATAGGATCTATAGTTATTGAAGCCGAACTCTAATCCTTCTAATTCCCATTCGGGCCTTTCACCTTTCAATAGAGGATTAAGTCATCATTAGTTTCAATGGAAAAGTCTTGAGCTTCCTCGGTGCATTTGGCTATGCTCTTCGAGGAAGAAACCAACTTCGATGGCGGTGCACTAATGAAGAATCTTCTTAGGTGGTTCTCAAGAGGTACCACATCTTTAGGGATTCTTCTTTTCACTATGTCAAACCTTGTTACAAAGTACCTCATGGATTCAAACGTTTCTTTCTTTATTTGGACTAATTGCACTAACAAATCTTGACCGTCTTCAATTGCTCTTGAATATATTTTCAAATGCTCGTCTAATATCTTCCCAACTAGTAATAGATCTTCCAGGAAGCATGTAAAACCATTCAATAAAATTTTCCTGAAGTGATTCCACAAATAGTATGACTGACACATATTCATTCTCAACTCCTAATACACCACAAGAAGTGATGAATGCTGCTACATGTTCTTCAGGGAGTTGAGAACCATCTCCCCTGAATTTGGGAAAATTCTTTCTAGAGCCTCTTGGCAGATCATGAAGAGGTTGTTGGAGGGAAAGCGGGAAGTGTTTCCTCCCATGGCACAATAGGCCTATGTGCTTCACGTTCATGGTCACCCATTCTGTTTCTATTTTGTTTAGCATGTAAAACAAAAGTGGATTTATGGTGGTTTTTCAACCAGAGATCCACATGAACACTCCACTATCCCTATGGCAATAATAAAACTCCTTGCTATAGTAGAAATCAATCTGAGAAAGGGGAGGGAGTGAGAATGAAGGAGGGGGAAATCAATGTTGTGGGTAGAGTGTCAGATGCCCACACACATCAACTGGAAGTTTCATTACATGCATTAATTAATAGAAGAAAGACAAATTTGCAATTTTTGAGCACAAGACAGAATAAAACATGTTGGTCACAAAGCACCAATCAATTTTTCCATCGAGGGGACATAAAATTCCTTCCTTTTTTATTGATCTTAGAGTTGAAACTTGTACAATGAGTGGGAATAGAAGAAAAAATGCAGAGGAGGAGAATAGAAGAAGACTAACAATCATTTTTGTCCTCTATTGCAAAAACGTGCTTCCAGTTTCCAAATTTGATTTCCAACCCATACAATCACTCTCAGAGGACAAGAAATAGCATGCAAGGGGTGGTTACAACTTCCCCAAATGGCCAAGAAGTAGTTACAATCGAAATCCAATCATTTCACACCATTTCAGATTCCTCTTTTGTAGAAAAATGGCCATGGTGGGGAAAAACTAGAAACCATTACAAACATTTCTAGTTTGAATATGGACCATTAGATCACCTTATGTGCTTTTCACTTTGAGCCATCCACATGTGGTAGGAGAACATTGGAGTGGAGTCGGGAAAATTTTTTTTTTTTTGTGTTTTTTTGCATGCCAAAGACGTTTTCTCAATTTTCTCCCACAAAAATCCATCAAAATTTAAAATTTAAGTGTCCATCATGTGGATAATTTCACCAGCTTTCCATTGATACCAAAAATGTGAAAATATGAGCTCTAGATCGAAAGATATGGCCTCTTGAAGATTTAGGGCAAAAACTAGCAAAATTAGGGCAAAATTTGGGTTTATGGGCCAAAATTTGACCTTTTTCCCTCTTTTTTCAAATTGGGAAATTTTCCCCCAAAATCTCCATGCCCCCACCAACCCGATGACATGTGGCACTTTTTGGTTCATCACGGGCTTTAGAATAACATTTTTCCCCCCTTTGCGAAAATTGGAAAATTTTCCCAAAATCCTTGGCCTCGGTCCGAGACACGTGACACGTGGTGCTCTCCAATTGGTTGCGGGCCTTAAACTCATTTTTGCCTTCATTCTCCTTTTGAAAAAAAAAAGATTTTGACTTTTTTGACCCCCCAAAAGGCTAAGTGCAAAAATTTTCTCCTTATGATTGGTGTGGGGCCTTAGTCATTTTCCTTCCATTTTCCTTTCGGGCTTGGGCAAAATTTTTGACTTTGTGCCTTTTAACCCCAAAAGGGCTAAGTGCCAATTTTTCTCCCTGCCCCTCAAATGCCTTCATTCCTTTTCCTGGGAAAATTTTCTTTGTCCTTTTAACCCCAAAAGGGCTAAGTGCAAAATTTATCTTCTCGACTAGCCAGCCAATTTCCATTTTCCAACTCCTCACGTGGCCTCCCAAGCCTTCTGGCAAAAAACTCTCCAACTTGCCTCATGGGCCGCTAGGAAAATTTCCCCTCCAAACTCCATTGAGCCATAACTCAAAAAATACAAGGAGTTAGGAGGACTTCTTTACCTTTCTAGAAAGGGGAAGAAAAATCTATCTGATGAAGCAATACCCAGAAAATTTTGAGTGCCTAAAATGTGTAAAAATTTGACTGAGGCACAAAAGGAAGCTAGTTAACCCAAAATAAGAGGGAGCTTATTTTGGTTAACAAGTATGATCAAAACATGGAAACTTTGAGATAGGAGAAAGTTGTCTTGCTTGAAAACTTACAATTTTCCCCTTTACACATTTATAAGACAACAACAGCTAGCTCTAGCTTGGGGACATGGTGTGGATTGAGCAAGGTGAAGACATGACATGAGGATCCAGAATCATAGGTTTCAAAACATATAACGTTGACCAGTGCCTTATCCATTGGGCCTTGCAGAGTCATGTACAAATTTTGAGGAAAGAGAGAAGGAAGAAGAGGACACACAAAAAAAACACCAAAATAGAAAGGGGAAACAAAAACACAAAAAAAGGGGAAAAAAAAAACTATGTTACAAGGTGAGGGACAACTTCACTTTCACTGATGCACTTTTCATTTCTCAAAAGTTACCCCTGAAGAGGCAACACTAAAGGATTATGTTCTATGAAGCCATTGACAAGTTCCAAAAAGTAGCCTCCCCTCCTCAGTGGCTTATGAAAGCTAGGTGCTTCCACATTTACCTGTGTACTTGGTAGGAGTGAATCCATGGGAACTTCATGATGCTCAGGTCCTTGCTTGGAAATTCCATTGCTTTCATGTTCTTTGAAATCAGTTTGATAGTGCCAGTTTCCTTCCATGTTTATCCATATAGTTGATTCTCCATCAAGCATCTCATTTCTGCCCCAAAGCTGATTTTGGTTCCAATTTATTGGATATTCTGAGTTACTTTCTTTTCAGGTCTATGCTCATTGGAATCTTCTCCATGAAAAACATTTGATTCATCCTTTATCTCTACTCCACTATGGGGCATTTGAGTATTGATGGGTGGATTGGAGGAAAACTCATTCTTGTCTTGTATGTCCATGGCATGAGTGAAGAGATCAAGAATCAGTTTGGGGTCTTCCTCAACTTGTACTGCTTCCAATATTTCTTGCACAGAGTTATGATTCATCATTTCTGTAGCTCATCTTTGTATCCCTTTGAAGGATGCAGCTCAAGGAAACTATCTAGAGGGATTACCTCATCATCTAGGGAATCTGCACTCCAAAAATCCTTCATCAAAAAGAGATTCATCTTCAGAGGCCTCAAAATCCTTGCTTCAATTTCTTCATCATGGACAAAGTCTTCATCCACAAATGGGAAAGAAAATATATCCATTTCGTTATTACATCCATCAACCATCAGTTCTAGAATGGCATCGTATTTTTCATATGGCTTTATCTCAATGTGGCCAACCTTCACATTGGTTAAGGCTTCCAAATCAGCTTCACACTTGTCTTGAAGATTTTTGGCTTGTATCAGGAGCTCGAGACTGAGCTCGGGATCTTCAATTTCTTCTACGGCTTCAAGCATTTCTTGTATAGATATTTCTTTCAATCCTTTCATGGGCTCATCACAAGCTGATTTTGTATCTCCATAGATGGCCTGACTGGGATCATCTTCATCCCCAAATGGAAATGGGAATAACTCCTCATCCTGTAAAAGCATGCAAGATGATTTATCTTCTTGAAATTTATTGAGAACCATCTCCTCTTCTTTTTGGTCTGCATCATCTGGTGATTCGGGGCTGCCTTCCTGTAACTTTCGAATCTCCTCAGTGCTTCTTCAAAATTCAAATCCCTCTAGGAAGGCATGTATGGCCCTATCAAGATTGGAATATCTTCTTCCTCCTCGGTTGTCACCCAGTGATTCATCTTCCTAGTATTTTGGTACAAAATGTTAGCTCCTAGGCTTTCAGATTTTTGCACAGTATATTTCATTTTCCTAACTTGAAAGCAACCTCTTCATTTCACCTTTTACAGGGATAGTAGTAGATGACCAATCCATTTTAATTTCTCCACCTAGGTCTCTACAAAAAATTCTGCTCAGAAGCATGCCAAAAGATGTTGGGATGTCTGCCACTAAAATAGTTAGAAGCACTTTCTTATCAGGGAAGTCAGCAGAGCTACTTGTGCATCCTTTATTCTTCCAATCAATGGCACTTGTTTAGATTCCATGGAATAACAAGATCCATTTACTCTATTCAAAGTTAGGCCAAGGGAATTTGTAACTTTGAGTGGCATTACATTATCAGAAGCTCCGGAATCAATAATATAATTGTTCAACTCAAAACCATTTATGAGGAGAGACAAATAAAAAGGCTCAACTCTAGATGTTTTGGAAGCATTGAGAGCTAACATGTTTTGAGATGGAGGTGTGGATGGTGTTGGAAGGAGTCCTTTAGAAGTGGAACTTGAAGATATAGATCTACTACCTCTGGACTGCATTAATAAATCTATCAAATTTGGGCAAGGTGTGTTTGTAAGTACTCTAACTCTGAGAGTTGGACTTTGGTTTTACTTGCATGTTCCACAAAATCAAATGGGACAATGTTGGATGAGGGGGAAGTTCCTGGAGTGAGGGAAGGTTTACATGGTAAGGGTCTTTGAGGAACTTTGGCTGACTTGGAAATTGGATTGTCTTCTGAGGGTGAGGCCATCAGACTTAGAAGGAGGTGAAGGTGAAGCTATGGTCTGAATTTTAGCTGACTTAGAATAGACTTCATTGGAGGGAGGAGTGTTTTTAATAACTTGTGAGCTAGAAGAAGGAAAAGGTGACTTACTAGATATAATCCTGATCTCTAGCAGCCAAGTCTAGTTTCATTTTGGCTGAATCCATGAGGGTGGTAATGGTGAGCCTTTGCTGATGATCTTCTTTTGTGTGGCTACTGGAGTGGGATCTTCTTTAGTTTTCTTTTCCTTTTGAGCCACGGAGGGTAGAGCATCTTTCTTGGATTGAGCTTGAGTGAAGACAACACATGAGAAGCTTGGGGCTTCCTCTTCTTCTTCCCCATCATCAACAAACTCGAACAAGCCATTGTGCATATCAACTTCTTCAATTTGAGGTAGCCTTCATAATCCTCTTCTATTTCTCCTTCAAGTTCATCAATTTCAGCATCCTCTCTTGATTCTATGGTGTCAAGATATAGATTGACAGGAGGTGCTTCAAGGGAAAGTTGGTGAGGAGGTGGTGCAATTCTTTGTCTATAAGGAAATTTGGCCTCCTTGGAGCATTTCTCATTGTCATTTGGGATAGTTGTTTCTTCAAGGAAACTAGATCATTTGCCATTTTCTGGAACATAGGGATGGTTGTGACCAAACTGGAACTCTAACCCTTCTACTTCCCATTTGGGCCTTTCACCTTTCTAGAGAGGATTAAGTCATCATCAGTTTCAATGGAAAAGTCTTGAGCTTCCCTCAGTGTGTTTGGTTGGGCTCTTCTGAGGAAGAAACCAACTTTCGATGGCAAGGCACTGATGAAGAACCTCTTCAAGTTATTTTTAGGGGAACTACATCTTCTGGGATTCTTCTTGTCAATCTATCAAACCTTGCAACAAAATCTCTCATGGACTCAGAGACTTCTTTCTTCATCTGAATGAGTTGAACCAACAGATCTTGGAAATCTTTAGTGCTCTTGAACCTATGTTCAAATGCACTTCTTATGTCATCCCAACCAGTGATAGATCTTGGAGGAAGCATGTAAAACCATTCAACAACTTTCTCTTGGAGTGACTCCACAAAAAGTCTAACCGACACATCTTCATCTTCAACACCTAACACACCACAAGTAGTGATGAAGGCTGCTACATGTTCTTCAGGAGTTGGGAGCCATCTCCTTTGAATTTGGGAAAATTCTTTCTCGAACCTCTTGGCAGATCATGGAGTATTCATGGGAGAGCAAGTGGACTAGTATTTCTTCCCCATGGTACATTGGGTCTACGTGCTTCACGTTCATTATCAGCCATTATGTTTCTATTTCTAGCTTCTTCAGCAGCTAGGGCTGCTTCTCTTTCCTCTCTCTCAGCTTGGAGTCTTGCAATTTCTTCAAGTTGAGCTCTAATCTCTTCCTCTCATGTCAAATTGAGCTATAACCTCTTCTTCTTCTCTCCAACTCCTCAAAAGTAGGGTCAATCACTCCTCCTTGCCTCGTGAGTATACCTTCTATCAACCAGCTTGAAAGTTTATTGTCTTCTCTTTCAAACCCTAAATTTTGTAGCAATGGTGAGTGATTTACACTCTACCAAATATGCCAAGTAACCTCTTTCAGGTCTGAAATGATTTCCTTTGGATATGACAAGAGAAAAGAAGGTTTTCTAGAAGGATTTGCAAGAATTTTGAGTTACATCCATGCAGTTCATATGGCTGCTCAATCTATAGAACTCTTCTATTTGAATCTTTTTGTATTTTTGGATCACAAGGAATTTCAGACTTCAAAGGAAAACTTAATGATATTTTAAAACCTTGTGGTCATTTTTGGGTGTAGATGCTACAACTTTGCCCCACGGTGGGTGCCAAAAACTGTTGGTGAGAAAATTTGTCTTGTGGACAAATTTGTGGATTTCAGGCCAATGCTATGGGAATCTAAGTCCCTCTACATTTGAATGGTGCAGCTCCCATTGTTTAGCATGTAAAACCAAAGTGGATTTATGGTGGTTTTTCAACCAGAGATCCACAGGAACACTCCATTGTCCCTATGGCAATAATAACAACTCCTTGCTATAGTAGAAATCGATCTGAGAAAGGGGAGGGAGTGAGAATGAAGGAGGGGGAAATCAATGTTGTGGGTAGAGTGTCAGATGCCCACACACATCAACTGGAAGTTTCATTACATGCATTAATTAATAGAAGAAAGACAAATTTGTAATTTTTGAGCACAAGAGAATAAAACATGCTGGTCACAAAGCACCAATCGATTTTTCCATCGAGGGGACATAAAATTCCTTCCTTTTTATTGATCTCAGAGTTGAAACTTGTACAACGAGTGGGAATAGAAAAAAAAATGCAGAGGAGGAGAATAGAAGAAGACTAACAATCATTTTTGTCCTCTGTTCACAAAAATGTGCTTCCAGTTTCCAAATTCGATTGCCAACCACTACAATCACTCTCAGAGGACAAGAAAAATAGCATGCAAGGGGTGGTTATAACTTCCCAAAACCCAAGAAGTAGTTATAATCGAAATCCAATCATTTCACACCGTTTTAGATTCTTTTGTAGAAAAATGGCCATGGTGGGGAAAAACTAGAAACCATTACAAACATTTCTAGTTTGAATATGGACCATTAGATCACCTTCTGTGCTTTTCACTTTGAGCCATCCACGTGGTAGGAGAACATTGGAGCGGAGTCTGGGGGAAAATTTTTTTTTTTTTTGCATGCCAGAGACATTTTCTCAATTTTCTCCCACAAAACTCCATCAAAATTTAAAATTGAAGTGTCCATCATGTGGATAATTTCACCATCTTTCCATTGATACCAAAAAATGTGAAAAAATCGAGCTCTAGATCGAAAGATATGGCCTCTTGAAGATTTAGGGAAAAACTGGCAAAATTAGGGCAAAATTGGGTTCATGGGCCAAAATTTGACCTTTTTCCCTCTTTTTTCAAATTGGGAAAATTTTCCCAAAAATCTGCCCCCACCAACCCGATGACACGTGGCACTTTTTGGTTCATCCATGCAGGCTTCAAAATAATTTTTTCCCCTTTGCGAAAATGGGAAATTTTCCCAAAATTCTCCGTGGCCCCGCCACTCCGAGACACGTGGCACTACCCAATTCTGATGGGATCATGGGCTCATTTCTTGCCTTCAACCTTTTTGACCAAAAAAAGGAAAAAAACTTAACTTTTTTTCTGGACTCATTCTCCTTTGATGGGTTATGGGCCTAGATTTTCCTTTTTCCTTTTTCCCCAAAAAGGCTAAGATTTTGAAAATTTTTCCCCAAAAGGCTAAGTGGAAAAATTTTCTCCCTGGCCCGAATGCACTTCCTTCCTTCATCGGGCCTGTGGGCCAAAATTTTTCTTTGTGCCTTTTAACCCCAAAAGGGCTAAGTGCAAAATTTATCTCCCTGTCTCCACTGACCCACCAATTTCCTTGGAAAATTTTCCAACTCCACTCCGCCGGCCCAAGCCTTCCTGGCACAAAACTCTCCCAAGCTCTGTGGGCCCGCCTAGGGAAAATTTCCCCTCCAAACTCGCTGCGAGCCATAACTCAAAAAATACAAGGAGTTAGGAGGACTTCTTTACCTTTCTAGAAAGGGGAAAAAATCCTATCTGATGAAGCAATACCCAGAAAATTTTGAGTGCCTAAAATGTGTAAAAATTTGATTGAGGCACAAAAGGAAGCTAGTTAACCCAAAATAAGAGGGAGCTTATTTTGGTTAACAAGTATGATCAAAACATGGAAACTTTGAGATAGGAGAAAGTTGTCTTGCTTGAAAACTTGTAATTTTCCCCTTTACACATTTGCAAGACAACAACTGGCTCTAGCTTGGGGACATGGTGTGGATTGAGCAAGGTGAAGACATGACATGAGGATCTAGAATCACAGGTTTCAAAACATATAACGTTTGACTAGTGCCTTATCCATTGGGCCTTGCAGAGTCATGTACAACTTTTGAGGAAAGAGAGAAGGAAGAAGAGGACACACAAAAAAACACCAAAATAGAAAGGGGAAAAAAACACACACAACAGAAAAGGGGAAAAAGAAAAACTATGTTACAAGGTGAGGGACAACTTCACTTTCACTGATGCACTTTTCATTTCTCAAAAGTTACCCCTGAAGAGGAAACACTAAAGGATTATGTTCTGCATGAAGCCAGTTGATAGGTTCAGAAAGTAGCCTCCCCTCCTCGAGTGGCTTATGAAAGCCAGGTGCTTCCACATTTACCTGTGTACTTGGTAGGAGTGAATCCATGGGAACTTCATGATGCTCAGGTCCTTGCTTGGAAATTCCATTGCTTTCATGTTCTTTGAAATCAGTTTGATAGTGCCAGTTTCCTTCCATGTTTATCCATATAGTTGATTCTCCATCAAGCATCTCATTGCTGCCCCAAAGCTGATTTTGGTTCCAATTTATTGGATATTCTGAGTTACTTTCTTTTCCAAGTCTATGCTCATTGGAATCTTCTCCATGAAAAACATTTGATTCATCCTTTATCTCTACTCCATTATGGGGCATTTGAGTATTGATGGGTGGATTGGAGGAAAACTCATTCTTGTCTTGTATGTCCATGGCATGAGTGAAGAGATCAAGAATCAGTTTGGGGTCTTCCTCAACTTGTACTGCTTCCAATATTTCTTGCACAGAGTTATGATTCATCATTTCCTGTAGCTCATCTTTGTATCCCTTTGAAGGATGCAGCTCAAGGAAACTATCTAGAGGGATTACCTCATCATCTAGGGAATCACTGCACTCCAAAAATCCTTCATCAAAAAGAGATTCATCTTCAGAGGCCTCGAAAATCCTTGCTTCAATTTCTTCATCATGGATAGAGTCTTCATCCACAAATGGGAAAGAAAATATATCCATTTCATTATTGCATCCATCAACCATCAGTTCAGAATGGCATCGTATTTTTCATATGGCTTTATCTCAATGTGGCCAACCTTCACATTGGTTAAGGCTTCCAAATCAGCTTCATGCTTGTCCTGAAGATTTTTGGCTTGTATCAGGAGCTCGAGACTGAGCTCGGGATCTTCAATTTCTTCTATGGCTTCAAGCATTTCTTGTACAGATATTTCTTTCAGTCCTTTCACGGGCTCATCACAAGCTGATTTTGTATCTCCATAGATGGCCTGACTGGGATCATCTTCATCCCCAAATGGAAATGGGAATAACTCCTCATCCTGTAAAAGCATGCAAGATGATTTATCTTCTTGAAATTTATTGAGAACCATCTCCTCTTCTTTTTGGTCTGCATCATCTGGTGATTTGGGGCTGCCTTCCTGTAACTCGAATCTCCTCAAGTGCTTCTTCAAAATTCAAATCCCTCTGGGAAGGCATGTCTGGCCCTATCAAGATTAGAATATCTTCTTCCTCCTCGGTTGTCACCCAGTGATTCATCTTCCTGGTATTTTGGTACAAAATGTTAGCTCCTAGGCTTTCAGATTTTTGCATAGTATATTTCATTTTCCTAACTGGAAGCAACCTCTTCATTTCACCTTTTACAAGGATAGTAGTAGATGACCAATCCATTTTAATTTCTCCACCTAGGTCTCTACAAAAATTTTGCTCAGAAGCATGCCAAAAGATGTTGGGATGTCTGCCACTAAAATAGTTAGAAGCACTTTCTTATCAAGGAAGTCAGCCAGAGCTACTTGTGCATCCTTTATTCTTCCAATCAGTGGCACTTGTTTAGATTCCATGGAATAACAAGCTCCATTTACTCTAGTCAAAGTTAGGCCAAGGGAATTTGTAACTTTGAGTGGCATTACATTATCAGAAGCTCGGAATCAATAATACAATTGTTCAACTCAAAACCATTTATGAGGAGAGACAAATAAAAAGGCTCAACTCTAGATGTTTTGGAAGCACTGAGAGCTAACATGTTTTGAGATGGAGGTGTGGATGGCATTGGAAGGAGTCCTTTAGAAGTGGAACTTGAAGATATAGATCTACTACCTCAGACTGCATTAATAAATCTATCAAATTGGGTCGGGTGTGTTTGCAAGTACTCTAACTCTGAGAGTTGGACTTTGGTTTTACTTGCATGTTCCACAAAATCAAATGGGACAATGTTGGATGAGGGGGAAGTTCTTGGAGTGAGGGAAGGTTTACATGGTAAGGGTATTTGAGGAACTTTGGATGATTTTGGAAATTGGATTATCTTCAAGGGTGAGGCCATCAGCTTAGAAGGAGGTGAAGGTGAAGCTATGGTCTGAATTTTAGCTGACTTAGAATAGATTCATTGGAGGGAGGAGTTTTTTAATAACTTGTGAGCTAGAAGAAGGAAAAGGTGACTTATATAGATATAACATGACTGATCTCTAGCAGCCATTTGGTCTAGTTTCATTTTGGTTGAATCCATGAGGGTGGTAATGGTGAGCCTTGCATTGATGATCTTCTTTTTGTGACCTGGAGTGGGATCTTCTTTAGTTTTTTTTCCTTTTGAGCCACGGAGGGGAGAGCATCTTTCTTGGATTGTGCTTGAGTGAAGACAACACATGAGAAACTTGGGGATTCCTCGTCTTCTTCCATCATCATCAACAAACTCAAATAGGCCATTGTGCATATCAACTTCTTCAACTTCGAGGTAGCTTTCATAATCTTCTGATTTCTCCTTCAAGTTCATCAACTTCAGCTTCCTCTCTTGATTCTCTGGTGTCATAGATAGCATTGACTGGAGGTGCTTCAAGAGAAATTTGGTGAGGAGGTGGTGCAATTATTTGTCTATCAGGGAAATTTGGCCTCCTTGGAGCATTTCTCATTGTCATTTGGGACAGTTGTTTCTTCAAGGCAACCAGATCATTTGCCATTTTCTGGAACATAGGGTCGGTTGTGAATGAACTGGAACTCTGACCCTTTTGCTTCCCATTTGGGCCTTTCACCTTTCCAGAGAGGATTAAGTCATCATCAAGGTCAATGGAAAAATTCTTGAGCTTCCCTCAATGTGTTTGGTTGGGCTCTTCTGAGGAAGAAACCAACTTCCGATGGAAAGGCACTGATGAAGAACCTCTTCAAGTTATTTTTAGGGGGAACTACATCTTCTAGGATTCTTCTTGTCAATCTATCGAACCTTGCAACAAAATATCTCATGGACTAGAGACTTCTTTCTTCATTTGAATGAGTTGAACCAAAGATCTTGGAAATCTTTAGTGCTCTTGAACCTATGTTCAAATGCACTTCTTATGTCATCCCAACCCGTGATAGATCTTGGAGGAAGCATGTAAAACCATTCAAGTAGCTTTCTCTTGGAGTGACTCCACAAAAATTCTAACCGACACATCTTCATCTTCAACACCTAACACACCACAAGCAGTGATGAAGGCTGCTACATGTTCTTCAGGGAGTTGGGAGCCATCTCCTTTGAATTTGGGAAAATTATTTCTCGAACCTCTTGGCAGATCATGGAGTATTCATGGGAGAGCAAGTGGACCAGTATTTCTTCCCCATGGTACATTGGGTCTATGTGCTTCACGTTCATTATCAGCCATTTTGTTTCTATTTCTGGCTTCTTCAGTAGCTAGGGCTGCTTCTCTTTCCTCTGCTGCAGCTTGGAGTCTTGCAATTTCTTCAAGTTGAGCTCTAATCTCTTCCTCTCTATCAAACCAAGCTATAACCTCTGCTTCTTCTCTCTCCAACTCCTCAAAAGTAGGTCAATCACTCCTCCTTGCCTCAGCTGGTGAGTATACCTTCTATCAGCCAACTTGAAAGTTTATTGTCTTCTCTTTCAGCCCAAAATTTTGTAGCAATGGTGAGGTGATTTACACTCTACCAAATATGCCAAGTAACCTCTTTCAGGTCTGAAATGATTTCCTTTGGATATGACAGAGAAAAGAAGGTTTTCTAGAAGGATTTAAAGAATTTTGAGTTACATCCATGCAATTCATATGGCTGCTCAATCTACAGAACTCTTCTATTTGAATCTTTTTGTATTTTTGGATCACAAGGAATTTCAGACTTCAAAGGAAAACTTAATGATATTTTAAAAACCTTGTGGTCATTTTTGGGTGTAGATGCTGCAACTCTACCCCACGGTGGGTGCTAAAAAACTGTTGGTGAGAAAATTTGTCTTGTGGACAAATTTGTGGATTTCAGGCCAACGCTATGGGAATCTAAGTCCCTCTACATTTGAATGGTGCAGCTCCCATTGTTTAGCATGTAAAACCAAAGTGGATTTATGGTGGTTTTTCAACCAGAGATCCACAGGAACACTCCACTGTCCCTATGGCAATAATAGCAACTCCTTGCTATAGTAGAAATCGATCTGAGAAAGGGGAGGGAGTGAGAATGAAGGAGGGGGAAATCAATGTTGTGGGTAGAGTGTCAGATGCCCACACACATCAACTGGAAGTTTCATTACATGCATTAATTAATAGAAGAAAGAAAATTTACAATTTTTGAGCACAAGACAAGAATAAAACATGCTGGTCACAAAGCACCAATCGATTTTTCCATCGAGGGGACATAAAATTCCTTCCTTTTTTATTGATCTCAGAGTTGAAACTTGTACAATGAGTGGGAATAGAAGAAAAAAATGCAGAGAGGAGAATAGAAGAAGACTAACAATCATTTTTTGTCCTCTGTTTCACAAAACATGCTTCCAGTTTCCAAATTTGATTTCCAACCCCACAATCACTCTTAGAGGACAAGAAATAGCATACAAGGGGTGGTTACAACTTCCCCAAATGGCCAAGAAGTAGTTACAATTGAAATCCAATCATTTTCACCGTTTTAGATTCCTCTTTTGTAGAAAAATGGCCATGGTGGGAAAAACTAGAAACCATTACAAACATTTCTAGTTTGAATATGGACCATTAGATCACCTTTTGTGCTTTTCACTTTGAGCCATCCACATGGTAGGAGAACATTGGAGTGGAGTGAGGGGGTTTTTTTTTTTGCATTTTTTTGCATGCCAGAGACGTTTTCTCAATTTTCTCCCACAAAATCCATCAAAATTTAAAATTGAAGTTTCCATCATGTGGATAATTTCACCATCTTTCCATTGATACCAAAAACATGAAAATATGAGCTCTAGATCGAAAGATATGGCCTCTTGAAGATTTAGGGCAAAACTAGCAAAATTAGGGCAAAAATTTGGGTTCTGCGGGCCAAAATTTGACCTTTTTCCCTCTTTTTTCAAATTGGGAAATTTTCCCAAAATCTCATGCCCCCACCAACCGATGACACGTGGCACTTTCTGGTTCATCCGCGGGCTTCAGAATAACATTTTTCCCCTTTTTGTGAAAATGGGAAATTTTTCCCAAACTTCTCCTCGTAGCCCACCGCGCTCTAAGACATGTGGCATACCCAACTCATTGATGGGACATGGCTGCTCTTCCTTCTTTTTACAAAAAGGCCTTAAAAAAACTTTTTTTCTTCATTCTCCTTTGTGGGCTTGTGGGTGATTTTGACTTTGAGTTTCTAGCCAAAAGGCCTTAAGTGTCAAAATTTTCTTTCCTGGGCTGCCTGGGCGAGATTTTCATTTCCTTCCTTCCCAAAAGGCTAAGTGGAAAATTTTCTGGGCCAAATGTGCTTTTCCTTCATTTGTGCAAAATTTGTCTTTTGCCTTTTAACCCCAAAAGGGCTAAGTGCAAAATTTATCTCCCTATCTCCACCAACCCACCAATTTCCTTGGAAAATTTTCCAACTCCGCTCCGCCGGCCCGAGCCTTCTGGCACAAAACTCTCCCAAGCTCCACGGGCCCGCCTAGGGAAAATTTCCCCTCCAAACTCCGTCGAGCCATAACTCAAAAAATACAAGGAGTTAGGAGGACTTCTTTACCTTTCTAGAAAGGGGAAGAAAAATCCTATCTGATGAAGCAATACCCAAAAAATTTGAGTGCTTGAAATGTGTAAAAATTTGATTGAGGCACAAAAGGAAGCTAGTTAACCCAAAATAAGAGGGAGCTTATTTTGGTTAACAAGTATGATCAAAACATGGAAACTTTGAGAAATTGTATTTTGTAAAACCAAGCACAAGGGCTAGGTCACTAGGTGGATTAAGATGTGCGTCCACGGCCCAAGTAGTAGTCTGTTGGTGTACTTCCACGTAAGGCCAAAGGGGGTTCTCTGTCATGGTTTCCAAGATGGGGGAGTTCCTGATGCTCTGGCTCCACGTCTTCTATGTGATCTTTAAATCCTTCACGAGCCATCTCTCTCCTCAATGCCATAATTTTTTGCGGTGGTGGTACGCTTCTCTATCTTCATCTCACATGCCTCATTATACTTAAGCCTCCTTTCCTCTCTCTTCCTTTACGCCACTAGGTCTACCATATTTCACCGAACTTGTTCCTGCCCTCACACATGGTGAGGTTTATTTAGCCATTGGCTTACTCCCTGTGTTCAAAGTTACCATCAAGATCTTGATCACCATGGGAATGCCTTGCAGATATGTTCCTATAGGATACCACAAAAACTATAATTCAGCTACCTCTGGGAAAGAATACGTCAAAATTAAATATTCCAAAATATAACTATTTAGAACACCATGAAACCATGTATCTACAATGCAAGTCCAGATCAGTCAGCATCATAAAGGGCCTAAAAATCTTCCGATGTCCAAAAAGTGTGCGATACCTCCAATTACTCTTAGATGCATAACCAATCAACCACTCACATAATTCTACCTTTTGGAAAGATGGTGAAAAATATCTCGAGATAAGTTGTCATACTGATTTTGTTGTACCTAAGTGTGTGTGTTAAAATCAGATCTAGTACTAAACCGCCATGCATATTCTTCCTCCAGATCACATATCCACTCCTCAATACTTGCTAGAGTTAACTGGTATGTCTTCATTCCAAAGCATCCTGAAAGTAACCAAAAAAGAGGTCCCGATAATGGAACTAATGATGCAACCTAGAATTACTAGATAACACCCTAGTCGTGTTGGCACATCACTCAGCCTAGACTGAGTGCTCACCCAAAGCACATAAAGGTACCAGGTCCCTCTTTAGGGTTGTTGTAGCAGGATGTTAGCATGATGAAGGAATAAACATATAGATCTATAACTAATCCATCATTCTACAATGCATACCATATTCAGATTTATGAAAGAACAAGCTCAAACAATAATCATGATTGAATCAAGAATATGCACTACTCAATTACACACAGGAATGACACTTAGATTTAGCCAATAACTTCCATCTATTAATAAACACAGAAGCTCCTTACAATAATGGCATTCTATACCAATGTGCACATGGATCTAATACAATAATCTAGTCGTATATCTCTCTATATATCTATCTATGTGATCTGCATCATATATATAGGGTGGGGACTTGCCCTTCATCGCTTTTCTATTCAAAAAATAGGCCACATGCTATTAATAGCCACATTCCGTTTATAGGCATAGCCACACATGCAATTGTGCTATCTATAGAACTCTTGCAGTTAACTGAAGTGACAATCCTATTCTTAGCTCGTCTCCATGCAAAACAAGCTTCGATCCGATCCTCTAAAGATAGACAATGTGTGGCGTGCATGTCCCTACATCGTTGGTGTGTTCTACATTCCATCTTCTAAAAATAGGTTTTCATGCTCAAAATAGGCTAAGTCCCAAATGTTGAACTTTCCCTCCGCGCGTGTGTTCTTCTTATCCATTCACACCCTTAAACCTAGCATGCTTTCCCGTGTAGACTTCTTGTGTGAGTTTTGTCAAGTGTTATCGATCAAAAACAACTAAGATAGACACTTTGACCTTCAATGAAGGAGGAGGAGTAGGCTCACTAGTGGAAGTGGTGACAAAAAAATTGGGTTTATATTGGTTCGGTGGTCAAGAATCATATGGGTGAGATCAAGTGACAATCTAAATAACATTAATAAAAAGTAAAGGAAATTCTTTGGGAGCAGTCATGTTTAGATGAGGGATGACAATGAAGGTCCTGGATTAATGAAGAGATTTAGAGACCTTTGTGGATGAAGATGTAGACACTAAATCATACACTTTGGGTACATTTCTAGGTTTTGATCACATACCACTATTCATATGATTCCTAAGTGAGAATAGTAGTAATTGACCATTGTCTTTGGCCTCTTTCCTTTCATTCTATTGTCCTTCATGGTCTTACACACCTTCTTTCCCAGTTTGACCTTAAACACTTCATTTTTTTGAGTCAAGACACCAACTCCTAGCTAGAACACCAAAGCATTAGGCGCCGTGTCCCTCCTGGGCACCCCGAACTCTTTGTATCTTTCTTGCATATTTTGGGTCCTTTATAGCTGTTAGGCATCTTTATTTCTTACTATTCGGCCTTTTAGTGGTTAATTATGAAATTTAAATAAGGGAATCATATAAATACAAAGATATGTGACCATAATAAAGGACCAAACACTAAGCATTATCTATCACCACCTAAGGTTGCATCCAAGAGCATTCAAGCATCCATCTAGCTTCACACAAGGGACAAGGGACTACATTATTTTGCATACACTTCATAAGAGGGGAAGTTCATTTTTCCATGCACACATCTATCTATATCTTCTACATCTATCTATTTCTCACTATCAAGTGTAACTTACACAAGAGCCACCTAGGGAATGATTCTACACACACACATACATAGAGCTACGTGTAGTTTGAAATGTAGTGCAATGCCTAGATCGTAATTTCACTTAGTTTGGTGACCACCGGGGTTAGTTTGACTCCCCACATGCATATTTTTTATTTTTAATATTTTATATGTTTTGGGGTTTCGTAGGTGCTTATTCCTTATTGTAGGTTATAGGAGAACAACAAAGAGGTCTAGTGACATACAAGTGATCAAAGGTGATGACCAGCAAACATATCATGACCACTGTGAAATTGGTTTTGCAACTTCCGAGTAGTCACAAGCATCCATAATAGGTCTCTGGGCCCCGAGCTTGCATAGGTGCCTTGGTCATATAATTTCCCACACTCCTAAATTTTAATGGGTTTATTTTGATGCTCGATTCCCTATTCCATCATTTTTCTAGCTCAACACAACCTCGACATCACTACAAATTAGCTAAGAATTTTTTCTCTTCACTTATAAATAGGGTTTTAAATTTTATAGCTTACTTTCTTGGGTCAAAATCTATACTTTTATTGTCTATATCTATGTTACATATTTATATTTAGCATCTATTTATTTCAATATTTTCTTCATCGAAGATTGGAGTAGAAGAGAGATTAGTTGACGGTAGAGAGGGGATTCCTTTGATGATAATATCATCCTCTTTGATAATATTATGTATAATAGTTTGGAGGGCCTTACAATGTTTGGTATCAGGTCATGGAGCTCAATGATATGTGAAAATGAAATTAGAATGGAACCATGAAATTCTTGGTCCATTTGAATCAAAATAATTAATGGGGAGGGTTATTGTGGATGCTTGAAGTAAGGGTTGGAATATTTATAGGTAGGAACTAAGGGGGTCTTTGAAGAAGATATTGTAGATGAAGTGGATTTGAAAATGATGGATGAAGGTAAGAGGGATGGTTTTTTTATGTGGTTTTATGGAATCCTTTAATTGTTTCTTGGACTTAGAAGGAAAATATGGTGATCGTATCTTGGTTTTAGTTTAGATGGTTGGTGACTTAGATGCCTTGGATTCTCATTTGATAATTGGTTGATGTAGATGATTTTAAAGGGGGTAAAATTTAAAAGTATTAGATTGTTTTGACTTGGATTTTTTTAATAATGGGGGTCTTAGATGAAGGGCGTGGCCCTAAGATGGATGGAGGTGATCCTAAGAGTGGTGATGTGTCCTTAGATTTCTTAAGAGGGATATTCTTAGGAGGAGATAGGTCCAACTTTTTGTGTGGATGTGTGAGGGATTTTTGAATGGGTATTCTAAGTTTCTTAGAATTTTTTTGTGAGGATTTTCCTTTGGTAGGAATGATGACAATTTTAACAAGGGAATCTATAGAGGAAGAACCAGGTAATGGAGATTGTGTTATAGATGTAGATATTGAAGGTGGAAGTGGTTTTTGTATGATGTGCTTGATGAGATCAAAAGGGGTTATAGATTGTATAGGTATAGGATTTGTTGGTGTAGAAATGATTGGACTTGTAGATGGGGTGAGAGTATCATTTTTGGTTATATTAAGTGGGGGTGTCTATGTAGTAGATGTTTCAAGAGATGGTATGGATGTGGATATAGATTCGGATGTTGATGTGGGTATGGTCATAGTAACAAATGTGATTGATGTGGAAGTGGGTGTGGATGTAGGAGTGTGTGATGAAGATGTTAAGGTAGGTGTTGGGGTAGATATAGGTGAAGGACTAGATGTGATAGGTGAGGACATGGAATATATGGATGCGGAAGTGGGTGTCGTTAGGATCGATGTGGATGTGGTATTTGTAAACATGGTCGATGTAGATATAATAGGTGTAGAGATGGGTGTAGATGTTGATGAAGTTATGGGTATGGGAGAAGAGTCTGAAATAGACGTGGGTGCAATGGATGAAGAGATGATGGGCATAGGTGATGGTGTTGGATCTTGGTTTATAGTATTTATTGTATGAGCATTAGGTGTTTGTGATGTGGGGATGGAGTTTGATTATTTAGTAGATGATTGGGGAAAGGTTGTTTGAAGACATCGAGAGGCTGATTAGGTGGTGCATTAGGGTTATCCACTTGGAGGTCACCACGATCTATGAGTTTTTGGACAAGATATTTAAAAGTGCGACACTTCTCAATGTCATGACCATAGAATTGATGATACTTACAATAATTATCCTCATAATACCATGCTAGTTTGGGTCGCAATTCATCGAAAGGTCGAATGGGAGGAAGTTGGATAAGATGAACCACCATCAACTTATCAAATATGGAACTATAGGATTCTGTAAGAGGGGTACAATTAGGAGGTGCTATAGGATATCTTTTTGGGGTGATGCAAAGGGATAATAAATTTTATTCATTCAATACACATTTAGCTATAAATAAGTTCAATTCGCCTATAGAGCACCTTAATCATGTAATTTCTCAAACTTGAAATTCAATATCTAGGTATTTCCCTTGTCATTCCATCTTGTAGCCAAATAAATATGGTTTAACTATCTTAAGTTATCCCAGAAATCAATTGTAGTAATCATCAAACTTAGAAAATGTAAACAATCTTACCTCGCTTGAAGACTTCTCATTATTTTCTCTTGGGTAACTAGGATTTAACATGACACAATTGATTCCTTTCAATAATAAAATTTCCTCACTAACCTCATAATTTTCAATGCACACTTCCTCCGAGTCACATCCACCTATATATAGATTTTTCATTCATACTAAGTACATCATTCCTTTGTTTTCACTTTAAACCTGTCATTTTATGTTCATAGGCTTAGGAAGGTGGACAAAGTTCTCTGTGCGACTCCACATTCGCATTTAATCATTTTGAGCTTGTGGTTCGGATGGATCGAAATTATTCAGGAATTTGTGTCCCTGTGGAACTATTCCTCTATTTGCCTCACAGGTTTGCCTTTTCCGCAAGGGTCTTGAGTTGGGCATGTCGGTTGAGTAATCAGCTCCCAGTGGAACTTAGGAACTATTCCACCTAGGCTCTTTGTTCGAGCATCCCCTTATTCCTCCACAATAATAACTCACCCATACTTTGTTGGTCAGTTGACAGCCCTATAGGGAACTCTTTACTCCACAGAACCATTTCTCTTCTCCCTTGGTTGCCACAATACTCCTCATGCCCACAATGCACTTGGCCCTTTGTTGTGCGGCTCCACGAGCCATGCAAAGAACCCTAAACCCTTCAAAACTAGTTCCTTCGTTATTCCCAAGACCCTAATTTTTACAATACAACAAGATTAATAAAAACAAAATTGTGCGAAAAATTGGGAAACCACGAAACAAGTAGAACTTAGGAATTGTTTCATCCAAACCCTAAAAACCCGTAATACATTTGTAGAAGTGCAATTTTCTCAATTATTTTCATTTTTTCTTGGTTTATTGGCTCAATGTGGGACTGATGAGTTATATAAAGGAGAGAAAACATTAAACCATTGAATTCTCCATTTTTATCAGTTTTACCCCTGTCTAAGTCCAAATAATCACTATAAGTTATCAAAATCACCTTAGGGGGATTTGGATAACAAATACTTAACAAAGGAATAATTATTTCTCAAACCAAGTACATTAATGAGATGTTGAATAAATTTAGAATAGAAGAATACAAGTATATAAGTACTTCCATGATCACAGGATGTAAGTTAAGTAAGGATGATGAATCTTTGGAAGCAAATCAAACTCTCTATGTATCCATGATTGGAAGTTTATTATATATGACAACATCAAGACTTGATGTAATGAAAACAATAGGTATGATTGCACTATTTCAAGCTACTCCAACTTAAATTCATGTGAAAGTTATTAAAAGTATCTTCAGATATTTAAAAGGTACGTTGGATCATGGTTTGTGATATCAAAGAGATGAATATTTCACTCTAAAAGCATATATAGATGTAGATTGGGATAACTATATTGATGATAGAAAAAGTACAAGTGGTGGTGTTGTTGATCTAATTTTATATATATTTTTCAAGTTAGTGAAATATGTACAAAATAAAATTAAATAACTCCAAAATGTAAGGGTTTAAGGTACCTCAAATATGTGATGGATGCAAATGGACAAGAAAAAAGTGAATGATATTGTTGAAAACTTGATGAAACTATATGACAAGAAGAAATAAGAAGAAAATGGATTAGATGATATATGTGGGGGATTCCCAATGAATCTGGTTCTAAGAAGTGTTATCTTCCTTTCATAGATGTCAACCCCTGTTTAATAACGAGATAGTGAAATAAATGATATATGGCTGGATATCATGCATAAATTGATAAAAATGGATGGAAAGCTGTAGTGCCCACTTCCCTTTGACACTTTTAGATACTGATTTTGATACTATTGATCATATTATGGACACTATCATGTTTTGTTTAGTATGATGGTTAGATGTTAGATCATGGATTATTATTGATCTAGATTCGGTTATTATGCATGATGGTTACTAGAGACATTTTCTATATGTGGTTGATGATATACTTTGTTATGACATGGATATATTATAGATGTTGATTTGGACTTATGATATTGGATATTTTGAGTAGATCTGGTATGGTAGATTTTGATGATGATATAGCTGATTTATTTAATTAAAAAGATAATGTTGAATTATTGATATTTTTGTGATTTGTGTGTTTGGATGATTTTGAGATATTGTTTATATCATTTTGGATGTTCGATATGGACACGAGGCCGAAGGAGGTATTTGAATTTTGGGGGATTGGAGACTAACCATATTAAAATTTCGGGTGAATTCAACAAGGTCACCATAGCTTATTGTGTTATGAGTGTGTGTGTTGTGTTATGTTAGGATTTCCCATGGGGGGGATTTCCATTATATGTGACCATGGGATATGTGTTTTATTTATGTGTTCCTTTTTAATTATTGTTGTATGTATTTTATTTGTAATGTGTTCCTTCTTTTAATTAATTTAAATGTGGTAGATTAATGTGATAGTCATATAGTTAAATTCTATTTAAATTAAATTGGGATGTGGAATGTAATTAATAAGGTTGTTGTCTTTAGATATTAATGTTGGAAGATTGTGTAGGTTAATGTTGTAAGGATGTGTAAGAAAAATGTAAGAGTATGTAAGGCAGATTTTGGAAGGTCTAGGACTCCATCTTTTATGGAATTCGAATTTGACCTTGGAGACCAAATTTGGAGGCTTGTGGGACACGTTAAACATGTCCCACACATCTTAAAATGATCCACCAAACATGCCTATGGTTTGGAGGTTAAATGTAGGAATTTATAATGCATTTTGAAGTGACAATATGTAAGTTTTAATTTCACTTCCCTTACATGTTTTAAATTTGGTCCTTTTGGAGTATGGGTATTTTTTTGGAGTATGTAAGTGATTTTGTCATTTTATTTATGGTGATTTGGTGAAGGAGGTTGACTTCCTCTTAGGGTTGAGGAAGAATGATGTGGCATCCCACATGGATCCACATCATCCTCTTCTCTTCCCTCTCCTATAAAAGTGAAACTCCTTGCTTGTTTATGGTTGTTGGAACTTTGTTATTTTCCTCTGGGGGCACATTTTTTTGGTGCTGTTTCTTTTGGAGCTTGTTTGAGGAAGAGCTTGGAGTATTTTTGCTTTCTTGAACCTTGCTAATTTTGGACTGTATTTGGCATCTTGGAAAGCTTGTGAGCTTGGAACAAACTTCAGTATGGAGAGGTAGGATCTTGAGCTGTGTTTTAATTATTTTTCCTTCTCTTGCATGCATGTTTGAAGGGTGTTTGTGTTTGCATTCTTGGCTGGTTGGGTAGAATGATTAGGGCATGGTGTAGGAGAAGGATATGGGGATTTCATATGGGGGGCATAAGGGATTGCCAATGGCACTATTTTATTGAGGAGGGAGTTTTGGTTTGGGATCCACCTTGGAAAAGAAACTGCTTGCATTTCTTACTCTTGGGGGCATAAGGGATAAACTTGGGGGGGGGCATAAGGAGGGGTTGGGAGATATAAGGTTTATGGGGTTGATATGTTTATTGGTGGTATGCATTTTGGTGGATGCCCAATTCCAAATTGGGAGGTATAAGGATTCCCCCATAGTTCTTTCTCTTGTTGGCTTGCTTGATTAAGCCTATGTGTTGTATGAATTGTTTCAAATGTAGTTGGGAACTCTTTGTCTTTTTGAACTGTGCATTTTATTGATTGTATGTAATGTGAATGTAGCTTGTATCTGATAGAAGCCTTTGTTTCCATGTGTTGATATTCATGCTCCATTTCAATATGGTTAGGGCTCGGGGGCCAATGAGGAAAGGATTGCTTCTCCTTTCTCATTGGATGTCTTAGTTGGGTGGAGAGTGTTGCCTTTCCCCATTCCTTGTTATGATCAAAGTTGCAAAGATGAAAAAACAAGCATGCTTGTTTAGAGAAGAAATTTATAGTTTGACTGTCTCTTTCTTTTGAGCAAAGTCAATGTAACCTTTCCCACCTTGAGTGGATGAGATGTATAGTAGTTGTAATGTGAAGTTATTACATTGTAGATGGAATTTGAATTTGAATTGAGTAATGTAAAGAAGAATTATACTTGCTCTCTGTTTTGGAAAGGAAATGTAAAGGATATTATAAGCATTGTATTTTGTATTTTGTAATCAAATTGGAAGAGTGATAAGTTGTGAAAGTGTTATTGAAATATGAATAAAATATTGAAGTAGTTTCAAAATTGGATTGTATACTAGAATTGTTTTGCTGTCCAAGAATGATATCTCTGTTTTGAAAAGGAATAAGAAACAATGTTGTTATTGTATGTATTATAGCTTGAAATCAAATAGAAAGGAAAGTAACAAAATTGTATTGATGATCAATGAAGGATTGCATTCCTTTCTCAAAAGTGTTTTACCTTGTTCATATGCTATCTTCTCCATTGGAAGTCTGAGTTTTACTTGCAATGAGAAACCTCTGTTTGGAATGTTGGAAGAAGAATTCATATGGAGTGAAAGTCAATGTTATTTTCCTTGCAAAATGTATATTAAAACTAAAATCAGAAATGTAGTTTCATTTAGAATTGGATGGATGATTTAATAAGAAATGTATTTGACTAAGTTAGGAATCATATGCACATTTAAATGAAAAAATGGAGGTTCCAATTTGAAGAAACAGTTCACTGTAGTATACTTCATCCTGACAACTCACATTTTAATAAAAATGAACAGTTCATACTTGCACTAAACAATAAGTTATGAAACATTGAAAATTAGACTTAGTACTACCTAAGGAACTCAAATTCACTATAACAGTCAAGAATGAATCTCCAAAACTTAATGAATTTCAATTTGGAGCTTGCACAATCATTTTTGTCTATTACTGAAAAAATGCAACCTTGAATAGATTGGATAAATTGACTTCCCTAAAACACTCTAAACCCTCCCTAGACTGATCCTCCATGTCTATTTGACATGTTGAGCGAAGGAGGAGTTCTAATTTTATCAAAATTATAAGTTAGAAATTGCTAGTTTGCCAAATAAAGGCCTGCAGATCATTTTTACAAAATTGACCCTTAAAAATTCATCAAAAGTAAATTTTATGTTTCCTATGCAAAGAGGGCATTGAGATCTTTCTGAAAATTCCTCGTTTTCCCAAAACTAAGCTTTCTAGCTCAAGTTATGGCACTTTGAAATTTTTGAGCTTGGGTGGGAAAATTTGGGAAAATTTTCCTTGGCGGGCCCGCAAGCCAAAAATTTCCCATCATTTGGCCTTAGAAAATTTTTCAAAATTTTAGACCTTGGGAAAAATTTGACTTTTCCCTCCGCTGGCCCACAACCAATCAGAGGTAGCCACGTGTCCTCCAAGGGCTGAGGTGGAGGCGCGGATTAATTTTAACCCTTAAACTTTTTGAAAATCTTTGGAAAATTTTCACATTTCCCTATGCCGGCCCGCAACTAATTAGAGGGCACCACATGTCCCCTTGTGGCTATGGTGGAGGCGTGGGTTCTTTTAAAACCATTGGCTTTTATAAAAAAATTTGGGAAAAATTTACGTTTTGGCCCCGACGACCCACGTCCAATCACAGGATGCCACGTGGCATTTTGACGACGGTGGAGGGAAGGAAAATTTTCCTTTGGAAAATTTGGTTTTGGCTTTGGGAAAAATTCCCAAGTTTTTTTTCACGGCCCTCCGAGTCACATCTAATCACATGATGACACATGGCAGATTGGACCTTGGCGGGAGTGTGGAGTTATTTTCTCCTTTGAGATTTTAACTCCTAAAATATCAATTTCCTTTTTCGCTCCATTGGTCCGCTCCTCCCCATGACCAATAGGATTTTGACACGTGGTAGGATTTTTCTCCTTTGTAGAGGTGCGTGACCATTTTCACCCTTGGGCTTTTGGCCTAAAATTTCCATTTCCCAGAATGCTCCGCTGCCCGCATTTTCCCGCACCAATCGGGAAGTGCCACGTGTCTCCTCGCTAGACCCGTGGGCACACGGTGGTGTTTTACACTTTTGTGCCCAAGGAGGGAAAATTCACAATTTTCCTCCCCACCCCACCAACCTACTTAAGGGAAAAATTTCTCCCTAAGCCCGCGGACTCCCTAAGGGAAAATTTCTCCCTAAACTCCACCGACCCATATCTTGCAAATTATGAGGAGTTAGGAGGAATTATTTATATGGTTGGAAAGGTGAGAAAATTTCCTATCCAATGGGCATGATTTAGGAAAGTTTTGATGACTCTAATTGCATGAAAAATCAAGTTGAACCCTGTAAGCCTTTTAAAGCTAGGGTTGAGAGAGAATTTACCTTCCTAACCTAAGTGATGAATTTAAACCTCTTGTTTGACCTTGTGCTTGTTGCTAATTGTTGCTAGAAGCATTTTTGCAAGTCAGTCTTGATTTTTAATCCTAATCTTGTTTGTGCTAGCTGTGATCTTGTAACCTAGTAGTTGATCCCTTAAACAAAACAAAAAAGTAAAATTATCCCATAATTTTCTAGCTAACCCTAGGTTGTTTCTTTGGTCTCAAGTGGTTGTTTAAATAGGCACTACAAAAGCACCGATTTAATTCAAATCAACTTAAAACAAATTTACTTGATTGGGTCGATGTTGACCCAGACTACACAAGGAAGGTTTATGGCAACCTCGGTAGATGAAGGTGGACAAAAAGATGATGGTGCAAATTTTCAAGAATATGAATGAAAAGGGTGATCATAGAAGCTTGTGAAGGCTCATAATAACCTTTAGAAGAAGATACGAGACAAAACAAAGAAGATGTAAAAACATGGATTATGATAGATTGGATGAAAAATAAGACTCGAGTCGATGACGACCGGGATGGGTTAGCAAGAACAACAGGACAATAATAGACACGAGAAGTATCTAGAAACATGAAGTACGATGACACAAGACTAGGTCAATGGTGAAATGGGTGGATCGATGATAACTTGAAAAATGTAAAATAAAGCTGAAGATGAATGGGTTGAATGAGGAATCAGAAGAAAAAATGGTGACAAAATAGGTTGAGGATAGAATTATGACGGTAGCTAAACCAGCAAGATGTTAGATTCTAACAGATAATAACAACGATAGCATATGATAACATGAATAAGCACAAAATAAAATTAAACCTCCCAAAGCTTCCACAAGTGATGTAAGACAAGCTTCAATGGACTCCAAGAGGGTTGACATAAGCTGCAAGAATGCTTAGATTTGAAGATAAGTTCGTATAATGCAAAAAATATCAGGTTGTGTCTCATTTTGGAAGGGGGTGAAATCAATATTATAGGGTTAATGGTGACCTAGCTAGGTCATTTCCAACTACAAGAAACTGTTCCTTAGATGGTAAAATCACTTATTTACTCGAGATATGGGGCTTTTAGAGATTGGGATAAGTGCTTTAAAGCATGTAGGTGGGTAAGCGTTGTTTAGGAAAGTTTCATGGGTGGATAAGAGATAAAGATGAGTTAGATAAAAGTTATAAAACACGTAGGGATGTGGATTTATGTGGTTTGGGATAAAAACATCCCAAAGAAAGCCAATTAGAGGTAATTAGCTAATTAGGAGAGATGAAATCTAATTAGGGATAATTAGCTAATTTAGGTTAATTAACAAGAATTAATTAAGAATTAAAGGTAATGGGATAATAGATGGTCATTTAAATAAATGAATCAAATTAAGGGGGCCTAGTTGGGACCATGGTTGATTAACTAAAAAAGAGAAAATATGATGATTTTTATTTTATGATTTAATTTAAAAGAAATACAAAACTATACTAAAAATGTTAGATCTAAATATTTTACTTTATTATTTGAATGTATTGAAATAATAGAAATAAGAGGGATATGGTACTAACCTCAAGTTGACTTACCTCACTATGTGTTGGTGAAGAAGATTGTTGTGCAGACTGGACAAGATGTGAATGAGTGACCTCGGGAAGGGAAGAAGTTGATGATATGATTAGACCGAGGCACCTAAAAGGATAGTGGAGCGCCACAGTCTGTGATATGGGTGCTAAAGACTATAGAAAATCTCATAATTTAGGTATGGAAATGTCACATTATTTCTATAATACCCTCGTCTCTATCACATGGGTGTCGCAATAAATCTTGTCACATGTGATGCTATAAATGCGAGTGTGAAGATTCACCTACAAAAACCTATTAAATCATCAATTCCTAAGAAATAAAAATACATATGAATAGGTTGGGATGACCTTAGCTGCAATAATGGTGGACTTATAACTAAGTGATGCACTACTTCAGACCCCATGTAGTTCTATGTGTGTGCATATGCAATTTTCTACCAAGGAATCCCTAACACAAATGACGCAAAAGTAGGGGCAATAGCTAGATGTAAATATGCAAATGGTGGATGAAATAGAAAGAATACAACCCTTTCCCCCTATGCTCATGTGATGTAGATCTAGAATATGCCCAAATACAGTCCCTTGCCTTAGTAGATAGATTCCATTGATAGTAATATGTTTTCCCATAATGTAGTGAGTATGCTATGTTTTGTACAGGATATCTTGTTCAAATTTTGACACTAGTGACCTGAAAATTCCAACTAAATCTTAGTGGAATGCATGGGGTAACAAAAAGAAGGAATTCAAACAAATAAATTAAAACCACAAGTTACGAAACACAAGTGCCTAAAATCAAAAGCGTGGCGCCTTAGTGCAACCCTAGGTGCCTCAGTATAGGACTGGAGATGAAAAATGAGAAAATTATGACACCTAAGACTCCATAAAAGAAACTCAAAATTTTATAGGTAAGTGACAACTGAACCAGAAAAATAAAAATGATGACTGACCAACTGACAACAAGACCAAGAGATGGGTCACTAGTGAATACAGTTATTACGTAAGATCCATCTCTTGACCCATCTCTAGTATAAATGTAATAGTAAGTGCGTGATTTTGTGACTAAATTTGCCCCCATTTTATGTTGGTAAGTGGAAAGCTTAGTAACATAAAGTAGAAATAGATGCGTACTTGAGAAAAATTTGGAGAAGCCCATGTTGTAGAAGAATTTGCAGATGTGTAGTAGAAGCATGCCGGTAGAAATATAAAAGCATGTCAAACCATGGATCAACGAGTTGATCAATGTAACGTAACAAAAAGTGTAAATTTAGCGATGATGTGTGCTAAATTAAAGTAATGAATAGAATGTATGATGATTTTGAATGTGGTTTAATGATGAATAGGTGGGTAGGGAGTGATCAGTTCCCAACCCAAACACTTGTATACGAATGAATAATTGGAGGATTTGGGCATCCTGCCACTAGAGGAAGAGTGTAGGGAGAAAAGTGTGTTATTATCCAATATTTAACTACATCCTCAAGATCTAGCCATTGCAGATGACCTTAATTTTATTTTATTTTTGGATCCAAATGATTTTGATTAAATAGTTGACCCATATAGGAGTGATAGTGGAAAGGAATCTTGCATTAAATCCATGGGTGTCACCGTAATGTAAAATATTCCAAGTTGGGTCATCCGGAAGTGAACACAATATGAAGAGGTAGTTTCTAAGTTAGGTCATCTACAAGGAAACATGGAGTGAAAGAGGTAGCTTCAAAGTTAGGTCATTTGGAAGAAAACACGAGAATGAAAGAGGTGGCTTCCAAGTTAGGTCATTTGGAAGCAAACATGGGATATAGAATAAATTCCTAGGTTATGTCATATAGGAAAGAAGTGGTGAATGTAAGCCCCAACTTAGATCATCTAAGAGAGAAATGGTGAATGTAACTCCCAAGTTATGTCATTTGGGAGACCACTTGTAGATTTGAATGATATGATTTTTTATTTGAACGCATTGATTTTGATTGGTTGTTTAATTGTTTGATTGGCTACTTGTGGAGAGATTAAGCATGAGGTTGTCCCTAGGTTAGGTCATTAGGGGGAAGTCGATAGAAATTGATGAAATGTCACATAAAAATATTTTTAATTGCTTATTTCCCCAAGTTAGGTCATTAGGGGAATCAATAGAAAGTAATGTGTGATCATGTTTCATAAACTTTAAACGCTTTCCCCCTAGATTAGGTCATTAGGGGAATTTATGGTGAATATCGCGTTGTGTATTGGTAAGTGTTAGATTCACAATGTTTAAATGCATGGTGATGTGAGGGGGATTATAGGGGAACCCTAATAATATGCCCCTTTTGGAAAAAGGGGAGTGATGAAAAGAACTAAATCCAAGCCGAAAGTAATAAGAATAGATGAAAATGCATATGTAGTGAATAGAAGACATTGGTGAAGATATATAATGTGCACCAAGCATGTACAATATGGTGGTAGGAAGAATTCTAAAAAGAATTCCACAAATGGGGTGTAAATCAGAGTAAAAACACTCAAGATATGAGTGAAACAATGTAGCATGTATTAGTTGTGGTAATAAGTGCGAAATAAGGACCATAGTAAAGGTAGTGATGAAAAGTAACTATAAATAGTAAAGTGAAAAAGTATTTTATCACTTCATTTGTCTTTTTTTGTGAGTTTGAGAATGTATACAGAGTGAGTGAATATTCCTCAAGTGAGAGCATTACGTCCGAGTTGGTTTGAGAGAGTGGTTTGAGAGAGAGTCAGTAACTACCGAGGTGCATATCGAGATAGGATGCAATATTGGAGTCTAGGGTTCGCACTCACGAAATTTATTGTAATGGTTATTTCTTCGTGTATATCCATGGAGGGAGGAGGGGTTGGCATATTGTATAAGATGCATGATATATGTCAGAGGGTAGAGGAGGAGGGTATGAGATTTGCATGGGAATGGTGTGTGTTGGCCCATTTATACATGGACTTGTATCGATTTATACAAGATGAGCATGGTGGAGGTATAAGAGCCACCACACTGATGCATGTGTGGGCATATGAGCACATAGCTGTATTGAGACTAGTTACAGGGCCATGAGGAGAGTGGGCTTGGCTTGAGATATATGCTCAATGTTGGGTGGATATTCATAGTAGGAAGATGGATACCGACACCTTTAGGGCACTTATTGATGGGATTGGTCCTAAGTCAGTTATATAAAGGCCATATCACGATTATGGGGGATGGCTTGAGGATGCTACAAAGTTGTAATGCATTCGAGAGGACTATGTGGCTAAAGGACCGCTTTCCAGGTTTGGCAAATATTTTTTGAGTTAAGAGTGTATCATGACTGTTTTGTATGTCGCAGAATGTTACCCTTTGCCATATATATGGTTGAGAGCTATTGGATCCCCTAGAAGGGATGGTGATAGGCCAAGACCCACAACAAAGAAGTTAATACCACCAGGGTCAGATGAGAAAGATCCAACGATAATAGTTGTGGATGAAGACAATGTAGAGTGTAACGAGGAGTATCGAGTGTGGTGGGCAGCGCATAAGTGGGTATTTCTATACTAATATTTATGGGTGTTATGGAGTTTTCACATGGAGGAGGAGGGGAGGGAGGTTTCCCGACCTATATAGCAGCATATGTGGGCGAGCGTGAGTATTTTCTTATGCTTTGTGTTTAATGGATTGTCTATGTTGTGTCATATACATTTGGCTAACGTGTGGTTGTATGTTTTGTTTGTAGGGGATGTGTATTGGTCATTTATAGTAAACAAATTGATATGTACATTATGTGAAATGTTCGAATGATGTGCTAGGTGGAGGGATGCTAGAGCATGTTGATGATATCATAGGCAAGCATGCCCATCTATTTAAGCCAATGGCTATAGCAGAAATGACATGTACAATGTTGCTAAGTGAGAGGTATGAGGCACGTGAGGAGACTCGACCCACCCAAGAGGTGGTAGGTGGTGGTCCTTTGGTCCAAGACATATTAACATAGTATGTAGACTTCCAGTGTCAATTTTTAGAGAAGAGTACAGAGATTACTATGATATAGAGGTAGGTGGAGAAATTTCGGGGCCACAAAATGTGGCATCGCATTGGTGGAGAGGCATCTAGTTCTAGGGATCTCATACTACATGAGAGTGATATTAATGATGAGGTCTAATGGGGATTATGGTATTTGATGTGGGGTCTTGACCTGATTGTGAGACATGTTTTTGGATGATGATTGTATTAACGATATATGTATGGACACCTATTTTTAATATATGTTAAATCTATGTTGGAATGTTTTTCCATAGTGATGTAATGGATGTTGTATGATTCTATGGTTATTTTCCTAGCATGTGTACTATATTGTTTGTATGTGATGAGTATAACTTCGTATGATGATGTTAGTAGTGGTAGAAAAAATGTGTATGGTGAGTGATGACAATATATAGATAACCAATATATTGAATGAGTAAAATAAGTAGCACGTAAGTAATGTAATGATTATAGTAGAATAGATGTGAACATAGAAAAATGTATGATAGTGAAAGGAATGTAGCGTAATGCATGTATGATAATGGAATGTAATGTAGTAGGATAAGGTGATGAAAATAAGAGGTGGGGAGAGAGATTAACGATGCCCCCAGTGTGTGAATGAATAGGCTCATGTAATGAAGATCCCTCAGCAGTGAAGTATAATTCGTGTAATAAATAATGTACCATCAAGAAATGATTGGGTGCGTTAGATGAAATGAATAAGATCGTGATGAAAGGTTCTTATAATTAATACCTCAACATTCATGTAAGAACCATAATAACACAAGTACGTTATCAAGGGGTAAGGTGATGATAATCACCTATCAAAGACCAAGACAATGGGTGGTGGTGGAAACATTTGGAATAGATGAAACATGAGTGTATGAACCAAATTGAATGTCATGTGTAGTAACTAGTGGGTATGTAGAGACTAATGGAAAACCATGAGATGCGGTGACATAAAGTGGTGGATAGTGTGGATGTAGTGGATGCAATGAATGTAGTGGTGGAAATTATGGATTAGGTAGAGAATGAGTGTGTGATGGTGGAGCATGAAAAATGAGCTGGAGTACTTGATATAGAATACTCAAGTGGGGTACACCTATGTTGACAGGTGAAGGAGACAATGACCGCTCACGAGAGGAAAAGGAAATGATGCGAGAATCCACTAATTATTGTATCCTCTCATGTAGGGCAAGACAATCATTATCCCAATCACCAATGATGCGATGATAATTATAATAGTGTTGGTCACACTGACATTGTAAGTGGTGTGGGGGATGATGTTGGTTAGAGGGTAACCAAATTAATCTCTCATTGAGTAATATGTGCAACACATCATGTGGTCAAGTGTGAGGGGAGAAATACAAAGGATCTCATGATTGAGGTGGAGTGGTGGAAGTACTAACTTTTGTGGAACCAGAGAAGAATGGTTTGGTGGTGAAGAAGTGGGTTGAGCTTGTTTGGAATGCACTTTAAGAAATGGTGGAGATATCTTTGGATGCTCAACTAGAGGTGGGAGTGGAAGAATAGAGGATGGAACTATCGAGATAAACATATGTGGGTTCAATGATATGTGAGGACATAATATCATGTTCTAGATCTATAAATTTATATAGACAAGAGAATGAATGAATCAAAAGTATCATAATATAACCTTTGATAAAGTGGAGGAATGAGACCATGAAAAAATATGAATTTCATTTCTAATTCTCTAGGTTGGAAGATGAGTTGGTGTATACATGCATTAAATCGCAAGATATAGTCTGGATAGGTTCATAGGAGTATTGATGTAAAGTAGGAATGTGGCAATGAGTAACTCTATGGCCATTATTGATAATGAAGTGACATAGGAAATAATCCTTCATGTCATTTAAAGTGCTAATGTAACACCCGTAAAACCAACCCTCCTGAGATCTATGATTAACCTAGGATTAGTTAGTGAAAGAGGAATAAATTATTATTATTTTAAAAAAACTATCACAAACATAGTTTAAGACACATGCAATTTTGAATCTACCACAAGAGGAGATCAAATTTATGATTTTGCATATATTTAGTTTTATATTTTTGTTAAGATATAATATACTTATTTACTTTGGTGAATCTTGTCTCTTGTGCAAACTGATGTTTCTGATGTCTCCATGTACAAAATACAAGGTGCCGTATGCTTTTGAAGTAGTAGACCCCAGCCCTAGTAACTCTGGATGTGCTCCTACAACAGCCTGTAGCAACTGGTTGTACGCCTACAGCAGCCCGTAGCAACTCTGGTTGTGCACCTATAGCTGCCCGTAGCAACTATGGTTATGCACCTATAGCCGCCCATAGTAACTCTAGGCCTTCCCGTAGCAAATTTGGCTGTGCACCTACAGCCACTCGTAGAAACACCAAGCCTGTCCGTAACATCTCTGGATGTGCACCTACAGCCGCCTGTAGTAACTCTGGCTATGCACCTAATGCCACCCGTAGCATCTTCCAGAACTACCTGCTTTGTAAGAATTTTAAAATGCTATAACCGACCGGGAACTCGTTTTTTATAAAATTTGAATTTTTGGAAAGGTGACGATGTCTACTTTGCACAAAAATCATAAAACTTAGGATTGGATGAGGTTTAGATATTAATTTTTGCAAAATAGTCCTATAGACTCCTCTGATTAAGGTTGGCGCAATTTTCTAAGTGAATCCTTCGTTAAATTTGTTTGATTGAAATCTTCTAAGGTAAATTCCTTGAGTGTGCAGTGTCCTGTCTTGGGTCTGCTTTTGTCTTGTAAGGCTTAGTTGGTTCACTTCATTCATTACTTAACGATATGAGGGGTTGTTTGGTTCATTCGTTGGTTCATTAAGCGTACATGCATAGTGAAGTACGGGAATACCATATTACTACGTTCGAAATGACTAAAACAACAAATCTTAAGTATGTAAGAACATCATTTAAATTCATTTCATGCTAGCTTAAAACAAACTTCTTTCTTCAATGATTGATAACAATATCTAAACGAAGTCCTTCTTATTCTTTATAGATTGAGCGTTTCCAAAGAAGACAAGTAACAAGAATAACATAATTCCCTTATGAAATATTTTCTTCCAACATTCCAAAATAGAGAGTTACATGCATTTGAATGATTCTTACTTACACCAACTCATACAACAGATGCAACAAAGTAATTCTTTCAATAATTTCAATGTAATATACAAAACACAACCTTATCCCTTTATAGTCTTTCAAGCATGAAGTTAAATTATGATTGAGCAATCAACTTGGACAAATGTAATCCAATGGAGGTAGAAACATATCTCTTTTTCATTATTCTATGAATGTACAAATACAATACTATTATAGTTCTCTCAATAGCTAGAAGACAAGATTGTTTCCATTTCTCAAATCAAAATACATCTTTACAATGTAATGAAAGTCACAGTCCATCCACATAGAGTGGGTAAGGGAAATTACAACAAGAAGTAAACTAACAAGGATGGATGTAAACTATACACCATGACTAATTCCAAAATAGCAGCATGCTTTAGATGTTTCCTTTGATTGATCATAGCAAGAAGAGAGGGGAAAGGTAACACTCTCCTCCCAACCAAGATATCCAATGAAGAGATGAATCCTCTCTCATCATTGGCCCCGAGCCCCAACCAAAACACAATGAAAGATGGGGTTCAATGCATGGCAACATCCACAGGCTTCCACAACACACACAAGCAGATTTTTAACAACAAAACAACCAAGACACACATACAGATTTCCATTGTATTTCACAATCAAACAACACATAGGCTCTATTTAATCAAGCCAAAGGAGCAAGGACTATGGGGGAAGCTTCTTATGCCTCCCAATGAGCAATGGGCATCCACCTGGACATCCCTCCATGAAAGATCATCACACACATACTTATGCCACCCCAATAACCTCCTTTTTCCCCCACAAAGTCACTTATGGCCCCCAAAAGTAAGAAATGCAAGCTGTTTCTTTTCCATGGTAGACCCCATTCTCAAAATCCCTCCTCAATAATTGATGCCTATAGCATTCCCTTATGCCCCCATAAAGGTTCGCCATAGCCTTCTCCTACACCATTTCTAGGTCAGTCTCACCCAACCTTGACAAATGAAGATGAAACACACATTTACATTCCATAATAACAAGCAAGAAAATAACAGTTTAAGGATGAATAAGATCTTACCTTGCCATAGCAATGATAGCACCTTTGGAAGCAAGAAAAGACAGCCCCAAATATTAAATTTAATTTCCACAAAATAGTCTTCAAAACAGCAACAAGAATTCCCAACTCACAATTTAGAAACAATAGTCTTCAAATACAAGAATGCAACTCAAATAGTCACTTGAATGTCCACCAAAACAATCCTCAAAACAGAACAAGAATGCCCAAATCACAGTTCAAAAATAACAGCTTCAAATACAAGAATGCAGCCCCAACAGTCACTTGAATATCCACCAAAGCAGTCTTCAAAATAGCAACATGAATGCCCAAATCATAGTTCAAAAACAATAGCTTCAAATGCCAAGAAGACAGTCCAATAACAAGCTTGAATAGATATGAAGTGACAGTCTAAAACAATAGCTTCAAACACCAAAAATACAAAGTCCAATAGCAAACTTTAATAAAGATGAAGGGATAGTCTAAAATATCAGCTTCAAATGCCAAAAAAAAGTCCAATAGCAAGCTTGAATAGAGACGAAGGGACAGTCTAAAACAATAGCTTCAAACACCAAAAATATAGTACAATAGCAAGCTGGAATAGAGATGAAGTGATAGTCTAAAACAACAGCTTCAAATGCCAAAAAGACAGTCCAATAGCAACATTCCAAAGCAAGAGAAGAGCTCCAATGGCTTCCAAAATGTGCAGCTCCAAAATAGCAAACATTCCAAAGCAAGAGAATAACTCCCATGGCTACCAAATCATGTAGCTCCAAAACAACAAAAGAAGAAGAAGAGAAAAATGTGACTTTTTTTTCAGCTCTCTCCAAAAAAATGCAAGTGAAAAATAATCACCCCCTAAAAATTGAAAACCAAAAAGGAATATAATGTCCTCATCCCAATCAAATCGACTTTACTTACAAGCCTCCACTTACACCTCAAGGACGACAATTTGTTATGTTTGTGGAGCCTATTTTCATGTTAGAGTATGGTACACCTTCCATGTGTTACACTTAGGTATTTTACGGTGGTCGCCGCCGCTGAGCGGGTCAAGAGGGTTCGGGGTGAAGCCCCCGAAGCAAATTTTCATGGGTGGTTTATTAACCCATGGGTAATGGGTAACCGTTATGGACCATTTTTGGGCCCATGGTTTTTCGGTCTTTTGCCCATTGTTTTGATACCCACGTTTTGGCCCTTGGTTTTGATACCACGGTTTTGTATCAAAGCGCTAAGCAGATTGTCTATTTATATGGTCTTATGCATATGATAGATGCACAAGCAAATGTATTGCAGATGTGTTTTGAATTCGGCTGTGAATTTTGTAGAGTTTGTTGAGCATAGCTCCAAACGGATCTGGGTATTGTATTGAGAGAGCAGTGGCTTGTAATAAAATCTGAGCAAGTGATTCTTGGTGGACGTAGCCCAAATTGGGTGAACCACGTTAAATACTGTCTCTTTGTGTTGTGTTATTTATTCTGCACTTTTATTTCAAATCTGTAATATTTTTGCATATTAGTTTCTACTATTGTGATTCTATAAGGGATTATTCTACATATTTTATCTCTTATTTCCTAACAATTGGTATCAGAGCCTGGTTTGGTTTGCTGAAGTGTTGAATCGCAGGGAAAGTTTTATCTTGAGTGGGAGCTATGGTAGATGATGGAAGATCTAGGGTTGATAAATTCAACGGGCAAAATTTTAGTCTTTGGAAGATGCAGATGGAAGATTACCTTTATCAAAAGGATCTTTATACTCTGCTGTCTGAGAAGGTGAACAAACCCTCAAGTATGACAGATGCGGAATGGGATTTGTTGGATCGGAAGGCACTTGGAACGATTCGGCTGTGTCTTGCATCCTCGGTATTATTTAATGTTTCAAAGGAAAAGACTACAAAAGATCTAATGGATGCATTAGGGAAGTTATATGAAAAACCCTCTGCCTCTAATAAGATATTTTTAATGAAAAATTTGTTTAATATGAAGATGTCTGAGAATAGTTCAGTAGCAGATCATTTAAATGATTTTAATACGGTTGTGAATATGCTAGCTTCGGTTACAATAGAATTTGATGAAGAAGTTAGGGCTTTATTAATTCTGTGCTCTTTACCTGAGAGTTGGAATAGCCTGGTAATGGCGGTAAGTAACTCGGTTCTAGCTAACTCGAAGTTGAAGTTTGAGGATGTTGTAGGGGTGATTCTAAGTGAGGAAATGCGAAGAAAAAGCTCTGGGGAATCTTCTACTTCAGGGAATGCTTTGATAGTGGAAACTAGAGGGAGACAGAAGAATAGAGGAAACCGTGGAAAATCAAAAGATCGGGCAAGGTCAAAATCCAAGAACAAGATTGTATGTTGGAATTGTGGAAAGCCTGGGCATGTAAAGAAGGATTGTTGGGAGCTTCGGGATAAGAAGAAACAACAAGAAGAAAACAAGGAGGCAAATGTGGCATCGGGTAATGTATGTCAGGATGCTTTGATTCTTTCTTTACATAATATTACTGAATCTTGGGTTTTAGATTCAGGGGCTTCTTTTCATGCTACTCCACATAGGCATTATTTTGTTGATTATGTTCAAGGGGATTTTGGGCATGTTTTTCTTGGTGATGATGAGCCTTGCAACATAGTTGGAAAAGGTTCTGTTCAGGTTAAGATGCAGAATGGGAATACATGGCTATTGAAGGATGTCAGACATGTGCCTACATTAAGGAAATATTTGATATCGGCAGGGCAGTTGGGAAGTGATGGTTGTACTGTGATATTTACAGTAGACTCTTGGAAGGTTACCAAGGGTGCTCTTGTGGTTGCAAGAGGTAAGAAGGTTGGAACCTTGTATTTAACCACTGATAATACTAATGATTGTAATCTTGTGGCTTCAGATACAAATACAACATTATGGCAGTATAGGCTCGGTCATATGAGCCATAAGGGCATCAACATCATAAAGAAGAATTTTCTGGATATACGAAACATGTTTGGATTTCGTGAAAGCGCATATATGGGAAACAGAGAAGGGAGTAAGGTTTCTCAAGGTTAGACCTATGAAGAAAGAGAGTAAGTTAGAGCTGGTACATTCGATGTGTGGGGCGGCTGTGTGTCATCTCTTGGGGTTCAAGTTATTATGTTACTTTTATTGATGATGCAACAAGGAAAGTTTGGGTTTATTGTATTAGACACAAATTTGATGTATTTGACACTTTTGTTAAATGGAAAGCTTTGGTAGAGAATGAAACAGGTCTTAAGCTAAAATATCTCAGGTCAGATAATGGAGGGGAGTATTGCAGCAATGAATTTAATGATTACTGTTATAAGAATGGAATCCGTAGGAAAAAGGCGGTTCAGAACTCCGCAGAGAATGGGGTATCGAAAGGATGAACAGAACTATAATGGAACATGCTAGGAGCATGAGATTACATGTAGGACTGCCTCTTTCTTTTTGGGCGAAGTGGTGAGCACAAATTGTGTACTTGATAAATGAGAGGACCCTCAAGTGCCTTGGATGGAGGCATACACGAGGAGGCATGGTATGGTAAGAAAGTTGATTATTCATTTCTTAGAGTCTTTGGATGTGAGGTGTGTTTCGCTCGGAATGTTTCGGCTTACGGGAATAGAGTTGCTTCTATCCTTTCATTCCTTTTAGAAAGATGAGGTTAGGGTTAGGAGGAATACTGTTGAATGTCGAGATGGTGTGTGCGTACCGTAGAGAAAGATCGGGTTGGATGCGGAGAACTCCTTTTTGTCTTGGAAGGACTACTGCAAATAAGAACACAAGACCACAAGATTTTGATTAAACAATAAATGAGGAAGCGCCTTGGGCCAGAAATATAAAACTTCCTTTCGAAGGTGGTCAGTTCCCGCTAATATGAATTAACACAAAAGAGCGCAAAATATCAATTAGATTGTTTTGTTGGCTGGGTAGGGGAAAGGTGGTTTTGGTTTTGATCGAGGAACCGATGGCGTTATCGATAGCCGATGCCGTTGCTTGATAACCGATACCGGTGGGTTCTAGGATCTTCTTAGTAGCTATGGTGTTTTGTAAGGTTGGTTTATGGATGATATTAGGAAATGGGATGATTAGAAGCAAAAGAATAACAGTTAGATGCAATGACACGTTGGGTAGTAGATTCAGAGACAGATTTAGGAGGACTGAAATTCACAGAGCATAAGAAATGTTATAACAGAGGACATGCAAGATGTGACTTACTCATTTTGACAAAGATGCAAGTTGATCTCCTTGGTTGTAAACACTTCAGTATTTCCACTCGTCTCTGCTCAGTTAAGTGAAGATCTCGGACTCTGTTTTTCGCTCAATGATGATCTGTTGTTTCAAAAATCATTCGAGTGATCTCCCAAATGAAATTCCGATCCATTGTTTTGGTTTGGGGAGCCCATTTACAGGGAACCGATGGCGGTTACATAACCGACGGCGGTCGAGTAGGAACCGGCATCGGTAAGGAAAAAGTAGGCTATTTTTAGTAAAATAGCCCACCTTCCCTGCTTTTCTCCCGAGACATCAGTTGCAGGCTTGGTCAAGTGGCTAGAAGGTTGGCTTTGGGTGCGAGTAAGGAGGCATTAGTTATGGATGTGAGTCTAGACCAAGTCATGGGTCTTAATTAGGTTAGTTTAGGGTTAGGGCTAGGTCATGATGAGGTGGCAAAGTGAGGTGGCGGGTAAGGTGATGTGGATTTATCAATTATAAGGTAATTAATAAATAATTGTGTAAGGTTTAGGTGATGAGGTTAGATTGCGAGATGAGATGCGGGTCACAAGGGGTCGTAAGACACAAATTTGGTGTCTACATTAGCCCCTTATTGTCGTGTAGCTTGTTTTGTAAAGCTGCACGGACAATAATATGAAGTGGTTACTCCTGTTAAGGGTATAGGTAATCCCCCTCAAATCTATCACAGATTGAGTGAACGAGAAATCAGGGATAGGGTTGATAACGGGTAAATGGGGTAGAGGGGATGGTAAGATGGTGGGGTAGGTTGAGGAAGCGAGATGAATATTGAAATGCCATAAATACGACTAGGGTACATGATTTGATGAGCAAACCAGCAGTGCAGAGGCAAAGGTCGATAGTTTATCCAAACAAGGGTGATATAATCCTGGTATCCAAGGCATAGGAAGTAGCCCCAGGGTATATAACAGGTAAGGTACAGGAACGTTTAGGCATGTTGGCAAATACACTCAAAAAGGTTGGTTTGGTTGAGATAAACGTCACGGTCTAGGTCTGGGCAAAGTTGGTCGACAGATCAAGTCAAGGACCCTAATCATGCTAAAACACGAACAGGTGAGCTCGATTGAACAAAAAACTACCGGATGGGTGGATAAAAGTGTATGGTGTTGATTTTGGGTAAGGGATGGAAGTGGTGCGGCCGTGGGTCGGGCCAAGTTGTTGGGTTGCGGCCTTGGGTCGGGCCAGAAGGGTAAAGGGAGGCCTTGGGTCGGGCCAAATAGTGAGGGCGAGGCCTTGGGTCGGGCCAATTGGTAGGTTGAGGCCTTGGGTCGGGCCAAATTGGTAGGGCGAGGCCTTGGGTCGGGCCAAATGGGTAGGGCGAGGCCTTGGGTCGGGCCGAATGGGTAGGTTGAGGCCTTAGGTCGGGCCGAATAGGTAGGTTGAGGCCTTAGGTCAGGCCGAATAGGTAGGTTGAGGCCTTAGGTCGGGCCGAATAGGTAGGTTGAGGCCTTAGGTCGGACCAAATTGGTAGGGCGAGGCCTTGGGTCAGGCCAAATAGGTAGGTTGAGGCCTTAGGTCAGGCCGAATTGGTAGGGCGAGGCCTTGGGTCGGGCCGAATAGGTAGGTTGAGGCCTTGGGTTGGGCCGAATAGGTAGGTTGAGGCCTTGGGTCGGGCCGAATAGGTAGGTTGAGGCCTTGGGTTGGGCCGAATAGGTAGGTTGAGGCCTTAGGTCATTTGGATAGGTAAGTTGAGGCCTTAGGTCGAAGCCGGACAAGTGAACAAATGGTGTGCGAAAGAAAGGTGGATAGAGGCGATATTGGTGAAAAAGAGCCAAGGAGTAAATAAGGGAAAGAATGGGGTGAAAGTTGGGTAGAGAACCGATGTCGATTCTGCATGACCGATATCGGTTAAGGGACCGATACCGGTTCCTTAGGGCAAAATGAAACCGATATCGGTGAAAGGCGAAAAACCTATAAAAAGAAAAATACGGCTTGTCATTGTCACTTTTGTTATTTACAAACCAAATCGACTTTGTCGACGTGGAGAGTTGAGATTAGAGGCTTGATTGAGAGAGGTGGAGCTATTGTATTGGCAAGGAGAGAGTTGATAGTGGGCCCGATTAAGGAGGAGGCGTAGATTGATTGGCCGAGGACCCAACAGATCGGGATTGGAGCCATGACACACGAGCGAGGAGGCTGGAGGGCTTTGGACCAGTGGACCGCCACCACCCATCCCACCACGACGACGTGTCGTCGTTAGATTCGAAACTCTTTAATTTGGTGATTTGGTTGTATTATGCTAAATTGGGGGTTTGGGTAGGAATTAACCTTTTTTAGGAAATAATGAGAAAATGGAAATGATTTGAAAAAGGGAGAGGGTAGATAGGCTAGATAGGCTAAGGTGGGTAGGTGGGTAAGTTTTTAGGGTATTTGGGTGGGTAGATGGGTAGAAATAGGTAAAAAATGGGTTTTGGGGGCCGCGCGGGGGTTCGGCTCCGGGAGAAGACAGTGACCGATGTCGGTCACTAAGCGACCGGCATCGGTCGCACAATTTTAGGGAAAGGGAGTGTTGTTGGTGACCGGCGTCGGTCATGTATCGGCGGCGTTGGTGGGTGGGTTGTGTGGGTGGGTTGGTTGTTTTGGGTTTTTGGGTTGGGTTGTGGGTGGGTGTGGGTTTGTGGTGGAGAAGGGTTTGTGTGGGGGTTGGGTTAGGGGTGGAGAAGGGTTTGGTGTAGGGTTGGGTTTTGGGTTTTGGGTTGGGTTGTGGGTCGGTGTGGGTGTTGGGTTGGGGGTTTTTGTGTGGGAGTTGGTTTTGTGTTGGGGTTGGGTTGCATGTGTTTTGTTTGGGTTTTGTTTTGTTGGTTTTGGGTGGGATGGTTTTGGGTTTTTAGGGTGGTAGGTTGTTAGAGGGGGTGGTAGAGAGTCGGGGTATGGTCGGGGGGATAAAAAGGGTGTTTAGATGATAAAGTAGATGTTGTAATAAAGAGTAGGTCTAAGGATGTGGGTTGGTTTTGCAGGCACGTCAGCAGTTGACGATGCGGGATAGGATGCCCCCGCTGTTGGTGCGGATGAGGCCACACATATCTGCTGCTCATTGGGCCATCATGCGCGAGGTGGGACTCGGTGGAGTCCAGAGGTACAGAGCGATAGAGAGAGATCACAGCCTGATGGTCGCCCTCATCGAGAGATGGGATCCGGCGACCAATGTGTTCCATCTCCCGACTGGGGAGATGACCGTCACATTGGAGGATGTGTATCACATCCTTGGGTTACCTATCGAGGGAGAGCGATCTTCCAGGTAGATTCAGAGACTCCCATAGATAACATACTGCAGGTTTTTGGGGATGCAGCCGCGCTACTGACCTACCATAGCGTGAGTATCGGGTACGGTGACATGTACCGTGCGCATCGACACGAGACACGACTGGTTGTGTTGATGATGGTTGGGATCACCTGCTTCGCCCTCCCGGACTCAGAGGGAGGCCACTTCCCACGAGCATTGATGGGGGTGCTGCTTGGAGATGGTGGAGGAGCACACTGCATTTACGCCCTGGCACCAGTATATCTGGTGCAATTATACAGGAGCTATGGGGCTATCGCTGGAGGAGGCGATTCGGTATTTGCTCAACATTTTTGTTGCATTGTTGGGCATACGAGCACATCGTATGTATCAGGCCAGTAGGGTTACCCAGCCGGGGCCAGGTCATATGCGATATGGTTTTCAGAGGTGGTTGGGGGTCGTGGGCCACCCACGAGCAGTTGTTGCAGGTCGGGATGTGGCATACTATAGACATTTGCTAGAGGGCCTTATAGTAGTAGACATTGTATGGAGACCCTACAGAGGTCACCACCCTGGCAGAGGAGCCCGCTTACAGTTGCGCCTAATCCAGTACACATTCTGGATAGTAGGACGGAGGCCAGGAGAGTACGAGCGGATACCCCTGGAGAGGGTACGCAGGCAGATGGGGCTGCGACAGGACGAGCCACCTCCCTTCCCTCGATCAAAGACAGAGGATGATGTAGAGGCCCCACCGCCACACCACAGCCTTTGGATCCAGTTGGGTAGCGGAGAGGTCGGCAGGTGAGGGTGTAGATGATGTTGGGTGCACGGGAGCATACAGGGTGTGGTGGGTGCAGGCGAGAGGCAGCCGAGATAGTCACCGCACACCTGGCCAGACTTGGCTGCGATTATAGAGAGAGATCAGCTCGGGGGTCGAGTGCGGCTCTTACAGGCAGCTAGCTGCGGTACAGCACGAATAGGTGTCTTATAGGGCAGCTAGCTCGAGCTCGAGCACGAGCACGTGCGGCACAAAGACCACCACAAAGCACCATAGCCACAGTGCAGTACAGCGGCAAGAAGACAGCACCGCACCACTGCGGCCACAGGCACCACCAGTAGCACCAGCACAGGCTCAGGGGGCATTGGTTGTAGGTGTCGGGACCAGCCCGGCTTTGTCGAGTGGCTCGAGAGCGCTATATGGAGGTTAGAGCAGAGGCCCGATATTATCAGGATATTCTTGATGGTACGAGTCGAGTATCAGGCTTATGCAGCGCATAGGGCAGAGACCTCTCACAGTTAGAGATCTCAGGGAGGTGCAGCCACAGCTGGCGTGTCCGTGACGGGCAGGAGGTGAGAGGCACCACAGGGACCAGGGAGAGGTGCCGAGGCGGTGGGGAGAGCTGAGAGATCCCGGACATGGTTGTTGTATTTTAGAGATGGGCACCGATCTGCGAACCAGGTGTATTGATAGAGGCTGCGTGCACATGTATTATTCATGTATTCATTCATTCATTTATTGTATACTGCCTGCAAGCCGGGTAGGGGTGTATAGTGGATACCTGGGTCTGCCGCGAGCGAGTATATAGCTATTTTTGATACGAGGGACCGGCCTGCGAGCCGAGTCGAGATTTTGACAGTTATTGCGGCCTGCGTGCCGGCTTTGTTGTATGATGAGATCACAGAGGCCCCGATGTAGGGCACATTGTATTTTTGAAAACTTGTATATATATATATAGAGACGATGTTTTGATCCACATGCAGTGTTCAAAATGTGTTTAAATATTTGGTTAATGGCTGGTAATATATAGAATGTGTGATGAGTTTAATTGACATGTTGATAGATGGATGATCTTTGATGTTGTTGTTTTTTTGTACGTATATATGAATGTCATGTTATGTGATGAATTGGTGGTTTTGTGACATTGTGATATATGTAACTGATGAGTTGGATCCAAATGATGTATAGATTGATAGTTTCTTGATATCCATAGTTGATGGTTTGTGTATTTGTATAAAATAAATGATGTTCTTGAAATTGTAATGCTATGTGTGGTGGATGAACAAATGTGGTAAATTGTGTTGTTTACGCGGGGAAAAGAGGCGGGCGCGACAAAAAATTTAGGTGAGAAATGAAGAAAAGAACGCTGTTGAGAAAAGATAGGTGTCTAACCGATATCGGTTACGGAACCGATATCGGTAGTTGGTAGACCGATATCGGTTAAGTAACCGATACCGGTTACTTAGGTATGAGCTTTTCTAAAAATAGAAAAGCTAGGGTGGCAACTTAAGTTTTAATTTTAGAGCCATGCAAGAGGTTAAATACGCGAACGCGACGCTTTTTGACGACTGAGATAGGTTTTTGCATGAGAGATTTGAGTGATAAGGAGAAAAGAGACGAGGAAAGTGAATGTGATCCGAGATTGAAGCGAAAGACAAAGTTGAAAAGGGTGGTGATCATGGCAGAACGAGGAGAAGCATCCAGCAGGCAGGGGCAAGAGGGAAGACAAGGGCCACCTCAAGCTGCTGCAACCCAAGAGGTATTAGCTTGTTTGTGATTTAACTACTGCATGTTTTGGGAATGAGCTAGAGGAGAATAGGTAAGTAGATATGAGAAAGACAACATGATAGCCAGGGGTATAGATGAGGTGAGTGTTATGGGGTAGGTAATTCGGGGTTTTGGGTATGTCTGTGTATATAGAAAGGAATAAATGATCAATTTATTGTCGTAGGTGGTTGTTTTTAGGAAGGTGTATGTAATTGTGGTGACCGGTAGTGGTTAGGAGAAAGCGGTATCGGTTCTTGAACCAATATTGGTTATGTATAACCGATACCAGTTACTGGAGGAATTTCCAGAATGTTTGAAAAACCCTGACGGATTGAATGGTTGTTTGTTGTTTTGGTGTATGCAGGCAGAGGCAGGGTTGAGGATGAATGATAGTGTGCCAGCGCTGTTGTCACGAATCCGAGCGGATGTAACACCAGTGGAATGGACATTGATAAATCGTTTGGGGTTAAGTGGAATCCGTTATTATTCACGAATCGCACGTAACCATGGTATGTTACAGGCGTTGATTGAGAGATGGAATCCCGAGACAAATACCTTTTATCTGCCAACAGGGGAGATGACAGTAACATTGGAAGATGTGTTCCGTATTTTGAGACTCCCTATTACAGGAGAACCAGTATATCAGGCACTACCTAGCGCGGCACGGGGAGCGATAACCGCAGTATTTGGTCCATACGCACGAGATTTGACACAGCGAGGTTTATCATTTACGTATGGGGTAATGTATGCAGCACATCCTGAGGAGACAAGGTTAGCAGTAATATTAATGATAGCGGTAGGGTATTATGCATTACCGAGGGTGGAAGGGGGAAGATTTCCAAAGGCATTGATGTGTGTTATCTGGGAGATGATAGAAAGGAACGTGACTTTTGCATGGGCACCTGCATATTTGGCGGAGTTATACAGGGGTTTATGGGCTTGTAGGCGAAATCACAGGACGACACTGGATTGCTCATACTTATTACACTGTTGGGCCTATGAGCACATTGTTTGTGTGCGACCAGTAGGCCGATCCATCAGCGGGAGAGACCGGAGTACGAGGTTGGGATTCAAAGCGGCAGGTCGAGGCAGAACAAGAGGCAAGATCCCGAGCCGTGACGGGTGATATTGTGTATTACAGTGCGAGTATGGGAGAGGGTGGCGGTTGCGAGACATCATTGGAGGCCTTACGGTAACTATATGGTAAGAGAGCATGGCCGAGGAGTTAAGGGGTGTAGAGCGAATGAGGTGGATCACGGGGCACTGAGGCCAAGTGAATATGAGAGGATTCCTATAGATTGCGTGCGGCGACAATTTGGATTTGTGCAGATATACCCCGGCTTATAGACCATATATGAGGATCGACACGAGGCAAGTACTCTCACCTCCCACCCAACACCTCCGAGAAGGTCACGAAGAGGTAGCGACCAATCGCGAGGTAATGGATGCGAGGAGCGCAGAGGCCTATAGATTATGGTGGGCGGTGGAGCTGCGAGGTATACGTGATTGTCCGACATAGCTGTGATTATAGCGAGAGAGGATCTGCGGCGTTTAGTTCAACATCTCCAAACGCAGTGAATGAGACAAGAGGATTGTTAGCGATTCATGAGTCACGGGCGGGAGACTAGAGGTGGAGTCCTCCATGCGAGAGGGCGTATTCATATGCTACGGGAGAGATTGGCAGATCGGTGGCGGTACAATAGCCATGGTACCTTTGAGGACAGAGAGGCCCGGTGAGAGGGGTCGACGATCATGATCATCACCTAGTTCGGGATGAGGCGTGAGGGTCTGAGTAAATGTTAGCAAGGTATAAGAATAAATAAGGATGCCGACCTGCGTGTCGATGATAGAGAAGATGTATTTGTTTAACATCTAAATAAAACTGAATATGTATGGTGATTTGAGTTATGATAATAATAAGAATGTTTGCGTTGTGACTTTTGGTGTTTTGAAAAAGGATAAAGAGGAATGTGATTAAATAGAAATACACAGAAATATTTATTATACCACACATGATAGATTATGGTAGGGGATGGTCGAGCTAACCTTGGGAGACCCCATGTCTCCGAAGTGCTGCCTACATAGCCCATTGCACAAAGCAAGGAGGGGCCTCAGACCGATGTAGTTCTCCCTTAGGATCAGGGAGAGGTGAATTCAGGTAATTTGGTACGGTTTAGGCAATTGGTTGGTTGGTAAAAATATTAAGATTGGTAAAGGTAAGGTTGATGATGTTGGTAATGAATTGGTGATGTTGTAAAAGGTATAAGGGAAGCGAAAGTTAGCCTACCCAAGTAGAAGGGAACCATGTCCTGATTAAGGTCAACACACAATCCTAGATGCGAGGCAAAGTAGAAAGAGTGCTCCGTAGGTGAAAAGAGCTAAACAAACCACACAACGTAGAACGAGCTTGGAGCCCAGTGCGTGCATGACGAGAAGTCAATAGGTGAAAAGAGTTGTGTGATCACAATATATCGAGCGTACATTACGTCCCTTGAGTTGAAACAAATGGTGAGGTGAGGTGGATGGTATAGCTGAGGTGCAGAGAACTTATTACAAAGTGAGTGTTCTGACGAAAGAGAACCTACCCTAAATAGACAAGTCCATGACTCAAAAGTCCTTTTGAATGAGGCTTTTATTTTATTGAATGTAGACTGATCGATGCGGGAAGTCTACAAGGGATATTGATTGTATTATTCTTGAGGTCTTCACGAAGCTGATCGATGCGAGAAGCTTCTGCTAGAGGCTGACTGTGTATAGCTGTCCTTCGAGGGAGCAGTCTATTTATAGTAGCAGATGTGATTTTAGTGCATAGCTGTCCTTCAGGGGAGCAGTCTATAGAGAATAGCAGCAATAATTTGGCATATAGCTGTCCTTCGAGGGAGCAGTCTATATTTAATTTAGATGACTAGATGTTCTTTTTAGCGTGAAGCATCTAGTTTAGTAGGAAGTTTGACTCAAGAAAATCCCATAAGAATACGGCTTATCTTAATACGTTGAAGTCATGGACTAGACTAAAAAGGGGAAGGCATCGTTAAGGGGAGGTGAGAGGTGAGCTTGATTTTATTTCGAGATGTAGGAAACAAGTGCATGTGGTGGTATGGGAGCTCAAGGGACGAGCAGTAGGCGGATAAGAAGTGATATAACACTAATTTCAACAATAGAATGGTCGAAGATGCAAGGCATTAAGGGGCTCAGGCTTAGGTTTACCATTAAGCGAAGCTAAACGATAAGTACTAGATCCATAGGTGCGAGTGATTATATAAGGCCCAATCCAATTGGGAGCAAATTTTCCACGTTTGCTCTTTTCTAGTTTGGTTACATGTTGATTCTCTTTGAGGACAAGATCACCAACCTTAAAGGTACGCTCATGAAGTCGCTTATCATAAGCACGTTTAATGCGTTTTTGATAGATTTGAAGGTGATCAAGAGCTGTAAGACGGCGTTCGTCAAGAAGCTCCAATTGGGCTAACCGCTCTTGGCGGAAATCATCGTTGGTGAGAATATCCTGAAGAGATATTCTAAGGGAGGGTATTTGTATTTCGAGAGGAAAAACAGCCTCGGTACCATATACCAAAGAAAAAGGTGTGGCATTAGTGGAGGTACGAATACTAGTGCGATAAGCCCAAAGGGCAAAGGGGATGTGATCGTGCCAATTTCTTCCGGATTCATTGACAACTTTCATGAGGATTTTGGTTAGTGTTTTATTAGAGGACTCGGCTTGCCCATTGGCTTGTGGATAGTAGGGTGATGAGAAGCTAAGTTTGATACCAAAGTTGTCGCAAAGGTCTTGCAACAACTTGTTTTTGAAAGATTTTCCATTATCTGTTATCAGGCGATGAGGAACACCAAAACGACAGATAATGTGGTGGTTAATGAATTCGACAATTTTTTTTTTTTTGATTGAAATGAGTGGAATAGCCTCCACCCATTTTGTGTAATATTCGGATCATTGTGATTATCCAATGGTGACGTTGTGAAGAGGTCGGGTGAATCTCACCAATAAGGTCTAAACCCCTTTGTGAGAAGGGCCAAAGATCTCGGCGACACTGGAGGCGGGTGGCTAGGAGTATGTTGAAGGTCGGCATGTTCTTTGACACATAACACAATGCTTAACATATTCGTAGAGTCGTTATTGAGAGCGAGCCAATAATATCCAAGGCAAAGGATTCGTTTGGCCACAGCAAGGCCGCTAAAATGTCCACCACAAATACCGTCATGGACTGTTGGATGGTATGAGTGGCCTCGCGCTTGATTAGACAGCGAAGGAGGATGCCATCAAAGCCACGTTTATAGAGGAGTCCCCCCATGACAACATAACGTGAAACACTTTTAAGAAAAGCACGTTTGCTGCTACTAGTAAGGTCAGGTGGGAGGACAGAGATTGTAAGGTAGTCGTGAAATTGGTGGTACCAGGTATCCTGCGAACTAGTAGACACAGTATTTATCGTACAAACTACCAGGGGTTGAATAGGATGGGACAAAAAGTTGTTGGACCACGAAGAATAATTCAGAGTCGAGTTGGTGTGGCGGGAATTTGCGAGGCTAAGCAAGCCATAGTGTCCAGTAAATTTGTTAGTGGAGCATGGAATGGTTTGTATAGAGTAGTGAGTAAATAAGGCTAGAAGTGAGTCCACGTAGTGTTTGTATTTTTGAAATTCCTCATTTTTGCATTGGTAGACGCCCATAACTTGATTGACTACCAATTGAGAGTCGCCAAAAATGTTGATAGATTTGATGCCTAAGTGTAACACAACTTGGAGACCCAGAACAAGGGCCTCGTATTCCGCTGTATTATTAGTGCAAGGGAAATCGAGTCGGAATGAAAGAGGCATAGGCTCAGCATCGAGAGGAATAAGAACAACGCCAGCTCCTCCACCACGATGGCATTTGGATCCATCGAAGAAGAGGGTCATTGGATACGACTCCTCTGTGAGGGAAAGAGTAGCGATGAGTTCGTCGGGAAATGTAAAATTGGTAAATTGTTCCCAGTAAGGAGCTTCAAGTTGGTGCGATGGTTTGTCCTTTGATTGATTTCGGTGGACAAACTCAAGGTCGAGGTCGGTGAGAAGCATGAGCCATCTAGCAATGCGTTGGTTTAGATGCGGTTTGGCGTACATATAATGAATGGGAGTCGTGTTGGTGATGACAAAAGTTTTGTGATTCGGAGGTAATGTCGGAGTTTGGTGGCTACAAATGATAGGGCAAGGCACAATTTTTCTACATGTGTATACCTAGTCTCATAATCCACCAAAGTACGACTTATATGATAAACGGCTTGTTCTCGATTTTGAGTCACGATGTGTGCAAGCATGGCCCCTATAGCATGGTCAGTGGCGGAAAGATAAAGGTAGAAAGGGCGGTCGTCCTGGGGTGGGATAAGCACGGGTGGCTGCAAGAGATAGGATTTGAGAGCTTCGAAGGCTTGGTGACACTCCTCACTCCATTGAAAGGCAATGTCCTTTTTAAGAAGGTGATGAAAAGGTTGACACCGATCCGAGAGTTGGGAGATGAAACGTCGGATAGATTGGAGCTTACCTTGTAAACTACGCAATTGTTTGAGATTTTTGGGTGGGGGCATTTCTAGGATAGCTTTGACTTTAGATGGATCGACCTCAATGCCACACAAAGAGACGATAAAGCCAAGAAGTTTTCCTGAAAGAACACCAAAGACACATTTCTTTGGTTGAAGGCGGACAGAATATTGTAACAGGCGATCAAAAATAATGGTTAAAACATCGAGATGTTCACTACGATGTTTAGACTTGCCGAGAAGATCGTCGACATAATCTTCAAGGATAGTGTGCATAATGTCATGAAAAATGTAGGTCATAGCCCACTGATAGGTAGCACCAGCATTCTTAAGGCCAAATGGCATGACACGATAACAGAAGGTTCCCCAAGGAGTTATGAAGGCAGTTTTGTGTTGATCGGCAGGGGCAACCAAAATTTGGTTGTATCCTGAAAAGCCATCCATGAGAGAGAGCATCTCATGACCTGCAGTTAGATCAACAAGTTGGTCAATGCTAGGTAAGGGGAAGTCATCCTTAGGGCAAGCGAGGTTAAGATCCCGAAAATCTGTGCATATCCGAAGTCCCCCTGTCGCTTTAGTAGCGAATGTACGATGTTAAAAATCCATTGAGGATAGTCAATAGGCAAGATGAAGGAAGCAGAAAGGAGTCGTTGGAGCTCCTCTTTGACCAAGAGAGCAATGCGTGGATGCATTTTCTCAATTTCTATTTGATTGGCTTGGAATCGGGGTTTAGGGTGATGTTATGGATGGCAATGGTAGGATCAATTCCTAGCATGTCGGCGTAAGACCATCGAAAGCTTGGTTGCGAAAGCACGGAGAAAGGTAGTAAAGGCGGCTTGTTCTGATGTGTTAAGGGATTGTCCAATCTTCACAATGTGAGGATCCTCCTCCGTGTGGATGTTGATTTCTATAGTAGATTCATTCAGCATGGTTTGGGTTTCAGATGGTAAGGCTCGTTGAATATAAGAATCATCCGCGCCAAGGTAAGTGAGGATGGATTCATCATCCTGGCATTCAACAACATTAATCAAAGGCGAATCCTCTTCGATCATGTCTGGATACAGAAGGGGAAGAGAAGATGGGTCCTCATTATCACGTTGATAAGTGAGAGGACCTATGAAGATAGCATTTATGAAAAAAAAAAGTTAGGAGGGATGGATTCATGGTCTATAGATTCTGTGGGTGATGATGGCAAAGTGGGTGATGATGGTTTGGTAGGGCAACGTCTTCTTCTTCGGGATACGGTGACGGGAGGTGTCTCTGTGTGTAGGTGTTTTGGGAAAAGCCGAGACCACTACGATCATTATGTTTACGGGTAGTCATGGGAATGAGTGTATGTCGGCCTTGTTCGTAAGGCCAAAACCAAAGCCTTTCCATGCACAAATGAGTCAAGAAGGTGAGGGAGCGAAACGACGATTTGTCAAGTATTGAAAATCGGATTGGAAAGGAACCACACCAAGAGGAGGTTCAGGGGTAATGGAGGATGCGTCAACACCCCCATACGTTAGGTTAGTGCGGCAATGGGGTGGTCCGTAAGAGATTACCTCCCCCACGCGACGGTCGTAGGTGGGATGTGCATGTAATTGTCCGTACTCTTGTGGGGTAGGGAAAGAACTAACGTTATATAGGCGGTACTCCCCCAGCGTAAGGCGCTGAAAAACATCTACTAAGGGGTCGGAGGTTGGAATGTTAGCTGCGGGAAGGGAAGTAGTTTTGCGATGGTGATTTCATCGATTGGCGTAGGCGCGGTTGAGGTGGATGGTTGAGGTACATTTGAAGAGGATGGTTGGGTTGAATGTATGGGTGTCTTGATTGGTATAAGCACATCGTTAGGGCGGTATAACATATTGCAGGTTTTAAAGGGGGGAGGGTTAGCTTTTATGGTGTAGGACTTCCCCTCGTACTCAAATTTTATGCATCTATGTAATGTTGAGGGAACGCATCCCATGGCTCGGATCCAAGGACGACCCAGAAATATATTATATTAGAACTCTCCCTCCAAGACATAGAAGAGTTCGCGTAAAGTACGTGGTCCTACCCGAATGTTGAGGATCACGGTGCCTAAGGTAGAAGTAATAGCGTCATTGAATGACCGCAACATGATGGGGTTGGCACACATGCAACTAGAAGGGATATTCATTTGTTGGAAGGCTTTTGAAGAGATGATGTTTAGGCTAGCACCCCGTCAATCATAACACGACGTACCCGAATGTCCCGGATGTAAGCTGAGATGAAAAGAGCAGGGTCAGGATCTTCTGTACCAAAGTCAACAATTTCGTCTTCGGAGAAACCTGATCTGCAGCTGAGCGGCTTGTTGTGCGAGAGGCGAGAAGTGGTTGGGGCAGTGGGTTGTTTGGTGAGAGAAGCAACGTGATTGGGTGTTAGAATGGAGGCGACAGGTGGTTTCATTAGGTAAAACCTCTATCCCTTGAAGGATCTCAACGAGAGCTTGTCGATGAGATTCAGAAGTCTGAATGAGATCATACAGTGTCATTTTTACGGGTGATTGGTGAAGCTGTTTAATCATATTTCGGTGGGCAATGCCATTAGAGACGGGATAGGCGGGTCCGTGAATGACCACTTTAGGTGGTGGTGCAATTGGGATGTTTGACGGAGAAAGAGATGCCGCAGGTGTGTTTTCTTTTGCTTTCCCATTGTTTTTCTACCCTCGAGTAGCGACACTAATCATATTAATCTCGTAGACCTGAGATAAGGAAGATGGTTGGGATAACTCATGGTCTTCAAGAGGTGGGGTTGTAATAATGATAGATCTTGGTGAGGCGGGGACAGATGATATAGGAGAGGGAATGGAAACTAAAGGTCTCTCCCTTCGTAAGTTGTCTTTCTTAATATTTCTATCCAGGAGAGGTGGTGACGAAGGATGGTTTTAGAGCTTTGCATCCCTCCACATCATGTCTGGTGTGCGGTGATAAGCGCAGATTTTAAACTCATCATAACCCATAGGTCGGGGTTTAGACGGGTCATAAGGTCTAAGTGGAGGTAGGGAAATGGTCACCTTGTCCACCAACATAGCAAGGATTTTGGCGTAAGATCCTTTGAGTGGGTCAAAATCGGAAGAGGATGAGGGTATTGGTTGTGCGGGTTTTGGCAATGTTTGGGCGTGGTTGGTTCGCACGGGTGGTGGTTTAGCGAGGGTGTTGATATGTGGTTTTCACTAAACGTGATTTCTTTGGCGCATAAGCTATGTTGGATGATGAGGCCGCGAGATGATGTGGTATCGAAAGCAACCACGGGAAATAGGAGTGACCGAAAACAAATCTTTTGATGATGAAATTTGTTTAGGGTTGATAGGTGGACAGGATACGCAGAGTGACGGTGTTGCTATACCCTTGAATTTCTGTATGGGTGCGGAAGGCGTAGGTTGTTTTGAAGAAAACGTAGGAGGTATGATATATTGATGTAAGGTAGAGGGATGGGGTCCCAATATGGAAGGTAGGTATGACGATGATGGTTTTGATTGTGATAGGGGCACGGATTGAGTTTGTCTCCTAGGTGGCGGGACGGATTTATTTTTGGATAGATCGAGTCGCTTAGGCGGGTGCGTTAGACTGGGCATTGGTGAGGTCCCAAGCGTAGGGGAAGATCTAGTTAAGTTGATAGAAGTGGACGGGGCATTTGGTAGAGGTGAGGGGGGTGAAGGTGAGAACAAGGGCATTTTAAGCTTCTGTAAACACTTCGGGTATATGGTGGAGACATCAGGATCAGTCATTTGCATTTGAGTAGAAAAAGGGGTACTCAAACGTTCCCATAGGGCCTGTCTATCTTCTGTGGAATGATAGTCTCCAGGTGTGATTTGTAATTGTTGTACGGAAGAAAGGTGGGTTGTAATTCCAGTCCACTGCGGGTGTGATACAAGGGGTAGATGAGGCGCTGTATCAATAGATGTTAAGAGGTCAACAGGTCGCTGAAAAGATTTAGGCGATGAAGAACTAATAGGTAAGAGGGCGTGTTCGAGAGGATCCGTCATGGTTAAAGAATTTGGTGATGTCGGTGCAAGAGATTTCTCATCTAGGGATGTCAAAAGGAGTGGCGTACCTTCCTCTTGTGTAGCAAGAGTGGTAGAAAGGAAGTCTGGGAAATAGATAGATTAGATAACATCCGTTCATAGTCTTGTAGGGATGTGGTATAAGAAGACTCATCGATGGGAAGAGGAGTCTGGGCAGTTAACTCCTTTATGGGTAAAGGAATGATTTCGTTTTGGCTTGATGGTGGTAAAGGAGGTTCGGGCTCCTGTGTTAGTGAAGAGGCTTGATTCAAAATTTTCTCGATAGAGGCTTTTGGCTGGGTATCAAAGACTGTATGGATCTCATGAACACTCTCCTCGGCTAAGATATCTTGGTTTACGTTACTGTTGGACGAGTGATTCGGGAATGGCTTGTTGAAAATTTTTAGATTTCGGTTAGCAGGGGCGTTAGGATTATCGAGGGTTATATCCCCTGCGTCAACCATTTCCTGCACTATGTTTTTCAACATCTTGCAGTTTTCATGACTATGTCCTTTTACGCGGTGAAAGTTACAAAAGTCATTTTCTTTGTACCAGGAAGGTATTGCGCGGGTGGAGTCAAACCCAGAGTGAGGTTTAACAGGGGGCAAGGTGATAGCCCCAGCTTTGAGCAATTTCTCCAGGATGACGCCATAAGTTTCTCCCAAGGGAGTGTAATTGATGGGCTCAGCTTTGTACTTATAGGTGGTTTTCGGTGGAGTATTGGACGGTGTTTGAGATTTGACCATTACCGCGTGGACAGCTCCTTTTGATTTAGAAGAAGTGGACGCGTGAGGAGTGGTGGTGTTTGGCTTGTTGGTAGAATCAGGAGTTCGGAAATTGGGGTTTTTGTTACGTAACCACAATTCTCTCTTCTAAGGCTCGAATTTCTAATTTCCGGGCCATGGTAAAGGCCTCGTCGAATGTGCGGAAAGTTTGAATTTGAAGAGTAGGAGAAATGTGCTTAGCACATGCCCGCATGAAAAGTTTGATAAGTTCAGCTTGAGGCAAGGCATATGTAAGTTAGTTGATAAGGCGCGCCATTGTCCCACGAAATCTGCGATAGATTCGTCTTCGAATTGTCAGATGGCATAAAGGTCGGTGATAGATACTTTCTTGGCAATGTTAATGGAGAAATGATCCAAGAAAGATTGGGCTAGTTGGTTAAAAGAGAAGATCAAGTCTTTGGGTTAAAGCACCTTTGTACCACTCAAGGCGGGTCCCGATAAGGACATGGGGAAGGTGTGGAGTAACAAGGTGTCATCATGGGCAATCAAATAACAAGCATGTCTAAATGATAGCAAGTGTTGTTGAGGATCCTCTTTCTTGTTAAAACGAGTAAATTTTGGCAACTCCCATTGAGGAGGATATGAATGAAGGGGGACGAGAAGGGTGAATGGGCTCCCAACAAACTTGCTCATATGTCAAGGCGCTACGACTTCCCAAAGCGAAGCCTCCAGTGTTTTGCATTTTGTCCATCATTTGTTTGATGAAATCGTGGTTGGATGAGATGATGATGTGCGGTTGTGGTAAACGGAGGCAAGTTGGACCAAGGGCTTCCATTTGGACAATGGTGGGGCTAAGTGTTGATAAGGTATGGAGGATGAGTATGTTGGAGCAACAGAATAGGGATGTCCCATATAAGGTGTTGAGGTTACTGGATACGTGTATGGGAATGAAAAGGTAGGTGGAGCTTGAGAAGGAAAGCTCGTGTGAATAGGTGGCAGAGAGCAAGTCATGAATGGAGTGGTCTGAAAGAGAGATGAGGTAGGGGCAGTTGGTGGTAACGATACGTGGGGTCCAAGATTAACCAAAGGAAAGCTAATCGGGGTCGTATGAACCTCTGAAGCCGTCGGATTGGGAGACGGGGCTAGAGATGCAGGAAGTAAGGCGGTGTTATCAGGAGGAGTGGGAGCTAAATGAGCAGCTATACTAATAGGCATGCCAACAAGGAGCTGACCATCAGGTGTACGGTCAGGGGCATGAGACAAATAGTATTGTACAGTGCTGGGATTAGCATCTAGAAATTTGGCAAAGTCCTTGTCTCCTACAGGAATTTGGGGGATCTCACTGGTGTCCGTAGGGTTCCCTATAGAATGTGAAGGGGGTGATTCAGGCAAAGACACAGAGCAGGCATGTGAAACCATGGTGGTGGCTTGCTTCTAAGTGATGACAACCATGGACAAGAACACACAGGAAAGTTTCAATCTATCAAGAACAAAAACAACCTCAAAATGATGAATTTGGCGGAGTTCTTTGGTTTGTCGGGCGATGAAGACAAAGAACCGATATCGGTTTAATAACCGGTGTCGGTCAGAGAGCAGACGACGTCGGTCAGTTAACCGATGCCGGTGTCAAAAGTCTAGGATAAGAAGATATAAAAGGCTGCTAATTTGATTTTTAGCAACGTTGAGTATATTTGTCAACTTATTGATCACAGAAGACAAAGTATGACAGAGAAAACAGAATTTGAAAACAAGCAAGATGCACACGCAAATCCAGAGACTAATCCTAGGGTTAATTTTAGTTATCATGGGCTTATGCCTTTAGACGTAAGATGATGTCAGAATCCTAAACAACAAGACCTAGGGGAAATGTCAAGTTTGTTTTGGCTTATAAGGTTACCTCAATCAGGCGGAGGAATACCGCGGAAAATGGGGGATGTTTGAGCTGTTGTGTTAATTGTGAAGTGATTCGGTATGTGTTGTGCAGTGAAACTAGGGTTAATTTCCTGTCAATACCATGGATATCACCCCCACGTGTACGACCTGTTATTTAATCTATGTTCACTAGAATTGAAGAACAACAAGCAGGAATGCAATGCATGTGTTTTAAACCCAAATCGAAAATTATGTTCGATGAAGCAAGAGAGATGACTTTCACTAATGCGAAACTAGGAAAGCAAGACAAATTCTTTACGAAATATATAACAAAAGCAGCAACAACAAGTATGCTTCCTAAAATGAAAATAAGCAAGAGAAAGAAACCCAAAATGGCTCCCACCAAGGGCGTTTGCAAAATGTTTCGCTCGGAATGTTTCGGCTTCTGGGAATAGAGTTGCTTCTATCCTTTCATTCCTTTTAGAAACAGATGAGGTTAGGGTTAGGAGGAATACCTGTTGAATGTCGAGATGGTGTGCGCGTACCGTAGAGAAAGATCAGGTTGACTGCGGAGAACTCCTTTTTGTCTTGGAAGGACTACCTGCAAATAAGAACACAAGACCACAAGATTTTGATTAAACAATAAATAAGAAAGCGCCTTGGGCCTGTGAAATATAAAACTTCCTTTCGAAGGTGGTCAGTTCCCCTGCTAATATGAATTAACACAAAAGACTGCAAAATATCAATTAGATTGTTTCATTGAACTGGGTAGGGGAAAGGCTGGTTTTCTGGTTTTGATCAGAGGAACCGATGGCGGTTACTGATAGCCGATGCCGGTTACTGATAACCGATACCGGTGGGTTCTAGGATCTTCTTAGTAGCTATGGTGTTTTGTAAGGCTGGTTTATGGATGATATTAGGAAATGGGATGATTAGAAGCAAAAGAATATGATTAGATGCAATGACACGTTGGGTAGTAGATTCAGAGATGGATTTAGGAGGACTGAAATTCACAGAGCATAAGAAATGTTATAACAGAGGACATGCAAGATGTGACTTACTCGTTTTGACAAAGATGCAAGTTGATCTCCTTGGTTGTAAACACTTCTGGTATTTCCACTCGTCTCTGCTCGGTTAAGTGAAGATCTGGACTCTGTTTTTCGCTCCCAATGATCTCTGTTGTTTCAAAAATCATTCGACTGATCTCCCAAATGAAATTCCGATCCGTTGTTTTGGTTTGGGGAGCCCATTTACAGGGAACCGATGGTGGTTACGTAACCGACGGCGGTCGAGTAGGAACCGGCATCGGTAAGGAAAAAGTAGGCTATTTTTAGTAAAATAGCCCACCTTCCCTGCTTTTCTCCCGAGAGATCAGTTGCGGGCTTGGTCAAGTGGCTAGAAGGTCGGCTTTGGGTGCGAGTAAGGAGGCATTAGTTATGGATGTGAGTCTAGACCAAGTCATGGGTCTTAATTAGGTTAGTTTAGGGTTAGGGCTAGGTCATGATGAGGTGGCAAAGTGAGGTGGCGGGTAAGGTGATGTGGATTTATCAATTATAAGGTAATTAATAAATAATTGTGTAAGGTTTAGGTGATGAGGTTAGATTGCGAGATGAGATGCGGGTCACAAGGGGTCGTAAGACACAAATTTGGTGTCTACAAGGTGTTTGTTCATATAGACAAGGATGATAGGACCAAGCTAGAGGCTAAATCGAGAAAAATGTACTTTCATTGGTTATGGTGGTGATGACTTTGGATTTAAATGTTGGAGTATTAAGGACAAGAAAATCATTCGGTCTAAGGATGTGGTCTTTAATGAGAAAGTCATGTATAAGCAACAGATTTGAGGGAAAATAGGAAGAATCCATGAAAGAATATGCGGTGGTAGAGGATCTCTACGGATGGGAAAGTGACCCATGAATCGGTTCAGAACCTACTCAACAGAACCCCAAACTCCTACGGTGAGGAGGTCTTCTAGGGTAAGAAAAGAACCGTAACGTTTTTCTCCTTCTCTTTTTATTTATTACTCACCGATAGTGGAGAGCCGAGAGAGCTTTGATGAAGCAATGCGGTAGATGCCAGAAGAAGTGGGAGCAAGCCATGGATGAGGAGCATAAGTCTCTCATGGAGAACCAAACTTTGGATTTGGTGAATCTACCGAGAAGGTAAAAGAGCATTGCAGAACAAGTGGGTGTACAGAGTTAAAGATGAAGAAGGAGGAAAGAAAAGATATAAGGCCCGGTTGGTGGTCAAGGGGTTTGCACAGAAACAAGGTATAGATTTTGATGAGATTTTTTCTCCTGTAGTAAAAATGACTTCTATCATAATTGTTCTTGGAATAGTAGCAGCAGAAGACTTGCACTTAGAATAGTTAGATGTAAAGACTGCATTTCTCCATGGTGATTTGGAGGAGGAGCTATATATGCAGCAGCTAGAAGGATATGAAGTCAAAGGTAAAGAGGAGATGGTGTGTAAACTGAAGAAGAGCCTGTATGGCCTGAAACAAGCTCCACGCCAATGGTATAAGAAGTTTGATAGCTTCATGATGGAGCAAGGTTATATTAGATGTCATTCTGACCATTGCGTGTATACAAAGAAATTTGAGGATGGAAGTTATATTATCCTATGTTTGTATGTTGATGACATGTTGGTTGCAGGTAAAAACATGCAGGAAATAAAAGTACTCAAGAAACAACTAAGTGAATCCTTTGATATGAAGGATTTGGGGGCAGCCAGACAAATCCTTGGTATGAGGATAACTTGGGATAGGAAGGAATGGAAGCTGACTTTATCTTAGGAAGAGTACATTAAGAAGGTATTGGACAGGTTTAACATGCAGGATGTTAAATCGGTTGGGACTCCTTTGGCAGGCCATTTCAAGTTATCAAAGGAGCAGTGTCCCAAGACAGAGCAGAAAGAAACCAGATGTCAAAGGTACCTTACTCATCAAGCAGTTGGCAGTTTGATGTATGCTATGGTGTGCACTAGGCCTGATATTGCCCATGTAGTGGGAGCTATGAGTAGATTTATGAGTGATCTAGGTAAAGAGCATTGGCAAGCAGTAAAGTGGATCCTTCGGTATTTGAGAGGAACCATGGGGATAGTTTTGTGCTACAGTGGATCAGACACCACTTTACGTGGTTATGTAGATTCAGACATGGCTGGAGATGTAGATAGCAGGAGGAGCACAACAGGTTATATTTACACTATAGGTGGGATAGCAGTGAGCTGGATTTCACGACTACAGAAGCTGGTGGCTTTGTCAACCACGGAGGCTGAGTATGTTGCTGCCATAGAGGCAAGCAAAGAGATGATTTGGCTACAACAATTTCTTGAGGAGTTGGGGCATAAGCAGGAGGAATGTAAGCTATATAGTGATAGTCAGAGTGTTATACACCTAGCTAAGAACTCTGCTTTCCACTCCAGGACGAAGCATATACAGTTGAGATATCACTTCATCAGGACAGCTTTGGAGGAAGATAAGTTGAAGTTGGAGAAGATTCATACCAGTCAGAATCTTGTAGACATGATGACCAAGGTGGTCACAAGGGATAAACTAAAGCTATGTTCAGCTTTGGTTGGCCTTCGCGGATGACAGTGAAGGGTTGAGAAGCTTGCTCAGTGGAAACTAGTCTCCAAGTGGGATATTGTTATGTTTGTGGAGCCTATTTTCATGTTAGAGTATGGTACACCTTCCATGTGTTACACTCAGGTATTTTTATGGCAGTCCCACTCGCGGTGAGCGGGTCAAGGGGGTTTGGGGTGAATCCCAAGAAAATTTTCATGGGTGGTTTATTAACCCATGGGTAATGGGTAACCGTTATGGGCTGTTTTTGGGCCCATGGTTTTTCGGTCTTTTGCCCATTGTTTTGATACCCACGTTTTTTGCCCTTGGTTTTGATACCCACGGTTTTGTATCAAACTGCTTAAGCAGTTGTCTATTTATATGGTCTTATGCATATGATAGATGCACAAGCAAATGTATTGCGAGATGTGTTTTGAATTCGGCTTTGAATTCGTAGAGAGTTTGTTGAGCATAGCTCCAAACGGATCTCGGGTATTGTATTGAGAGAGCGGTGGCTTGTAATAAAATCGAGCAAGTGATTCTTGGTGGATGTAGCCCAAATTGGGTGAACCACGTTAAATACTTGTCTTTTGTGTTGTGTTATTTATTCGCACTTTTATTTCAAATCTGCAATATTTTCTCGCATATTAGTTTCTACTATTGTGATTCTATAAGGGATTATTCGCATATTTTATCTCTTATTTCCTAACACAATTAAATTGTTGTAAGAAATTACACTTACACAAGTAGGATTGACAAGCAAAAATGCATTTAAGAGGCAAAAGTAAACACTCCAATCAAGATAAAGTTGGTAGGAAGCTTTTAAGAGGTGTGGGACAAGTTTAGCTTGTCCCACAAGCTTCCAAAAACACCTTCCAAGGAAAAATCCGAGTTTCAAGATGGTGAAGTGTTTTATACTCCAAAGATCAACTCTCTTACACACATTAAATGCAAGGATCAACACATCAATAACTATATTTAAACAAGTCTTATTTAAATTTATCTTTCAAATTCTATTTAAATAAAGGAATGGACACATTCACAAATAAAACACATGCAAGATAACAATAAAAGAAGGACCACATACTAACACACACAAACCCCCATGGTCATATATAAAGGCAATTCCCCCATGGGAACCCCCTAATAACAAACAACATGCAAACAAATAGTTGCCATGGTGACCATGTTGAATCCATCCAAAATTCCGTTGTGGTTAGTCTCCAATCCCCCCGATGTTTCTTTGTGATGTAAAATAGCCTGTAAAATACAAATACCTCATTCAGCCTCGTGGCCATATCATAAAGCTCAAAAATAATATAATATAAATCTAAGCATCATTAGTATAACCGCATAACACAATATCGAAATAGTGACTATATCATTTTATAAATTAAATCAACCATTCTATCATCATTTAAAAATTTTATTTTCTATATATAATCAAATGATTAAACATCACATATCTGGATAACATCAATGATATAACTACGTCAAATAAAGAATCAAAATCTATATATAAAATGTTTATAATAATCATCATGCATCCTTTATAAGTCCAGTTAGTAATGAAGTCCATAATCCAACATCATACTAAACCAAGCTCAAATAGTGTCTAATACATAATCCATAGTCTGACGATCAGAAAAATAGTGTTGAAAGGAAGTGGGCACTACATCCCCATCCCATTAGACTCAACTTCCTCTTGGAAGTCACTTTGGAACATATGTGCAAACAATGTAATAGAGAAAGGATCATGCTCTTTTTGGAATTGCTTTTCTTTAATAAGTGTGGGTCTACAGAACTCCAATTTAGTCCAATATAATTCAGTAGAAGAAGGGAGATTGCAAGGGATGAGTTCTAAACTTTCAGCATGCAAGGCTATGAACATAAGAATCTAAGGAGTAACTTTACGCTATCAAACAAGATACAACACATAACAATATAACAAGAAGAGTTCCCAAAAGATCATCAAGAGTAACCACCAAGGAAGGGAATTACAGGGAAAATTTCCATAAACTTGAGATGACCACACAGTTTCCCACTGATACACATACCACATTAATAAAATTTAAGGTTTCTACATGTTTAAGCCATGATTTCAAGGTTCGTTGTCCATACAAGGCTAACAAAATCAACTATGACCAATTTTGCATGAGAAACAAGTCTACACAAGGTCCCACAAATTGAGATCACACAAGATGAGGTTAATCAACAAGGATACCTAAATCAGAAAAACATTTACAATCAAGGAACTATTCAAGGAAAGCACTTCTATAACTTGAGAGGGCACAATTAAATTTTGATGGTAATGCAAGTGAATTCAAGTCCACAAGGTTTTCATATAGTCTGATTTTTACACTTTTGTTTTAAGAATCGAACACACCATACCAACCAAATCTAAAGAAGTCAACCATATAGCAAAAGAAATATATATATATATATCTCCCCTAGTGACTAACATATCAATTCAAGCACCATACATTAAAGCACAAAGGTGATTATTTATCTTATTTCCTACTCAAGATCGGAATAATCATAAAGAGAGCACAAGGAACACCAAGTCCACCATTCAAGGTTTCTAGGGAGAAGAGCAATTAATACGGGGTCTAATCAAATCCAAGGGTGAATAACATCATCTTTCACTTCCATCCTAATGGGAAGAAGGGATACAACAACAACGTGACCCAAGAAAATATGAAGAAAAGAAGACTTCCGAAGTTATCTTTTATCCTTAACATATGTTGATTAAAATTACAATAACTTGGGTCTCCAAGGACAAGACAGAATGCACGGTGGTTGCTTCTAAAAAATAGATAAGTCTCAATCCAAAAAGGACCACAACTCACATCCATTGAGCTACAGGATGATAAGGGTGTGACGACCCAAAACTCCCACAAGAAGGCACATACATCCACAGACAAGAAGTAATAAGCAACTAGAACACATTACTATCCACCGGGTGTTTCACAATTTCAAGTAGGTGAAAAACTACAAGTTCAACTATATATTGCACTCAATACACATAAATTTTACCCATTTTATAAATCAACTCATTAAGTCAAAAGTTATAGCTTTTCTTGTTAAGAACATTCCTTTCATGCTTCCTTAGTTACAAACTTCCTTCTATTATGACATCATCAATTTACATTATAAAGAGCACCACTAAGGTGGGCATGATGTCTCACCATTCTATATAGGTAGAGAGCATTTAGTTTACTTGCAAGGAAGGTGGATGGACAATATTTCCCTTCTATTCTTCTACATGGTTTTTATTTCTTCTATTAATCTACCAAGGGTATAACAAGGATCACTTCCCTTTTTCTATGCTCCAATTAAGTTCCAAGGTCAAATCTCCTTAATTATAGTCTTATGGTGTTTTGGTTGAGTCGTCTTATCAATAAAATTTTGATGAGAATGATGGTTAAAACACATCGCAAAATTACTTTTATGGGAAGGAGATACAAATCAACACACCACATTTTGATTCTAAAGGAACAAGAGACATTCAACATAGAAAACACATTATTAATTTTTCTGTTAGAACTAGGAAACAATGAACCAACATGAATCACACCAAGATTTCAAAAATTTACCAAATAATTTCAAGCATCATTAAACATTCTTAGTGGGTCTCCATAGGTTTCTTAATAAATTTTCAAGGAAGGTTCATTAAAGAGGTATAATCTTACTTTTACGAATCTATTAAGGTTTAATTTTGTTTTGTTTTGTTTAGGATGGTAACATATTACTCCCCTAATAACCAAAGAAGGTTTTCCAATCAATACTCATGTCCCCACAAGATAACAACAACCAAGCAACTAGATGACAATGCAACTTTACTCCAAGGAACCACATCCACACTAAAAGGCATCCAATGCAATGGGGAAACCAAATAATTTACCAAAACATGCACTTAATAAGCAAGAGTTATAGTTTTTTTTTAAAAGAGGAAGTAAAATATAAGTACCACCAAGATTATCTATTAAGATCTACCACAATAACATTTCTAAGAGAAAGATCCAAAATACCCAAAGCATCCATAAGTGTTTCCAAGTAACCCAAATATTAATAGGTCATAGAATGTTATTCATAGTAAAGGAAATTTAAGGTAAGGGTAAACTTATTTATAAGTCAAGAGAGTAAAACAAGTACACTTAAATAAACACACTTCTTGAAAGGCTTAAATCTATCCATAATTACCAAGATGCATACATTCCATGAGTCATAACTTTCTATGATGCAACCAGGAACTCAAGATACAATTAATCATGCCATCAATAAGAAGTCACTATAAAAATACTTTTCCAGTAACATTTATAGTCAACCAAAGGAAATCCAATCCTAACAAAATCTAAAAGCCCATAAATAAACACTTCTACTCCGACGAGGGTCAAGCTCTTACCAGATTGAAATAGAATCACCACTACTGCTATCAGACTGCCCTCTAGACCACACTACACAACAAAATTTCTTTCTAGAAAGGTCAAGCAACAAAAAGGGTCGCTCTAAGATCTTAGACACACTCAAGGTTCCGTGCATCCATAACCAAGGCATGAGTTTAAGCACCTAAAAGGACATTGAAGACACCTAGAGTGTACCCCCATACGACAAAATATTACGAGACAAAAACATAGGACCAGCTCAACAACATGTAAGTTAGAATCATGTAACATTTAGCCAAGTAGCCAAAAACATCATGAGCTCTGAGTCATCAATCAAATAAATTCCAAGAAATATCGACAATCAATAAAAGTGGCTAAGTAGCTACATTGCAAAGTTTGAAAATTATTGCAAGAATTATAAATAAATAAAAGATTCTTAGAGATTCTTTAATCCAATCATAAAATAAGATGCAGTCCTTGATAAAATACACAAGATTATGAATGTAAAACACAAAAGTTAACACCACATTCACTCCGCAGCCTTTCATGGCCGCCAATAGGGGTACTCTACCTCGAGGTTAGTTCCAAGAACACATACATAGGATTGGGTCCTAGATGACACCCAAACTTAGTGTCCACCCTCTCATATGGGTACCAACATGGAAAACTGACAACTAGACCCTCTTTCATAACCACTCAAGGAAGGAAGCTCTAAGCAACCTCTAATTAGCCCTTCTTGACCTAGAACACAACCACTACTATCCAATCACAAGGATCACATCATATAACTCCTCATTCCAACTACTCCAATAAGGAAGGGTCTCAACAAAGGGCTTAATGCATCATACAATTTAAATCAAGTTTTTAGGACTTGTAAAACAACACATTTTCTAAGGGGAACCAAGTTTCCATTGTACTATAAGTTCAATAAATCAATTTAATCTAACATTCTTAGTTACCTCGGATTTAGAAAAAATTTCACTAAGCAAGCACAACAACTCAAACAAGTTATTATTATTTTATTATCATTTTAATTTTGGCGAGTTCAAATTAACGAGTAATGTAATATCCCTTCATACTTATTTCTTCTTCAATTTTCAAACAAGTTTGTTTTCTTAGATTCAAAAGTGTGTTAGGTTTATAGTTCTTGTCTCAAGTTTCCTAGTGTGCCCAATGGCCCAAGATTCTGAACCACCGCTCCGATACCGAGTGTAATGCTCGTAAAACCAACCCTTTGCTGAGATCTATGATTAACCTAGGCTTAGTTAGCTGAAAGAGGAATAATTAAAAAAACTATCACAAGCATAGTTTAAGACACACACATGTTTGAATCTACCACAAGAGGAGATCAAAGTTATGATTTTGAATATATTTAGTTTTATATGTTTATTAATATCTAATATACTTATTTACTTTGGTGAATCTTGTCTCTTGTGTAAATTGATGTTTCTGATGTCTCCATGTACAAAATACAAGGTGTCATAAGCTTTTGAAGTAGTAGGCCCCAACTTGTAGCAACTCTGGCTATGCTCCTATAACATCCTGTAGTAACTAGTTGTACACCTATAGCAGCCCGTAGAATCGTGTAAGCATACCCGTAGAAACTCGGCTATGCACCTACAACCACCTGTAGCAACTCTAGGCTTTCTCGTAGCATCTCGGTTGTGCACCTATAGCCACCCGTAGCAACTCTAGGCCTTCCCGTAGTAACTCTGGTTGTGCACCTACACCGCTCGTAGCAACTCTAGGCCTTCCCGTGAAGAACTCTAGTTGTGCACCTACAGCTGCCCATAGCAACTCCAGGCCTGCCCATAGCAACTCTGGTTGTGCACCTACAGATTGCCGTAGCATCTTCCGAACTACCACCGCAAGAACTTCCAAATGCTATAACTTTACATTTGGGAACTTGGTTTTGATAAAATTAGACTTTTTGGAAAGGTGACGATGTCTACTTTGCACAATATTCATAAAAATGAGGATTGGATGAGGTTTAGATAGTCATTTTTGAAAAATAGTACTGCAAACTCCTACTGATCAAAGTGACAATTTTTGAGTGAATCCTTTTGTTAAATTTGTTTGATTGAAAGCTTCTAAGGTAAAATCCTTGAGTTTGCAGGTCAGTCTTGGTTTTTTTGTCTTGTAAGGCTTTGTTGGTTCACTTCATTCTTTACTTAATGATATGAGGGGTTGTTTGGTTCATTCATTGGTTGATTAAGCATACATTAATAGTGAAGTAAGGCAAGATCATATTACTACATTCTAACTGACTGAAACAACAACTCTTAAGTATGTAAGAACATCACTTAAAGTCATTTCATGCTAGCTTAAAACAAATTTCTTTCTTCAATGATTGATAACAGGATCTAAACGAAGTCCTTTTTATTCTTTATATATTGAACGTTTCCCAACAAGACAAGTAACAAGAATAACATAATTCCCTTATGCAAGATTTGCTTTCAACATTCCAAAATATAGAATTACATGCATTTGACTGATTCTTACTTACACCAACTCGTAGCACAGATGTAACAAAGTAATTCTTTTAATCATTTCAATGTAATATAAAAACAAAACTCGATCCCTTTACATTCTTTCAAGCATGAAGTTACATTACGATTGAGCAATCAACTTGGAAAAATGCAATCCAATGGAGATAGTAACATATCTCTTTTTCATTATGCTATGAATGTACAAATACAATACTATTACAGTTCTCTCAATAACTAGAAGACAAGATTGTTTCCTTTCTCAAATCAAATACATCTTTACAATGTAATGAAAGTCACAATCCATCCACATATAGTGGGTAAGGGAAATTACATCAAGAAGTAAACTAACAAGGATGGATGTTAACTTATCACCATGACTGATTCCAAAATAACAAAGCATGCTTTAGATGTTTCCTTTGATTGATCATAGTAAGAAGAGAGGGGGAAAGGAAATGCAATGAAGAGATGAAGCCTCTCTCGTCATTGGCCCCCGAGCCCCAACCACACACACAATGACAGATGGGTTTCAATGCATGGCAAAATCCACAAGCTTCCACAACACACAAAGGTATATTTTTAACAACAAAACAACCAAGACTTACATACAAATTTCCACTGTATTTCACAATCAAACAACACATATGATCTATTTAATCAAGCTAAAGGAGCAAGGACTATGGGGGAAGCTTTTTATGCCTCCCAATGAGTAATGGGTTTCCACCTAAACATCCCTCCATGAAAGATCATCACACACATCCCTATGCCCCCAATAACCTCCTTATGCCCCCCACAAAGTCACTTATGCCCCCAAAAGTAAGAAATGTAAGCTATTTCTTTTCCATGGTGGACCCCATTCTCAAACTCCCTCCTCAATATCGATGCCTCTAGCATTCCCTTATGCCCCCATAATGTTTCCCCATAGCCTTCTCCTACACCATCCCTAGGTTTGTCTACCCAATCGAGACAAATGAAGAAGAAACACTCATTTACATTCCATAGTAACATGCAAGAAAACAACAGTTTAAGGATGAACAAGCTCGTACCTTGCCATAAAATACAACCCCAAATATTAATTTGAATGTCCAGAAAATAGTCTTCAAAACAACAATAGGAAGGCACAACTCATAGTTTAGAAACAAAAGTCTTCAAATACAAGAATGCAGCCCCAACGGTCCCTTGAATGTCCACCAAAACAATCCTCAAAACAAGAACAAGAATGCCCAAATCACGGTTCAAAAATAACAGCTTCAAATACAAGAATGCAGCCCCAACAGTCACTTGAATATCCACCAAAAAAGTCTTCAAAATAGCAACATGAATGCCCAAATCATAGTTCAGAAACAACAGCTTCAAATGCTAAGAAGACAATCCAATAACAAGCTTGAATAGAGATGAAGTGTGATCTAAAATAGCAGATTCAAATGCCAAAAATATAGTCCAATAGCAAGCTTGAATAGAGATAAAGGGATGGTCTAAAACAATAGCTTCAAACACTAAAAATACAGTCCAATAGCAAGCTTGAATAGAGATGAAGTGACAGTCTAAAACAACAGCTTCAAATGCCAAAAATATAGTCCAATAGCAAGCTTGAATAGAGATGAAGTGATAGTCTAAAACAACAGATTCAAACACCAAAAAGATAGTCCAATAGCAACATTCCAGTAAGAGAAGGGCTCCAGTGGCTTCCAAAACATGCAGCTCCAAAACAACAAACATTCCAAAGAAGAGAAGAATTCCCATGGCTACCAAATCGTGCAGCTTCAAATCAGCAAAAGAGGAAGAAGAGAAAAATGTGATTTCTTTTTCAGCTCTCTCTAAAAAAATGCAAGTGAAAATAATCATCACCCCTAAAAATTGAAAACCAAAAAAGGAATGTAATTTCCTCATGCCAATCAAATTGATTTTACTTGCAAGCCTCCACTTACACCTCAAGGACAACGAATTAAATTTTTGTAAGAAAGTACACTTACACAAGCAAGATTGACAAGAAAAAATGCATTTAAGAGGCAAAAGTAAACACTCCAATCAAGATAAAGTTGGTAGGAATCTTTTAAGAGGTGTGGGACAAGTTTAGCTTGTCCCAAAAGCTTCCAAAAACACCTTCCAAGGACAAATCCGAGTTTCAAGATGGTGAAGTGTTTTATACTCCAAAGATCAACTCTCTTACACACATTAAATGCAAGGATTAGCACATTAATAACTATATTTAAGCCAGTCTTATTTAAATTTATCTTTCACATTCTATTTAAATAAAGGAATGGACACATTCAAAAATAAAACACATGCAAGATAACAATAAAAGAAGGACCAAATAATAACACTCACAAACCCCCATGGGAACCCCCCAACAACAAACAACATGCAAACGACTAGTTGCCATGGTGACCGTGTTGAATCCATCCAAAATTTTGTTGTGGTTAGTCTCCAATCCCCGATGTCTATTGTGATATAAAATAGCCTGCAAAATACAAATACCTCCTTCGGCCTCGTGGCCATATCAGAATGCTCAAAAATAATATAATATAAATCTAAGCATCATAAGTATAATTGCATAACACAACATCGAAATAGCGACTATATCATTTTATAAATTAAATCAACCATTCTATCATCATTTAAAATTTTCATTTTCTATATATAATCAAATGATTAAACATCACATATCCGGATAGCATCAATGATATAACTACGTCAAATAAAGCATCAACATCTATATATATATATATATATATATATATATATATATATATATATATATATATATATAATGTTTATAATAATAATCATACATCCGGTATAAGTCCGATCAGTAATGAAGTCCATAATCCAACATCATACTAAATCAATCCAAAATAGTGTTGAAGGGAAGTGGGAACTACAGCTAATGGACCCAAAGGGTAAATGGGTGTACCATTGTAGTGCCTCATCGGTATGAATATAGTGAAAGGCCTTAAGAAACAAATGATCATTACAGTAATTGACCATAAGTGTGCAAAGTAGTGTAGGATATGAGCATGGGGATTAACAAGTACCATCAAAACCTATGAAACTAGGCATGGAAAAGTCTTTAGGGAAGCCGGAGTTATGAATATTTTTAGGAAAAGGATTTCCATGTAAAGAACTTTTGTCAATAGAGGAATAATAGGCTTTACTTTCTAAAGTAAGAGTATGAACTTAAGGTTGGAATTTTCCTACAACATGCATGAGAGATATAATATTCTTTGAGGGGATGGCAGGAGATGGAAATAATGTATTAAGCTGTTTGACATTTTTCATTATGCGTGATCATAGGGATTCAAGAGGCGATAGAGTGGAGCTAGATGCTAAAGGAACTATGGTAGATGATGATGTAAGATTTATAGTATGACTGGGATCAACACAATCTCTAGTAGGTTCAATGATCAAGGAGGAAAATCTATAGATGAATATGTAGTAGGAGTTGTAGAGGATGTGGGGATAGAAGGAGAAGAAACAATAAATAGCGGAGATTCATACATAGTAGTAGATACAACCTCGAGAAGAGGACAAAAATGGAGTAGGAGAGTCATATTCAGTGGTGTAGAAAGAAGGAGGCACATGATGATCATTAATAGAATATGGGTTCGTGAAATAATGTTGTTGCCATCAAGAGGATCAATAGGACCATCGACATAATATAAAGGAGAATGCACGCTAGAATGAGATGTGGGAAGAATACTATCGGTAGTAGTAGTAGAAGACATATGAGTAGCTATAATAGTAAGTGAAGTAGAGGGGGAGGAGGTATGAGGTACACCGATTATTGATCAATTCCTAATAAGTAATAAACAATAGAGTCATCTAAAGCATCGGGTGGCATATTAGAAGGAGGAACACATGAAACCAAATGGCACAACATATAATGAGTGAGTGTTATAGGGTCATCAACAAGGCAAATACCTATAGGAGAATCGACAAGACTAGTCAACACATGTTGTTGGCCTTCTAAGAGGGCTTGTTGAGTCTCATCGGGTAGAGTCATGGGGATACTATATAAAGCTTTAAGTTCAGCTATGACAACCTCATCATAGATAGGATTGACACTAGAACGAGACATGACGAGAGAAACAAGAACTTCGTTTAACCACTAAGGTAATAAAAAGGATCCAATGACAAAGTATTCTAAAAGTATGGTTAACCAAAATGATTAACTAAAAATAGAGAAAATATGATGATTTTTGATTTTATGAGTTAATCTAGATAGAAATAGAAAGATATAGTAAAAATGTTGGATCTAAATATTTTACTTTATTATTCAAATGTATTGAAATAATAGAAATAAGAGGGATATGGTACTAACCTCAAGTTTACTTACCTCACCTTTGTGTCTTTGGAATGAAGAAGACTATTGTGAAGAATGGGTAAGCTATAATTGAGTGACCTTTAGAAGGGTAGAAGATGAGGATATAACTAGATTGAGGTTCATGGGAGGATACTTTGGAGCACCTGGGGTGCCCTAGTTTGTTAGTCAGAGTGCTACGGACTATAGAAAAGCTCATAATTTGGTTGTGGAAGTGTCACAATATTTATGTAATATCTTCATCTAAGCTCGGAATCTAGGTATGGTATGGATTTACCTTAGTTACCACAATGGAGGACTTACAACTAACAGCTACACTACATTCTAGACCCCATGTAGTTCTATGTGCATGTATGTGCAATTTTGTACCTAGGATTCCCTAGCTCCAATGACGTAGAAGTAGGGACAATAAATATATGTCAATATGTAAATGGTGGAAGGAATAGAAATAATACAACCCTTTCCCCTATGCTTGTGTGATGCAGATGTAGAAGATGCCCAAATGCAGTCCCTTTCCTTAGTAGATAGTTGCCCTTGATAGTAATATGTCTTCCCATAATGTAATGAGTATGTTATGTTTATATAGGGATCTCTTGTTCAAATTTTGACACTAGTGACCCGAAAATGCTGACTACAACCTAGGGGAATGCATGAGGTAACAACAAAGACCGACCTCAAACAAATAAATTAGGACCAAAAATTACGAAAAATATGGGCACCTAAAATTGTGGATCAGGGTGCCTTGGGGTACCCTAGTGCAGTGACCCTAGGCACCCAAGTATAGGACTGGAGATGACAATGAGAAAATTATGAAACCTAAGACTCCCTAAAAGACACCCAAAACTGTATAGGTAAATGACTACCGAACTAGACAAATAACAATTACGATCGATTAACCGACAACAAGACCAAAAGATGGGTCACTAGTGAATAATTTTAGTACGCAAGATCCATATATAAAATAACATACTTGACGGTATAAATGTAAAAGTAAGTGCGTTTTTTTTACTACAATGGTGAAAAATGTGTTAGTGTAGGTTATTATTTATTTATTTGGATAATTATTACACTTGGGTTATCCCTACACTTGTTGAGTTAGTTTTCTTAGGTGTACTAGTTGTGTGGAGTTAGCTAACGAGTCTTTTAGAGTTAGCTTAACTATCAGTATCAGTTTGTGAGAGTTCTTCACCACTAATTTAGGTAGTAGTTGCACTTCCCTCCTCCTATATGTACATCTTTCTTATTGAGTAATTCAAGTCATTGTATTGTAATGCATTGAGCATTATGGATTATGATGGATTTCCATATATGGAATTTTAGCTCTTCTGTTTTACAAATCTAATGTGGTGTGCTATTATCATTTGAGATCATGGCTTGGAACAATATTATTATCATTCCTTTTATGGTATTAGAGTGATAGATGATATAAACATCCACATGCAAGTTTTTATTTGCAAGCAAGGGTGAATTATTTTCATGTATTCAGAATTTGTTAGCAATTTTTTGCAACATGCATTTTTGTGTAAAACAGAGTGCACCATTAGATTTGGAAGGTGCCAAAACCCTAGAATCGATTGTAAACTTGACGATGTTTTGAGACAGTAAAATCTGAGTGCAGATTTGTACCCTTTAGGTGCAATATTTTATCCATTGGATATAAGTGTGTACCTTTTGGATGCATTCTTTTACCCTCTAGATATTTCTATTTTGGATGTAGTATTTTATCCATTGGATGTAGATCTATACCCTCTGGGTGCATTCTTTTATCCATTGGATATAAGCGTGTACCTTCCGGATGCATTCTTTTACCCTCTAGATATTTCTATTTTGGATGTAGTCTTTTATCCACTGGACACAGATCATGCTGGCGCATTCTTTTATCCATTGGATATAAGCATGTACCTTCTAATTGTATTATTTTACAATTTAGATATTTCTATTTTGGATGCAGTCTTTTATCCACTAGACGTAGATCTGTACCCTCTCAGTGCATTCTTTTATCCATTAGATATAAGTGTGTACCTTTTGGATGCATTCTTTTACCCTCTAGATATTTTTGTTTTGGATGCAATCTTTTATCCATTGGACGTAGATCTGTACCCTCTAGGTGCATTCTTTTATCCATTAGATATAGACATGTACCCTTCGGATGCAATGATTTACCCTCTAGACATTTAGGTTTTGGGCACAGGATTTTATCCTTTAGTCGTAAGCTTGTATCATGTGGATGCACTCTTTTACCATTTGGACATTTGGGTGTCACGTGTACCTTTTAAAAAACATCAGTATTAAAATATTATTTTAATAACAAAACCTTCTAGAGCTCATAACTTTTGATCCATAGCTCAGATTAAGGTGATCTTTTTTTTGAAATTATATATTTTTTCGAGATCTACGCATTGGTGAAATTTTAATACACATATTTCAAATGTAAAAGATAATTTTACTCATTGTAATATTTATATGAATTTAATTATAAAGTGCCAAATTTGGGAGGGTGTTGTAATCACTTGTGGACGCAATTTTGGTTGAGCCCGACGTCCTAAAATTTTAGGTGTTGCATTCTTGTATCTATGGGTGTATACATTTATATCTCTCTTGTTTTTTGAGATATTTTGGATATGTATTTTTGACACTTTTTTTTAGCATGTTGATAGTCTCTCTTGTGGGGGATCTATTCTAGTGAAGCCTAGTGTTAGTTTTTCAGTGTTTGAGTAGTTGATTTTGGAAACTCATACAGATTTGTGGTGTCACTCTACCCATTCAACAATATGGAAGGGTATGGTGTTGATACTAATTCTTTGGGTTTTGTGTCCTTTCCTTGTTACGTGTTGATATTGCTTCTTCGGGTTTCATGTCCTTTCCTTGTTACCTTGGATTTTATTGGATCATGGAATTATAATTTATTTGGATCTCGTGTCCTTGCCTTATTACCTTCGTTGTTCTTGGATTGTGGCACACATATTTGTAGCAATTGATCAAATTATGTTTGGTGTTTTTTTATCACTTTTGACATCACTCCATCGACAGTCTCCTTGTATGGAGCTATTCCGTTGAAGCCTAGTTTCAGTTGTTTTTGAGTTCTATGAACAAGCAATGGATTCAAACCATAGTGTGCACCAAAATTCTTCAGCATTGTATGATTTTTTGGATCTAAGCTTCTTAGGATATATTGTAGGGGTATTTTGATCTCTTTACTTTATTATTACTAGTTTTGGGTACCTTATGGTGCCCAATTTTCCTAGTTAGCGTACATGGGTATCTCAATAGGCCTTGTTTCCGAGACCCACCTTATTTTTTACCCACCTAAGCTATGCTTACGGGAGGGTGTTAGCATAGGTTATTATTTATCCTTTAATTTATTTATCATGATAATTCTTACACTTGTGTTATCCCTACACTTGTTGGGTTAGCTTTCTTAGGTGTACTAGTTGTGTGGAGTTATCTTACTAGTATTCTAGAGTTGAATTTTTACTACGATGTCGGTTAGTGGGATTTCTTCACCACTGATTTAGGTAGTAGTTGCATTTCCCTCCTCCTATATGTACATATTTCTTATTGAGTAATTCAAGTCATTGTATTGTAATGTATTGAGCATTATGGATTATGATGGATTTCCATATATGGTATTTAATCTCTTCTTCTTTACAAATCTAATGTGGTGTGTTATTATCATATGAGATCGCAGCTTGGGAAAATATTCTTCTTTCCTTTCAAAATGAATGCATGGGAAATAAAGGGCAATGATGCTAGATTTTGGTGACTACATTTTCCCCTTTTTGTTGAGTGGTTTGCACTTGTAATCCATGATAAAGACAATGAGAGATAAATAGTAGGATGAGTACTAATGAAAGGTTGATGATGAAATCCCCCTTAAATGAGGGATCGATAACACAAAGGGGAATCAATGATGAGTTTTAAAGAGGTAGATGGTGAAGGGGCAGGTGGGAGAAGAAAGATGGATAAAATGATAAGGTAAGGTAAGATGCCCCAAGTAAGAAGGATTTAAACAACAATAGAACCTATGGTGGTGATTATGATATCACGTTGGTAGGGGATGAAGGAAGGTATTAAAGTAGATGGTGGCAATGTTCTATGGACTAGTGAGTGGGAAAAAATCATTGTTGAATAAAGGGAATAAAATGGGAAACCTCTTGAATATATGTGAGCCATGAGGACTAATGGGTCATAGGAAGACATCAAACTATGCATAACCAAATGTGAAAATAATGTGAAATCCTTTGTAGATGAGGAATTGATAAAAAGGTATGTGTCCACAAAGGATGAAGATGGAAGTAATGGTGCCCCTGTAAAGGGCACAAAAATGGCCAAAAAGGAAAAATATAAAAAGTGATGAAACAAAATTCCCTAGGGGGAATAAATATGGCCACAAAGGTGGACTTTGAGAGAAAACATGGATAAATAGATGATGCCCTAGCAAGGGACATAAAAAGGAGGGTAAGCCAAAATAAGGGCTTCTAAGGTGAGTAAGCGGTGACTAAGGCCGATAGAAGACAACCCAAGGGGGTTGACAAAGACTTGGTGTCAGTAGCTATATAAGCCCAACAATCAGTGACAATGCTCATTTTGACACCTACAAGTGATGATTGAGAGAAGAGAGCTAAAAATAAGATTGAGAGATGGAGGCCGGAGGAGCAGCTAGGAAACACCAGAGGGTGTGTAGGATGGTGAGTAACAAAACCCACACTTGTATTTTAATTTATTTTATGTTTTATTTATTTTTTTACATTTTTTTATAAAAATGGATGACGCTAGGGTGGTTGGCGGAAACCTGATAGGGTCTTCATTGACCCTGCCCTAAGGCATGTGGATTGGCCCCTACACATGTCAACCTGACCTGGGTCAGCGTCGACCAGGGCTAGATTAGATAGTTTTGATAGATGAAAGAGATTATGATGGAAAAACTAATGTTTGCATGTTGTTTAGATGATTGCAAGCTAGAGAGACCTTGTATTTGAGAGACCAAGTCCCATCTTTATATGAGAAGATGAGAGGATATGTGACCAATGCCGAGTGGGATCACCTAGAAACCATGGGGTTAGGAGGATTTAGACATTATCAAGTGGATCCCACGGGATGTGGGGTTGATGATAGCTTTGGTTGAGAGATGGGATAGGCATGCCGACACCTTCTAGTTTAGGATGGGTGAGATGAATATCACCCTGGAGGATGTATATCACATCTTGAGATTACCTATATAGGGGGAGAAGATAGTATCCATCATAGTTGATAAAGTACTAGTAGTATTGACATGACTATTTGGAGCTGATGTCCCTCACATCGAGTATTTACAGGGGATTTTTCATATGAGATGAGGTACAAGGATGGGGTACAAGAGAGATGATCGATTTGTTTAATTATGATGGATATTTCATGTTATGCGTTTCCTCACTCGGGAGGAGCCAGGTTTCCATAGACACTAGCAAGTGTTATAGCAAATATATTTGAGCATTAGGCAATATTTTCTTTTGGAACTTATTTTCTAGCATAGGTATACCATGAGCCATCCATGTACATATTAGGGAGGAGATCAAGATTAGATGTAGGTTTCCTGCTACATTACAATTCCTATAAGCATATTGTAGTCATTAGGCTACCAGGGCTACCATGGGTCATAGGGGACCACATAGAGCTCATAGTAGGGTTTCTGAGATGGTGAACTGATTAGGCTCATGGAGATAGGGGAGAGAGGGGTGTGGACTGGTATGTGGATATATTTTTATATCTTGATGTGGATTAGATTAGTGGCAGCCATATCGAGGCTTCCCGTATGACCCGGGGTGGATGCAAAGTTAGTGGGTATGCAGAGGATGAGATGAGTGTAAGGTAGGCAACTAGAGATGATCAAGTCTTTTCGGTTTGATAGAGTACGATGAAATTTTTTTGTCATTCATACTATTTTGAGAGATCCCATCTCATATAGGTGAGAGGAGATTGATAGGGGATTGTTGAGTCCTAACATGACATATCCATTGGTGGAGGTAGCAACGCCTTGGGATGATGATGATGACGTAGGAGTTGGAGTGGGATTTACTGATTAGATGACCATAACTTAGGAAGATCAGGTGGTTGGGGAGAGAAGAGATGAGGAGGAGATGGAGGTTGAGGTAGAGGTGGCTCCTGGAGGCAACAAAGATTGAGATAGAGGAGAGTTTGTAGATGTAGACACCTAAAATATGCGTACAATTAGCATTTACTCATATAATCATCTTATTTGGCTAATATCTCTCTTATTAGCTAAACATTCATTCTTTTGACCATTTAGAACCTCCCTAGTTCTCTCTGAACCACTTCTACAAGCTTCCTAGGCTATCTATCAGTCCTAAATGGTTATCTAGACCCCTCTCGAACTCTCAATGAGTCTCTAATAACTTGATAATTAAGTTTAACTATCCTAAACCCTAGTTAACTAGCCTAAACAAAGCTTAACTAATCCTAAATCATGTTTATCCTAATCTAATCTAAAAGTGCTTTTTGAGCTTTAGTCCCACATGCACCCAAATTCCAAACTCTTCCAAACCAAAAACTATAAATACAAGGGTCACCCCTCCCTTTCAATTTTACACCTTGTTTACATAACAAAATCTCTCAAACACTTTGGAAAGGCATTAGAAATAATTTGTGATAGCTTTAAGCTATAGAACATTTGAATCTTGGCCATACTCCATTATTAAGAGCTCCTCCATCTTACATCCATCCACTCCAAATATAGTTAGTAAGGGAAGATCTAAAGCTTGGCCATATAGCCAACTTGGAGAGATCTCTTCACTATTTTTGGGAGCAAATAACACACAAATTTTATTTCTTAGAATCTAACTAGGTTCGCTTTCATTAAGATTTCATGGAGTAGAGAGATATTTAGATATGCTAGGGTTTGAATATTTGTTTCAAATTTATATATGCATGTAAATAAATAATTTCTTGTTTACCTCTTATCTTATGGTGCATAGATGAGTTAAGAAAGCTTTGAGGTTCTTTAGCCTCATTCCATAGCTTTTCAACTTTTCCATTGCATACATTTGGCACACCTGGTGGGACATGAAGTCCATCCTCTATTAATGGAGGTATTTTCAAGCTTTACATGTGCATTTCTAACCATTTTTATGCTTTCTAGGTTTTAAATGCTTGTTTTTTTACAGATTTCACATTTTATAGGGGCTTAATCTTCCTTTTGCTAAGGAATTTCATGGGTTGAAGTTAGAAATTGGATTTAGTGGCTAACAACTAACCTATTTGATTGTTGAAATTTTTCATTTCCATGTATTTTGTAGGTTTTACAGGGGTGCACGTACATGTCTTGGATCGAGCGTATGCGTTGAAATAGGCACGTTTCCATCAAAATAGGCATGCACACGTCTTTCTTGGTACAAAAACACCGAACACACATGTATCCATCATTTTGGGTGCATATCCGTCACTATTCATGTGTTTTTACACTAGGACTTGTATCCATAGAACCGGGTGTTTTTGTTGAAACATGCATGTTTTAAGTCAAAACAAGCATGTATCCATTGAAACAAATGCATACCCATAATTTTGGGCATGTATCCATCACTGTTACTATTTGTTTTCACCAGGGCATGTATCCATTGAACTAGGCGCGTAACCATTGAATAGGTGTGCACATGTCATTACTAGGTGCGTATACATCGAACTGTGTTCACTACCAATCTTCTGGAGGCCATAACGTTTTCTCTCGAACTTGAAATGAATCTATTTTTGTTGCGTTGGAAAGGTATTGAAGTGAACTATGCAATGGAAACATAAAATTAGGATTTTTACATACAAAAAATTTATGGTTTACATTATTAGATAACTATTCGTTTTCTAATAGGTGATTGCAGGCTTCTTTTGGGTTATTTAACTAATGTAGTCTAAGTGTTTCTCTTTTTAGTTAGAAAGGGATTTTGTGAAGTGTGTATGCTCTCTCCTCACACCTTCTAGGTGATCTTGGGGATCAAAAACACTTCTAGGAAACCCTTTTTCCACTTTCAAACACACTTATTTTACGTTTCCTAATTGGGTTAACCTTTCAAAGTTGGTTAAAAATGAACTCTATCTTTTACAAGGCACACTTACAAGTATTTTTCCATAAAACTTATTTTATTAGATTTTTCACATTGTGTATGCTCTTCCTTTGCACCTTTTGGTGATCTTAGGAATCAAAACAACACGTAAACTCTCTTTCTTGATATCGCATTTGATGGAAAATTACTAACTCTTCACGTGTAGGGCCTAACACTTGTCAAATAAAGGAGCTAAGAAAAAAACTCTAATACACATGTTTTCATATAGGTTACCTAACGTGTGCTACTTAAAACCACATTAATTTAAGAAAGATAAAAAAACACACCATTCCACTTCAAACTATATTACAGGTTTCAAAAAAGGGTACGTCCCTATCCACTTGATTGGAACATAACCCATTTAGCATAACACCTTAAGATACTACAATGGGGGTGGTTCCAGAAACCTAAAGTAATCCTTTGTGAGAGTAAACTCGTGGATGAAACAGAAGTGTTCCGCTTACCCAGTTGACTAGATTTCAAGTGTAAGTTAGAGTCAAAGTTGTCTATATCATGACCCCAATGATGGTACAACTAAATGCATTAGTTTCTCATTATATCAGAAGGGGGTAAAGTAAAGCTAAGATACTCCTAAGTCAGTCAGTGTGACTCTTTGGGAAAATTGAGCTCGCTCTTAGACAACTTGTGACACCTAGTTGAAAGATCTCGATTAAGGAGCCATTTTTCTTGGAGCCTACTTTGCTAGTCCGTTGTCACATCAAGCCATCATGAAGTGATGACTCACTTGGATTCTGAACCTTGTTTCTCGAACAAGGAAAATATCCCACGTAAGTTTGAGCTAAGTGTCTTTCTTTATGAAACTAAAAGACGTCTCACTTAGCTTGGTTTCTTTCTCGCCTTCAGACGAGGAGAAAATCTGCCCAAGTGGCACTTAGTTTATTTTCATCCTTTTGATCTATACCCTTGCATTCTCACTTCCCATTTGGAGTGAGAAGGAAGCATACCTCATGAGTCTTATCAAAGACGGTATTTGCCACTTTTTTGTCCGTTTACGCCCATCCATGTTTGTGGCTGGGTTGTTAAACGTCTAAAGTGCACAAGTACATTTTTGTATCTTTGATAGTCCTTTGATCTTGATTTCAAGATCGTATTCATAGTTAGGATTGGTTCATCATTTGATCCCCTTTGATGTGTTACCTTGTTCACATTGTCTCAACATAATTAAGATACTTACATCATGTTTCTCATAAACGGGATCTAAGTGTCGTCATTATGTCATTATATTGCCCACATTTTAGCACATCCTTAGTATACCTTGACTTGGTTTAAATTAAAAATTTATCCAAATCTGACGGGTGTAGCTTACTTTGTTTGTGTCATTTCGATACCAATTTTTCACTAATATCTCACTTCTTTGTGAAGCTTGATTAACATGTCCAATTGGTGTGGTTACATAGCTTATATTTGTAAACCTCACCCTTTAACATTTAGGACTTGTTGGTTATTGAAATTGTCATGGTATCCTTTGATTGGGAGTCATGCTTACGCTTTGTTAATACTTATGCCTTGTTCATTTTGAACTTGACTTAAGCATTAACATTGTGTTGATCATCTTTGCATCAAACTGTCATTGAGACACATTTTTAGGGAGTATTTCCTTATTGATTGGCTTTGTGTTTCACACTTGTATTATTGTTCCTTGTGATCATTCATCTGGAAAACTTATTTTCTAGGACAATCCTTTTTTATCTCATCGATATTGCATCATCATGATGTCTATTTTCCTTAGAAATTATTTAGAAAATCACGTACGCATATCTATACTTACAAAATGTCTAGTTGGTTTCGTTATCTTTGTTTGAATCGATATGGATCCTTCTTCCCTTTGAAGGAGGTCCATTACACTATCTAGGTCTAGAATTTTTGCTTAAATGATGCCAACAATGAATGAATATCACATGTTTTCTCACACTTCCAAAAATACGAGAACCTAGATTTTGGTATTCAAATCAAAATATTCCCATTACGACTAAGCCTCATTTGGTTCTTCATGCTAGAGGGCCCATTCGAGTACCCTATTCCCAACCTTCATCTCATATTTGGTGGTATGGTTTGGATGCTTCTAATCCAAATTATTATTCAGGTTCCCCCACTCTTCTTCTTATTCAGATCCAAACTACAATTCTCGAATCATGGTCCTCCCTCACTTTATAGGACCTTTATTCCAAATCACCTCAACGATGTCTTCCTCCTTTGAATACTCGTGTGACTCCAAGTTCCATCGATCGAACATATAATTTGGTTCTTGAGTCACGGTCCTCCCTTCCTTCGCAGGACCACCTTTATCAGTCATTTCAACAACCTCTTCCTCTATTGAAGAATTCCATGACTTGGATTCCATCTAGTCAATCATCCAATTTGACTCCTACATCGCAACTAAATGGATGGCTATGTTATCCTACTTTCCAACCTACATTACATCATCTTTTAGAAAAATATTCTAAGACCATATCTACATCATCCATTCATGAGTCATTTTCCTCCAATCCTACTTCCTCTCTTGATTCATCTTCTTCTTTCAATCAATCATCCCCGCTTATCAGATTTGTTTCTTCTATTCAACCTTCTATGGCCAAAGAACAACAACCTCTACTAATTGATTTCTCTTAGAATGAAGGAAAAATTAGACTACACGAATATGTCCCTTTAGAGGATTACAAACAAGGATTCTTTCTAGAACTCGATACACTCACGTATTGGGGAAAATAAATTTATCCCTTTTTTCATAATATAGATGAGGAGCTTAAGGTCATGGAACTTGACTCTTCTTCTGGAATTCCATCTTCACCTTCTTCTGAGCATGATGAGATGTCAAGGTCTAGCATTGATCCATGGCCTATCTTCTCATTTCCAAATCATTCATTATCTATCATCATTCCTCAATCAAAATCTCACCTTGGGTCACCGCTAAGTAGCCCATTATCTTCTTCTATCTTGGAGCCACCCCTAGGTATCCCTCCATTTTCTACTTGTGGGTCACCTCCTGGTATCCCATTACCTTATATTCTTGGGTCACGTCCTAGTATCCCTTCATCCTCTTCTATCTATGGGATACCTCTGGGTAGCCCATCATCTTATTTTCTTAGTCCATGTCCTCGTAGACTAATTTCTTCCATCTTAGGGCCATCTTCTATCGTGGCTCAACTCCCGGTGGCCCATCCTCTTCAATTCCTAGATTGTATCCTTTTCATTCATCACATCTTTCTTCTATCAATGGTTATGGAAATATTGTGGTCATTTCTCACATCAGTTCTAAACGTCCACATTCACTTTCTTCTCCATCTTGAGATTATACAAGTCATTCATTAGCTTATAAAAACCCAAACAGTTTCTTATTAAAGCTCAAGTCAAAACTTCTAAAAGCTCTAAAGTTCCCAACACTTACAATGATCTTATGGTTAAAAATCAAGCACAATTTAATAATGCACATCAATGTAACCATCAAGTATGGCACAAAGTACGTAAAACCTATGGGTAGGGAACTCAAGCTCTCACATGAACAATCCATGTTTCATGATAAATCACGATCATTTTTGAGTATGAGCTAACCACGATCGAGAGAAAATATTATGCTTGATAAAAAAATACGCCTAGTCTCCTTATTAAAGAAGTCACATACATTGTTGTTGGATATTACCACACAAGTGACTTTGTTTGTCCCACCTTTCCAAAAACTATCAAAAATTTAAAAATAAAAACAATTGAAAAATACAAAAAACATGAATAAATACATAAAAATCAAAGGTACAAAGATCAAACATTGCGGTGTATTACGTACATATGGATGTTCTTTCTTCCATTCCTTGCTATTAATTTTGCAAGTCTTCCTACCATTTCATCCCTTCTATGTTATTATGCTTTAGCCTATTTGCACACATTTTACGACATTTATTTCTATGGTATCCATTTGACCTTGGTATTTTATCACCTTGGTAAATTAAATAACGACTTCGACCTCTTAAAGATCCTATCACAATCAACATCTAATACAAATAAATTTTAGACATATTTGTTGACACTAGCCAATGTCGTCATCGTAATAACTTCTATCTCCTTCTATCAAGCCATATGTGGTTCTTCACCCTTGTCAAATAAGAGAGATGAAATAAGTTTTTAGAAAGCAAAAGAGTCAAACTCAATCTATCAAAAGCTAAAATACCTAAAAGCAAAAAAATTTGATATATTACTCTCTCTTGGGGTATTTCCAATAATCTCTATCAGGGCTATGGATGCCTGACTAGTAGTAGAGAAATTTTGCGTTTAGAATCAAATACATCTCCATCGGGGCTATGGACGCCTGGCTGGTAGTGGATCAATGTACGACTATCCTTCCACCCTTCATTTACAAATCACCTATCACCCTACAAAATAAATCATTCTTACACATTGGCTAAGGTGTCTTCACTTGTTGTCTTTTAAATCTTCCCTTCAAGAGGTAATAAATTCCACGTGCACACACTGGATCTCTATGAGTAAGCAGGATTAGTATGTTACTAAGTGTATTTTTTGGACCTTGTTCAGATTCTTGCTTTAGTCCTTATCTCATCTCACAATTTGTGCCTTTGGCTAATCAAATATTCATTACAAGGCTTCCAAGCTACATTCATATCATTCACATTGTTCTTCTACTTCGTTCGTAACATCCATGTGTAAAGATTACTATTTTTGCATGTTTACAGACACCTTTGTCACCTTGCACAAAAACAATCTTCCACTTCCTTTCTATCATGTGATTTTAGGCCAACTTACATTGGGGGCATCCTTGCTTCTTCCCAACATTGCATTGGTTTATGTTCATCGTCACATTAAACCTATCCATAATGGGCTTGGGTCCCACTTCTACCCGTGAGGAGTTTACCTTTGAATACTCCCACCTAATCACTGGGGAATTTTTGAATCTTCACCTTTCTCATATGCGCGTGGCATTCTTCCCTTGTACATCCCATATATCACTAGGGGAATCCATGTTTCCTCATCTTCTTATACATAGCTTCAGAAAACTTTCAAAATAAAAACATTCAAATATGTTAGAAAAATAAAAACATTCAAATATGTTTCAAGAAACATCAAAAACAATATAAATCATCCTATAAAACATCACTCTTTGGTTCTCACATGTTCATGTGCGTGACGCGCAAATCATCTTGATCGACCTCCATCAACCAAAGCTAGGATTCTTACTGCGCGTCTCGTACTCCTACGGGGCAAAATGAGTTGTATGGTACTACTTTTTAGTGCACATTACTTTATCATCAGACCCAAGTGTCCTCCATTATTCCCCTTTCATTTATCATTTCTTAGGAACCTGTCATTAACCCGTGTCGTTAATTCAAATAGTTTGGAATCAAGCTCGATAACAAAAACTTTGCATTATGTTTCTCTGTTAGGTTAGCTTATTTAATTTCTTGTATTGCATTGTATTGTGAATGTTGCATGGAGTTAGAAATCTTTTACTTTCTCACATTGCATTTCATTTTGTATGTTGCATGGAGTTGGTGTTTTCAGCAATGGACATTTGTTCTTATATGGATTTTCATGTCATATTACACTTTTTTCATTCTTTTTAATAAGGAATGATGATGAAGATCCCTAGCAATATGATGAAAAATAAATTTGTTTAAAAGGAAATGGATGGATGTTAGCTCATTCCCCCTTACTCATACTCCTTTTCTTCTTTATCCCCTTTCTTCTTCTTCACACTATTCTTTCTTTTGTTCTCTTTCTATCATATTTTCTATCATCAATGTCGAGTTCTTCCATCACCCCATCGACAATCAGGGGGCATCCTTCATTCTAATCATTTTTCTTCTACCCTTTCAAATTTCTACTTGTTTATACTTGTCTAATTTCTTTAAAGTGACTTTATTTATGCCACCCCAAAGAGGGGAAAATGTAGACACCTAAAATATGCTTACACTTAGCATTTCCTCTAATTCAACCAATTGATGACACTTTGTTAATCAACCCTTCTTTGCTCCATTCTCAGATGCCCATTCATGACACCTTACCAGTTGTATTCCTCCTATAATCAGATTATTTAATTGATATCTCTCTTATTATCTAAACATTCCTAATTTCGACCATTCATAACCTCCTAGTTCTCTCTCGAACCACTTTCGCAAGATTCCTAGGTTATATATCAGTCATAAATGGTTACCAGGACCCCTCCCAAGTCTCAATGAGTCTCTAATCAATTGTTAATAAAGTTTAACTAGCCTAAACCCTAGCTAACTATCCTAAACCAATTTTAACTAAGCATAAAGCATGTTTATCCTAATCTAATCCTAAAGTGATTTTTGATATTTAGTCCTGCATGCACCCAAATTCCAAACTCTTTTAAACCAAAACTATAAATACAAGGGTCACCCCTCCCTTTATATTTTACAACTTGTTTACATAAAAAATATCTCAAGCACTTTGGAAAGGCATTAGTAATCATTTGTGATAGCTTTAAGCTATAGAACATTTAGATCTTGGTCATACTCCATTGTTAAGAGCTCCTCCATCTTACATCAATCTAATCCAAATAAAGTTATTAAGGGAATATCTAAAGCTTGTCCATGTAGCCAACTTGGAGAGATCTCTTCACTATTTTTGGGAGCAAACAACACACAAATTTGATTGCTTAGAATCTAACTAGGTTCACTTTCATTAAGATTTCATGGAGTAGAGAGATATTTAGATATGCTAGGGTTTGAATGTTTGTTTCAAATTTATATATGCATGTAAATAGATAGTTTATTGTTTATATCTTATCTTATGGTGCATAGATGAGTTAACAAAGCTTTGAAGTTATTTAGCCTCATTCCATATGTTTTCAACTTTTCCATTGCATATAACAGAGATGGCATGATTACTTCCAGAGCTATATCATGTGTGTGTGGAGAGAGACACTTCCATCCAGTAGAGAGATGTAGTGACACAAGAGAGGGACTGAGTAACTCAGTATAAGGATTGGTACCGCAGATAAAGGGAGTCCTACAGGTCTGCTTCTGAGATCTTGCGATGATCCTAGTTTTCGAGGTTGAAGGTGGTGAAATGGAATCATCACAGGGATGAGGAGAGATGGAATCTCTCAACATGATTTCAATAGATAAATACAAATCCTTATATGTAGAGGCTAAGTATTATGAGGGTATCATGATCAACAAGCTTCCAAAGACACTATGATATTGGGAACATCTACGGAGGAGAGTAGCGGTCGAAGTTGGGCCATATGCGAGCATAGTGCGTGTGGCTCAACCACATCGAGGAGAGGGATAGGGAAGAGGCTATTCGATATCACAAGCACGAGAGGGAGGGAGTGAATAAATGCTAATAAATTTTATAGTCTTTAAACCTTTTGACTAGAATCGAAATAAAACCATGAAAAAAATTTGTAGTTCGAAATCCATAAAGGGGGAAAACCAACTTGAAATCAAGGATTTTTATTAGGAACACCAATTCCTAGTATACAATGATTTCCAATTTGGTTGAGAACCCACACAACCTATGAAGCACCTACTTCAAAATACTTTTGGAACCCACTCGAAGGCAACCAAGCACCCAATCAAATAGTTCAACAAGCTGAAACTTCCTGGAAGCACTTGCTCATGTGACCTAAGAACTCACTTAGGAAAGATAAAATGAAAATACACAATTTGATCATTGAGTTCCTTGTTTCTTCATAAATAGATCATGATCCCTTAATGGAACTTCATAATTCATAGGTTCCTTTGACTCATACACTGTCAAGAATGCATGAAAATTGATCCTAATATAGTCCTATATTAGTAGCTTCAAACATGTCTATAACCTTTGGTTTCCTTTCATATAATGATAGTCATGTATATATCCATTGTATTCTATTTCAAATTTTTTTAATCAATTCAATTCTTGATCATGACACCCTATTCTCTCCCACTATTTTCTTCTCCTTCAATCACATTTCTTAATGTGTCTCTCTAAGTTCATTATTTTTCTTCTATATACTGTCTATATCGGTTTCAATTCAATCATGGCTGTAATACTATAATATTCATTGTTTCTCTACATTCACTGTTAGATGCTTCATACCATATGTCATTAACTCTTGATTATCTTCAGTCCACTTTCTATATCATTCTCTAACTTATTTCTATACCAAACTTGTTTCCTTTGCATACCTCTCACTGCTACCTCTACGCTTCTATGTTTTTCAAGTGTATATTATCATCTATATCCCTCAACTTATTAACTACACTTTATCTATTTTTAAAAAGAGTTTGAATTACCACCATAATACACCTAATCACCTTCTCAAAAGTTTGTCTTATTCAATTTGAATTTTCACCTTCGAGCATATGACTTTTTACAAACTCAACCTATGGTACTTCAACTTCTCCTCTGACCTTGACCTCAATATATTTAGTAAGAGAAAGCATCAACCTTTAATTTATGGCATGAGACTCTTCAACTTCAATCTATGACTCTTCATCTATCATATGCCAGGATTTCTCTTTAGTACATAATATTCCTTTAGGAATCTGTCTCACAAAACTTGAACACAAATTGTCAACCTTTAAAGGGATGATCAACTTCTATCTAGTTTTGTCTCTTCCTCAAAACCTTTCAAGTCCTCTTAAAATATTGAATTCAAGGTGAGATTCTTCACCTTTCATGTTGCACCTTTGAGAATTCAAGTTGACCTTAGAAAAAAGTGTATATGATAATAGTGTTGTTGGATTTCCATTCAAGCACAACATTTTACGACTGGAACCGACTTGTGACATTCAAATCCACCTAGATTTATATTGGAATTGACTTCACTATTTTCTTAAAACTTAAAATATTGAGAACATGAAAATACTACACTAATGGTGCCTTTATTTCTATTGCTAATGAAACATTGTGTTTTGCTTAGTTGAAATGAGCATAATTCACTCGTGACAAATAAATATAGGAGTAACCCTTTTTCAAAACCTTTAAACCTTGGATAACTATTCTCATGGATTTTTTTACCCTTAACAACATTGAATCACTAAATAAACAAGCTAAACTATGTGAATATCCTTTGGAAAGAACCAAAATAGGGTTAACACTATCAAAGATTTGTTGTGCACGGGTTAGAAAACTCGCAAAAACCAAACTCAAGAATTACTTTTGCAATTGATTCATGATGAACTTGCAGATATTTTTCCAAAAAAATAATGAATTTTCATTGGTTATGTAGTGAGATTTGACCCAAAAACTCTTTTTGGAAACCCTAAGTCAGGGTATTATTATAGTGGAGCTTGAGAACCCAAAAAATATAATTTATTCCTCTATAATTGATCAAATTGAGAAATTTAAATTTATGTGGATGTGTTAAGTCCTCCTATAACTATTGTAATGAATTTTACATCTTGAAGTTCCTTCAAATGTTCTCGATAATTGAAAATTGTAGTCTTGAGTGTGGTAGAAATGGTAGAGTACAATTTTTAGATCAAGAGAAAGTTTTTATTCCTTAATTCAATGTTTATATGATGAAAGGATGTCAAGAAAGAGTGTTAAAACTTGAGGAAATACTAATACATCACCTTGAGAGAAATAAATCAACTGTTCTATATTTTCCCACACTGACAAGTTGAAGCACAAAACTCTTTATTTAAGACCTAAGCCTTTCTTTACCTAAACATATCACAATCTCAATTTACAAAGGCTACCTTTATCATTTATAACATGAAACTGTAAGGAAATACTAAAATAATACTCCATTGACCCAATGAGTTCACAAGAAACTTTAATTAGAGGAGTGTTTAGATCATTCACGATGGTTAAAAATAATGTTTCTTGGCTCAGGACTTCAAGACAACACCAAGAAGATGAATTCCCACTTTGTCCTCTAATTGGAAACCATATTAACTCAACAAACACCTTGCGAATGGCTTGTGAAGAATTTTTGAGCTCTTGTTGTAAAAATTTCATCATTGTTGGGATCTTGTACAAGACTGAACTAGTCAAGATTAAGAGAGCAAAATTGCTATTTCAAGGCACTGAAGGATATGTTTGAGATGCTCACATTGAATCCTTGTAATTATCATAAAAATAACATAAAGATACTCATAGATTATCCGAGGCTTTTACCACTCAAAAAATTGATTAAAGATTAAGAAAAACTCAACTTAGACATTATGTACCAAGACACATGTTAGGAAGGAGAAGAATTATGTCAAAGAAATACTCATAACGTTTTAAAAACAAGTCCAATTGATCTGAAACTTGGTTTGTATTCCAATACAATAATTTATTCTATGATTTATCTGAATTAGCCCTCATATTTTTTCTTGAGTGTTAAGAAGCTAGGAAACTCAAAATTCATTTTTAAGAAGGTTGTTTTAGAAAAACTTGAATAACTCAAAATCCCCATTACATAATCTAACGAAATTTTACATGGAGTATTAAAAGAAATTCCTATACACCTTCCATGTGTTGGTTAGCTATAGGTTTTACTGTAAAGCTCTAAAAAATCTCATTTGCATGCAAGAACATTGTCAGTTCTCAGAGCCACTTTTTGTTCATTCTTGAATTTTGACTCCAAGAGTTAAATCAAGCCTTGTTTTAGCTCACACATGCTATAGAAAATATTCCTAGGATTATTCCATGCTTACATGACCATGCCATAACTTGTACCAACTTGTCACATCTCAACAAGAACTAGAAAATATCCCAAAAAGACATTACCAATCAGTCTTCATGTCCCTGGCTTCTTCACTTCACTAATCAACACTTTTTTCCATCAACACCACTAAAAATGACCGGGGTCCAACAAATTGCATTTTTTCATTAATGGAAAAACCTTATAAACCTACAAAATTTGATAGAAAAAACATTTGCATAACTAGTTTCTGACTACAAAATTTGTATCTCTCCCCCTTTGACATCATTGACAAAGGGATATTGAACACTTGACATGAACTAATGATAGTTAAGGACAAGGAAACGTGAGAAACTATACTTACATGTCCACAAGCTCCCCCTTGGACGGTGTTTCTCTTTTCTAAGCTCATGTGCCTACTGTGAACTCCCCGAGCACAAGCACTCTTCCTTTGCAGATAATTGTCCTATCTCACCATGAGCAACATTTATTCTTACAATATCCACATGCCAAAACTCTTAGAGGAATGATAATAACATGCCTATGCCAAAATGATCATTTAGAAAGCAATAAATTGTTTTGTGGCACCTAAACACCTACAACCACATGCATTATGGGCTACATCAAGATCCCTCTATCTTTAAATTAAAAAATTCAACCTTCTTAGCATTCATACCACTGTCTCTAAGCACTATAGATGTGTCTTAGTCTTCACTTGAGGATAAGGAACTAACTATTAGGCTAAAATTTGATCAATTTACCCATGAAATACACTTCTCCATATGCACTCATCATAAACCAAAGAGTTAAGAAAATTATTTAATCTTCATCACCACTGTTACCATGAAAATACATACTTATACATGCCTTTGAAAACATGTACTCTACCTCCTCTAAACTTGTAGGTATTCATCTTTCTTCATGGAGGACCAATAGACTCTCACTAAGTCACCATCACTACAGATCATGAGCAACACTCTAATTTTGTCATGAATAACTGAAAAGATACACTTACTTGAAGCCTAAAACCTTTTCCATCATGCAACCCTTCAAGCTTAGATCTTTTTTTTTAAATTTTAGCTTCAAACTCTTTCATTTGACCATTCAAAACTGAGTTTACATGGATACCACTCTTTGGAGGACTGTGTAAACCCATTCAAGGAAATGAGGTGGCATTTTGTCTTAATATTTCTTTTATCTCCTCCAAAATAGATTCCACACCTTAAAATAACATATATGATCATGTAGAGTACCTTTTCAAATGACTATGAATCATGCACAATCCAATCTCCTACCTGTAGCACCTCAATTTGCTTGGAAAATCAATATAATGTGCTTTCTTGATCACATCACTATCTCAGTCAAGCTATTTGAGATCAAACTGATCAAGTAGGACTTGATATCCTTCATTCAAAGGGACTTTAGGGGAATATACACCACATTTGCAATTCATGATATAGACCAAGAATCATGTCCAAATAGTTCATGATAATAATACTTATGCATTATGATACTTGACAACTTCTATGACATCTTCATAGCTCCATACATGTGATGGACTCATGAACACATTGAATGCAAGCTACAACAACACATGGTGAATTCATGATACTCCACATAACTCAGACTTGACACCATAAGCCCCACAGACCTTAACAATATGAACTATCTTCCATACATGAAGACACACACTTAGCCAAAATGAACACTATCTTTGTGGGCTTATAACACAATAGACCTAGAATGAGACAACACAAGTACACAATAGGTCATCTCAGATTGATAATACATCACAATAATGTAAATATTGACATGTAAACATAGTCATAATCTTCCTTATGTTCTAGGAATGAGACCAAATTAGTGACATAGAGATACCAGACACCTTATAGAGCCACAAAACTTTGACTTGGAAACTATGAAGCTAAGACCTCATGAATCAACTAACTCACCCCCGGGATATGATCAATTTTGAATTTTGAATTTTTACCTTAGAATGATGATGGAAAATACTTCATGACTTAGAACAAGATTTTGACAAACTTGATGTTGCATTAGACCACATAACAAATCACTTGATAGTGACACTAGTCTTTTTCAACACCTAGGATTACATACCTTATGCATCATGGAGAAAACTCATTCTAACTCCATTGCTTCATTTAAGTGAATATAACTCCTAAAAGCTTATAGAAGGCATATTGTGAACCCTGAATCATCTCAAAATAGCATGAAGTCATTAAAACAACATGATGACTCCATTTTCCCTTTTCTTGTTCTCAGAACCCTGTTGACCTTCTTAGCTACTTTTTTGGGTAAGATAACATCATTACTTGAGATCTCATCTTCTATAAGAGTACTTGATAAGAATTCATGTTTCAGTTCATACACCTTTTCTACCACTTCTTGAAGAAAAAATTTCTCATTCTTGGCATTGGAGTTGTTTTGTTATTTCTTTCCTTTGTCATCCTTTTGTTGATATCTCATGTAAGGTATTTTCTCCTAACACAGTATTAGCTTTTTGTGCCTCTTACATATCTTCCCATGTCACCTTACTTTTAGTATTTTTATATTTCAACTTGTGACTTTTCTTTCTTGATCTTGTACACCCACATTATGTATTTCTTTCTATGAGTTACTTGAGGCTTGATTAATTTTGTCTCCTTTCTAGAATTTATCTTCATGTTAGAGGATTTTTATACTTTCCATCGAAGGTATAGAACTTTCTGTTGTTCTTAGTTTTCCCATATTTATAGAAATGCTTTGAGAAATTTCCAAAGTCATGACATGATTTATTATTTTTCCTGAGTAATGACTATCATTGCTAACTTGACTTATAGGTTCTTCTAGGAAATGCTTGGCAGTATGACCTTTATTTCTACAATTGAAACATATTATGTTCCTTTCATATTCAGTAGCACAAGATCTCCATGGGTGCTCTTTGTCATAGTTTTTCATGCACTCTTTAGCTCTATGTCCAAATTCATAACATGAGAAACAATATCCATTAAATTTCCTCTCATACCTGGATGCATTTGGTTGTCTGATTACCTTCTTGGACTATTTGATTCCTCTATTTTCCTTCAAATGTCTTGATGTATATTTATTGCTTATCTCGTATCCTAGGACCAGCCTTATCATCCATTTTCTCTCTAAACATCTTACAAAATTCACTTGGTTTGACCTAGCTTTCAATTCTCTTTGGCTTGCTTGCTCCAGATACTCTCTAAGAGTATTCAAATCAGTATTCAGTCTCTCACATTCTTAAATTTTGGCTTGAATATATGCACGTTATATTTCATTCTTTAATTCATTAGAATGTCTCTGTTTTCTTTGCAAATCATCAAGCTAGTCAGCTACATATTCCAGTTCAACCTTCAAGGTCTTTACTTCATTTTTAAATTTTAGGTAGTCATTCTCCTTTTGTTTTAGAGATCTTGAAACATTATCTATAAATGAAGCCACTTCATTTAGTTCTTCAACATGACAAGCTTCCATGTGCTTAATCTCATTCTGTAGACATTCTATTAAAGATTGAGAAATCTTATACTTTCTCTTTAGGATTGATTCAGCTAAAGAAAGCATGCTTGTGTCTTCAAGATCACCTCCAAGCTATTAGGATTAACTTTGGAGGACCACACTTTGATACCAATTGTTGGATATCACAATAAAAAATAGTGGGGGTGAATATGTGTTGATCAATTTTACATTCTTTAAACCTTCTTGACTAGAATCCTATATTAAACCATGAACAAATTAAAGTGCATGCAAGAATAAAATTACATAGGATATGAAATTTATAGTGGGAAACCCATAGAGGGAGAAAACCCACTTGAACTCAAGGATTTTTATTAGGAACTCCAATTCCTATTATAAAATTATTTCAAATCTAGTTGAGCACCCACACAACCTATGAAGAACCTACTTCACAATCCTTCTAGCACCCACTAGAAGGCAATAAAGAACCCACTCAGATAGTTCAACAAGTTGCAACTTGTTAGAATCACCTACTCTTATGACTTAAGCACCCACTTAGATAAAATAAAATGAAAATGCAAAATATGATCATTTAGTTCCTTATTGCTTCTTCAACAGATCATGATCCCTTATTGGTGCTTCAAAATTCACTTGTTCCTCTAACTTATACACTGTCAAGAATGCATGAAAATTGATCCTAATACAATCCTATATTACTAGCTTCAAACATGTTTATAACCCCTCTTTTTCCTTTCATACAATGCTAGTCATGTATATATCCTATGTCTTCTATTTCAAACTTTTGTAATCACTTAAATTCTTGATCATACTATCCAGTTCTATCCCATTGTTTTCTTCTCCTTTGATCATGATTCTCAATGTGTCTCTCTAAGTTCACTATTTTTTCCTTTACACTGTCTATATCAGTTTCAATTCATTCATGTCTATAATATTCCTATATTCACTATTTCTCTGCATTCAATGTTAGATTCTTCATACCCTATGTCATTAACTCTTGATTATCTTAAGTCCACTTTTTATATCATTCTCTAACTTAGTTTCATACCAAAATTGTTTCCCTTGCACACCTCTCACTTCTACCTCTATAGTTCTCTATTTTTCAAGTGTATATTCTCATCTATATCCCTCAACTTATTCACTACACTTTATCTACTTTTAAAAAGAGTTATAATTACCACCATAATACACCTATTCAACTTCTCAAAATTTTGTCTTATTCACTTTGACTCTTCACCTTCGAGCATAGGACTCTTCACAAACTCACCCTGTGGCACTTCAACTTGTCCTCCGATTTTGATCTCAAGATTTTGTGGGATGGGAGCACGATAAATGGAACACTTAACAAATCTTCTTAATATTCATATTAAAATCAAGTAAACATATATAGGAGAGACAACTCCAATTTTCATGGATTTTGTCCAACAACTCTCCCCACTATTCTCTCCACAAAATACTATGTACGTGAGTTGTTAAAACAACTCACAACAATAATATTCTCCAGATATTATTTTCTACCTGTCACAAATAAACTTAATGGAGCACTAATATTATAATTTCCTAACATTCCCCCCCTTAGTGTGAACATGGGGAAAACTTGCCTTTGTACTTGCACCTACTCATGATCTGGTGATTTTCATAGGATGATCACAAACCTCAAGGATGGTTTTGCAAACGGTTGACCACAAATCGAGAATGGTGGTTTTGCATTTGGTTTACCACAAACCACAAAGTGATGGTGTTGCAAATGGATTACCAACAACCAAGAATGGTGGTTTTGCAATTGGTTTACCACAAATGAAGGTTTTCAAGTGGTTTACCTACAACCATATCATGATGTGCCAAGTACTATTATCAGCCCTCATCACATCTCACTGTAGGGAATAACATAGGAAATTATGCTTGACATCTGTTGCTCATACATACATAGAAAAAGCTGACATACTAGAAATGGAACATTGGAATGATGTTCCCCCCCTCAATGTGAAATTTCCACTTATTGAAAACAAGATCACTGCAAACTGAGGCACACCACACTGGAAGCACTAAAATCAAACTGCACACACACATGTCACCAAAGCTGATATGCGGCCCCGTCGTTGGCAACTGACGAGAGGTCGCTGAATGACCTCCAACCTCCGATGCCTCCTACCTCCAGTTGATGTTGCTAACTCAATGAATTTGGAATTTGAGCATCAATAGTTTTCAGGACGTCGGGTAACACCGAAAATGCGTCCATAAAGTATTTTTGTTTTAGAACTTTGACTTGGACTCATGATAAGAACTTGACTATTAACATAGAAAATGCAACAAAGACTCGACAATCTAATTTGACTTGAAAATGACTATACAACTTGTAACTTGTGACAAAGATGACAATGGATACCGATAATAAACTAAGACATTAAACAACTAAATGGACAAACCTAATCCAATAATTTTCAAACTTTTATAATAACTCTACTAGACGTGGACAATGAGATTGACTAAACTTTATTTGAATAGACCAAAAACATATCCAAATAACATAGACATTTACTTTGACACATGATAATAAAAAATGTCAATTAAAAAAGTAATATTTAATTACTTTTTTTTTTATACGACACAATATTATATAGAAACCCAAACAACTAAAAAAATGTCAATTAAAAAAGTAATATTATACCAAAAAAAAACTATGCATACTTGCTTTTTGAATAACTCAAACACAATGTCATATAGAAACCCGACCTAAATAAACACTACCTATTGATAAGGACAAATGAACATTCACGGCTCAGTAGATATCACTACGACTGCCATGCATTCCTCCTGAGCCACACGTGGATATGCACAAATGATGTGCTTTGACCATGATGTTCTTCAGAATAATTTCATCACTCCTTGGTTTGAATGCCTCATTTAGATCTTCACGTAGGCAAGAAATCAAGCAATGAGAAGAGAATTTGGAGATATAATTGCAACTGTGATGGTGAGACTATAATTTATTGTGAAGAATTCAAACTCAGCCAAGTCGATGGTAATTGAGATGCCTGTAGATAGAGGGTAGGAACATATGAGCATAAAAATACTCAGAATGATCATAGAGTGCACCAAAATCTCTGCATAATTCTCAAGGCCGTACGTGGAATGGATCGAATCCAAGGTGGAATAAACCGACGCAATGTTCTCCGGAGATAAGACACATTGACAATGTCAATAATAAAAGGGCATATTAGATTTCTATGCAAAGTAGACTCACAACCTGCATGTAAGGAAGAAAACTATGATCCATCCAATGCAAAATTATCTGGATCTAGATAAATAAGATTTGACCGAGGAATTCAATGTTTAGTTGAGGCAGAATTTGCAATGAGTCGTGACAAGGAGAAGACACTTTCCACAGTCCAATACGAATTGGAAAGTCTACACAGCTATCACAAGGAGAAATAATGATGCCAAGCAAAGGAATTCAAACAAAACTGGGCACCTCTCGAGATGGATTGTATAAAGAAAATTCGTTGTTGCCAAGGAGATAAGAGTATGACCTCCAGGAGTTGGAAAAGATCTTGACTGATGTATTTAGCTTCAGCGTAGGTCAAAAAAACGCAGTCAATCGGCCAGAACAGTGCACAATCAAAAACTTAAATATCATAACTATTTTAAACCATAATACATGCTCTTCATATATTGATTTCTTTCTCATCTACAGGGACAAAATACTAAATGCCTATCCCTATCAATCCTTGGAGTTCATTATACAAGAGAAAACATCGCTCTGATAGCAAATGTGAGAGCAGGATAAATGGAACACTTAACAAATCTTCTTAATATTCATATTAAAATCAAGTACACATATATAGGAGAGACAACTCCTATTTTCATGGAGTTTGTCCAACAACTCTCCCCACTATTCTCTCCACAAACTACTATGTACGTGAGTTGTTAAAACAACTCACAACAATAATATTCTCCAGATATTATTTTCCACCTGTCACAAATAAACTTAATGGAGCACTAATATTATAATTTCCTAACAGATTTTTACTAAGAGACAAAAAAAACCTAAATTTTTGGGAAAAATACTCTTCAACTTCAAGCTATGACTCTTCATCTATCATATGTAAGGGATTCTCTTTAGTACATAATATTCCTTTAGGAAGTTGGTCTCACAAAACTTGAACAAAAATGTCTACCTTTAAAGGAATGATCAACTTCTATTTAGTTTTGTATCATCCTCAAAACATTTCAATTCCTATTAAAATATTGAATTCGAGGTGAGATTCTTCACCTTTCATGTTGTAATGACAATTCAAGTGACCTTAGCAAGTTGTGTATATGATAATGGTGTTGTTGGATTTCCATTCAAGCACAACATTTTGGGACTCATGAATGACTTGTGACATTCAAATCCACCTAAATTTGTATTGGGATTGAATTCACTATTTTCTTCAACCTTCCAATCTTGACAAGATGAACAATACTTCAATAATGGTGCTTTTAGTTCTATTGCTAGCGAAACATTGTGTTCTTCTTAGTTGGAGATGAGCATAATTTACTATGATAGAAAAATATAGGAATAACCCTTTATCAAAACCTTCAACCTTTGATAACTACTATCATGGATTGTTTAACCCTTAACAACCTTGAATCACCAAATAAGCAAGCTCAAATACACGAATCTCCTTTGGAACGAACCAAAATAGGGTTAACACTATCAAAGATTTGACTGTGCATGAGTTAGAAACATATACTAATAAATTCTCCATAAATACAAAACAAAACTCAAGAATTCCTTTTGAAATTGATTCATGATGCCCTTGTAGAGAGTTTCCCAAAAATTCATGAATTTTCATTGGTTATGTAGTGAGATTCGACCCAAAAAGTCTTTGTGGAAACCCTCGATTAGGGTATTATTACAAAGTAGAGCCTGAGAACTCAAGAAAAGATGATTTCTTCCCCCATAATATATAAAATTGAGAAATTTAAATTTATGTGGATGTGTTAATTCCTCCTAAAATTTTTTTAATAAATTTTACATCTGAAGTGCCTTAAAATGTTCTCAAAGAAATGACTATTGCAGTCTTTCTTTTGTGGTAGAAATGACAGATCACAGTTTTAGAGCAAGAGATGGTTTTGATGCCTTAATTAATTTTTTTCGTGATGAAGGGAGTTCAGTTAAGAGTGTTACACCTTGAAAAATACCAAGCCATAAATTTTAGAGAAATAATTCACTTATTCCATATTTTCCCACACTTTGGAAAGTTGAAGTATAAGACTGTTTATTTAGGACCTAAGCCTTTCTTTACCTAAACATGTCATAATATCTATTTAAAAAGGATAAATTTGTAATTTATAACATGAAAATATATGGAAATACTTAAATAATACTCCACTTACCCTATGATTTCACAAGCAATTGTAATTAGAGGAGTGTTTAGATCATTCACAATGGTTAAAAATAATGTTTCTTGGTTCAAACTTTAGGACAATACCAAGAAGATGAATTCACACTTTTTCCTCCAACTGGAAACCATATTAACTCATCAAACACCTTGAAAAGTTATTTTGAAGATGTTTTTATCTCTTTTGTAACCATTTCATCACTATTGGGGTCTTCTACAAGCTGAACTAGTTAGGATTAGAGAGAAACATTGTTATTTCAAGACACCTAAAGGATAGGCTTGAGATGCTCACCTTGAAACCTTGTGCTTGTCATTAACAGAGCATGAAGAGACTCTCAAATATTCCCTGACACTTTTAACACTAAATAAATTTATTAAAGTTCAAGTACAACTCAACTTAGACATTATGTACTAAGACACATGCCGAAAGGGAAGAATATTGTCAAAGAAATACTCACAAATTTATTAAAACACATCCAATTGATCTGATTTTTTTAATTAACTTAGGATTGGATTACACTAAAAAAATTTATTCTATGATTTATCCTAAGAATCCATCATATATTTTCTTGAGTGCTAACAAGCCATGCTTTGCTGAAAATGCATTTTTCAAGAAGGTTGTTTTAAAAAAACTTGGATAAAACAAAATCCCCATTACAGAATCTGATGAAATTTGACATGGAATACTAAAAGACATTCCTATATAACTTACATATGTTTTTTAGCCATAGTTTTTCCTGTGAATCTCTGAAATATTTCATTTGTATGTAAGACCATTACCAATTCTAAGAGCCACTTTCGTACATTCTTGAAAATTTACCCTAGGAGCTAAAATGAGCCTTATTTTAGATCACCCATGATATAGATAGTATTCAGAGGATTCTTAAATTCTTACTTGACCATGCCATAACTTGTACCAACCTGTCACATATTAACAAACACTTAAAGCTGTCTTAAAAAGACACTACTAATCAACCTTCATGTCCCTAACTTCTTCACTTCACCATCATCAACCCTTTTTCCATCAAAACAACTTGACCTCAATGAAAATACCACTTATAATTACTAGGGTTCAACAAAGGCAACAAGGATGATAGAGAGATAAAGAGACTCACCTCACAAGGGTAAGAGTTTAGGGTTTATGATCTGAACATAATTGATTTCACGACATATCTGCTTTGAGAGGGGACCCTTGGAGGCCAATGATGTCTTGATACACTTTATTTTGATGATATATATATATATATATATATATATATATATATATATATATATATATATATATATATATATATATATATATATATATATATGATATATGATTTTTTCATGGTTTAGCATGTGTATATTGTGTGATGTTGATTTGATTCATGATGATGTGATTGCATGTTTTACTTATATTTGATGATGATGGTAAAATTATAGGATGATATGTTTTACTTGATGATGATGTTTAATGATGATTATGATAATAATATGTTTTATATTGATGATGGTGATGATTACATGTTTTACTTTGGATTTGATTATGATGATGAATATATATGCATGGTTGGATGGTTTAATATATAATGTAGGATGTTTAAAAATAGATATGATGAATGATGGGTATTGATAAGGGTAGGAAATTTGATGTGATATCATAGATGGGTAGCATAAAGGGGATTTACATAAAGAAAGATGTGCTTGAAAAATAGAGAGATAAAATATAGATGTGGAAAAGTTTAGAATAAAATGCAACTTAATGATGGAAACCCATGGGTACAAATGATGCTACGTCATATTGAGGAACGTGCGAGGAAAATATGCCTCCAATCGCATTAGAGGTAAACAAGAGGGGATCTAGGTAACACAAGGCACATGTTACCAAAATAGATGTTAGCATATAACCAATGATATTTAGTTATACTAAAGATCAAAGGAAACATGGATAAAATTAACTCATAAAACTAATGTCAACTCGACAAAGGGGTTTGTGATGTAACTTGTACGAAGTAAGAGGGTTCTCCATGAGTGGTGTTCCCTAAATCTATGCCCTAATTATACGAAGGGGAAGAGAAAATTGATCAATGGGGGAAGCTTTCTAGAAGAAATATGATCAATACGGGAAGATTTCTTAGGATCCTGAGAAAATGGAAGGATGATCAATGCGGGAAGCCTTCAATTCCATGATACAAAAGAGTAGCATCCTTCAAGGGTGTGGTCTACTTTATACACATGTTATATAGATGGTAAGAGTGATACACATGATAGCCTTCCTTCAAGGATGGGTTTATTTACTTAATTTGATTTGATTTTTTTTTACATGAACAATTCTCCTTGAAGGAGTAGTCTATTTTTATTACTTTCATTTTTTTATAAAAGCATCCATACAATTTGATTTTAACATGGTAAAGAGCTAAGAATAGCTAGGTTGACCACTTAGGAGGAAATGATGAATGTACAAGAGATGTCCTTGCACCCTTTGCATGGTTTTAATAGGTAAATGATCTAAGGATATGACTAAGTCCTCACTTGTAGACATGCTAACAATAGAATGGTCGCAATCTGCAATGTGTTAAGTGATTCCACTTCATTTTAATGTCAAGGAGGTAAAATGATAGGCTCCCAACCCATAAATATGTGTGATAATGTATGGTACAATCCAATTGGGGGAAAACTTTCCATGTTGGATCCTTTCTAGAGTATTAATGTTCTGATTTTCTTTAAGGACAAGGTCGTCAACATTGAAGTCGAGATAGGATAGGTGTGAAAAGATAAAAGGTATGTGCTACCTTAGAGGAAGAAAATAAAACATACACTTCTAATGAGACAAATATATGGCCACAAGAGTGGAATTAGGATGAGAAAATGATGCCCCAAAAGAGGTAAAAATATGGCCATAAAGGTGGACTTAGGATGAAAAATATGGTGCCCCAAAAGAGACACAAATATGGAAAAAATGTGGACTTTGATGGAAAAATTATTGCCCCAAAAGAGGCACAAATATGGACACAAAAGTGGATATTGGATGATAAAATTTTTGTAAGACTAGATGAGATGAGTTGGATAAAGATCAGAAAATATGTGTAACACCTCAAAAATGAGGAAGCGAGAAATATGCATCTTTGGAGATGAGAAAATGGACACAAAAGTGGGATTAGGATAATGGTGACCCTAGGAGAGGCACAAAAATGGCCACAAAGGTAGACTTTAGGAAATACTAAGGTGCCCCAAGGGGAAGAACAAATATGGCTATAGAGGTGGACTTATGATGAAAAGATGGTGCTTCAAAAAAGGCACAAATATGGCCACAAAGGTGGACTTTAGATGAGATAATTTTTAAGTAAGATTGGATGAGATGAGTTGGATAAAGATCATAAAATATGCACAACACCTCGGAAATGAGGAAGCAAGAAATATGCTTCTTTGGTGATAAGAAAATGGCCACAAAATTAAGCTTAGGATGAAGACATGGTGCCCCTAAGAGAGACACAAATTTGGCCACAAAGGTGTACTTTTGATGAAACCATGGTGCCCCTAGGGGAAGCACAGATATGGCCACAAAGGTGGACTTAGGATGAAAATATGGTGGATAGATAGGTTGGCTAGTGTAAACTAGATAAGATTAGATGATATGGGTTGGATAAGATAAAACACTATTAATGATGAAAAGGAATTAGTATGCAGACGAGACGGATCCCGAGAATAAAGAGCCCTAATGTTAAGGGAGTTATTCGATGGATAGGGGATGAATTAATGTGGATAAGATGTGTGAATGAGGAAGAGGATATGAAAGGATCAATAACAAAGGGAGGATACTCCCCAAGTGATGTATGTCGAAGGAGACTAGATGGGATTCATATGATATGGATGATTGGGGATCATAAGGGTATTTTGGAAAGGAAAATAGTATCAATGAACAAGGGAGGACCCTCTTTAGGAGGAATGATGTGTGGGGAGTGATGACAATGGAGGATGTGGATGAAGGAGACTTAGAAAATTCAATGGATGGAGATGTAGAAATAGGATTTGGATTGGTTGCAAATAAAATGGTAGATGGAGAAGGGAAATATTTGAGAAGGTCATCTCTCTTAATAAAATCATGGATGATGGTTTGAAGGGCCTTAAAATTCTTAGTGTCATGACCCGGGATGCAATGATAAGAGAAGATACAATTTGAGTCAAACCACGATGGATTTTTACTATTTAGATCGAAGGCCTTAATAGGTGAAAGTGTGATGGTAGAAATTTGAAGTAAGTGTTGGAGGACCTCTACATATGATTCAACAAAGGTATTAGGTTGTGCCTTATCTTTGTGAGATGCCTTAGCTTTGGAGGAAGAGGTAGATGTTTGAAATGATTTGGATTTCGAGGGTGGATTTCAAGGTTTTTTTTCTTTGGATTAATTTTTGATGATGGTTGATGTTCTAGAAGAAGAAGTGTTGGATGGTTTTGGCTTGGTTTGATTGTTGTATTGGAGTGTTTTTGATGAAAGGATTGGTCCTAGAATAGTTGGATGTGGTCCTAGGATAGATGATGTGGATTTGGATTGTTTCATCTTAGGTGGGGGATGTTCATTTTCTTGTGAGGAAGTGAAAGAGAACATTGAGGAAATGTACCAAGGGTTCTAGATTTTGTTTATGAAGAATCACCCTTGGGAGGGATGACCACAATCTCAACTAGAGGGTATGAAGGTGGTGTTGCAGTTGGTATAGGTGAAGGGATTAAAATATGCATGATGAGGTCCAAAGGATGTGAAGATTAGTTTGATGTAGGTGTCTTTTATTGTGTAGATGAGATGGAAGGATGACTTGAAGTTGCTGCAAGTTGAAGTTCTTTCAAAAATTCTTCAAATGATGAAAGTGATGTGGAAGGAGGAGGTGATGTAGATGTGTTCATAATATTTGATGTAGTAGGTATGGGTAATAATGTTGAAAGAGGAAGTGGGATTGATTCTAAGGATGGTATGACAGGTAAGGGTGGAAAAGATGTGGGTGAAGTAGGGGTATGATCAAATCGATGACGTGGATGTGCCAAGTGGTGGAGTATATTAAGGTATATAATCAATGGTGGGTTTAGATGTGGATATTGATGGATAAAGAGGTGTTTGAATGATGCGATTTATGATGTATATGTAAGATGGGGGTGGTGTAGGTGTATGAATGGGTAATGTGGAAAAAATTGGTTTTGTAGAGGAGACATGAATTTCCTTGGTGTTGGTCTTAGGTGGAGGTGTTTGTTTCATGAATGTTTCAAGGGTTACCATTGATATTTTTGCGAATGAGGAATATGTGACATGCATGGTAGTGGGTATATATGTGGAAATAGTTGATTTTGGAGTATTAAGTGTAGATTATTGGGGTGAAATAGGTGATGTGGCCATAGTCAAGGATGTAGGAATGTGTGATGAATATTTCAAGGTATTCATGAGTGAATTTGTTGATGTGGTAGATATAGGGGTAGTTTGGATTGATGGAGAGGTGGGTATAATTGGGTTTTTTGGGGATACAAGTGATGTAGTGATAGGTGTGTTTGAGGTAGATGTCGATAAAATGGTAGGTATAGTTTAAGTTGATATGGATGTGTTAAAGGTAGGAATAGATGTAGATGTAGAACGAGGTGTCAAATTTAATGTGATAAGCTGTGGTATCCATGGAAATGATTGATGTAGGTATGGGGGTAGATATTGAAGAAGTCGGATGAGTAATTTCTAGGGTGGAAGTATATGATGAAGTGGATGAGATAGATGGAGATGAAGATATTTTATGTATAGCTTTAATTGCATAAGGATTAGATTTGTAAGATGTGGAAGATGCAGATTGATTTGCTAGTGGTGAATTAGGAAAGGGTTGCTTAAAGATGTTAAGGAGTGGATATTGAATTGGTTGGGGAATGTGTGATGTTGGGAAGTGGGAGCATAATAAGATGGTTGGGATTGGATGGGAATATTTGATTGTTGAGGTACATGAGAAGTAGGAATAGATTGTGATGGTTGGATAGGCATGATAGTGATAATATTGGATGGATTAGGGATAGAGTTGACATAGGTGATGTAGATGAAATAAGACTCACTTTGATTGAATAGATGGGTAGAATTTAGAGGTTGTGGGAAATATACAAAATATGAAGTCATATATGGGGCTAGAAGGAGGCCCGAAAGTCCTCAAAGGAGGAGGAGATGGTGGTGTGGGTGATCTAGATGGGATGGGATGATGATATAAGAAAGAATGGGTCTCATGATGAGGGACATTGATGATCAAAGGTTGGGTGCCCAAGGGCACATATGAGACAATGGCCATGGTAGATGTTGGTTGAGATGAGATGATAAAAATGTTTGAGGGAAAGTTTTATTTAATTTTCTTGACTCTTGAACTAGTAACTATGCATATGAAATGAAAACAAAGGTTATACTAATTGGATCAAGAAAGTCAAGCATAAAATTTTTTATTGTTTTTTTAATTCTTGAGAAAGTGTGAAAAATGAAAAAGGGGGTGGATAACAAAGGTACCTAGGAAGTGGCAATCTAGAGTTGTTTTTGGGTAGTTATGGCTGGGGAGTCCTCGATATACCTAAAGGTACGTGAGGCCTAAATTTGTGCAAAATTTCTAATGTGGCGAGACACCACAATGACTTCTGTTGGGCCCCTAAAATATTGACCAAGTATAAGAAGGCACATAGGCATGCAAGGCCTAGTTAATAAAGGCGCATAAGGCCAAGTTCAAGAGCACGGGGAAGAATTTTCTTAGAGATTCAACACTAGGCTTGAGTTTGATACACGCTTGAGATGGGTAGAAGATAAACTCTACCATGAGTTATATGAAACTTTTTCTATTGCTTCCAAAGTAGAGCTATATGAATGGCTCTCAACATATGTGTCTAGATCCAACTAGTATTATAGATTGCGCGCGTGGACCAAAGAAGAGTACGAGAGGTTGCAAGATGCGAGATCGACATGGAATCGTCTTTGTGGATCATTGGTGGAAAGGAGTACTAGCTAGCTACATTCTAGAATATGCTATTTCTACATATTCTTGTCTGGAAGTCGCTGAGTTTGAGTTTTTGTGGGAGCCAGAGGATCATTTCTACGTGTTATTCCTTTGGCGATGAAGATCTTGATCATTACCTTGAGTTTGGAGGTGTTTCGATGGCCGACTAAACCTTCTTGAGTGATGCGTGAGGAAGCTAGAGTGGAGGAAGATGGAAGATATTGTGACTGAGAAAGAAAGGGAGGAGAGATGAATCAAGTATAGTGAAGCGAGTGAAAGGGAGATTGCTAGACAATGCGAGGTTGCAAGTGTGATGGATCTATGGAGGAAAACGTTGTGGGAAGGAGTTGAGGTTCACAAAGAGGATGTGGAACCTAATAAAACTATGTTACCCCATCTCGGTAAGCATGGGAGAGAGACCCCTTTGGATTATGATGAGAGTTCATTGCACGGAGAGAGAAGAGTCATTGGCGCACATCTAAACCCACCTAGTGACCAAACCTTGGTGCTTGGTTTTCCAAATTAGAGGAGTGTTGATAACATAGTTGGTATCGAGTGGGAGTGACTGATTGGCACCCAGGAGGTATAATTTCTTGTTTGGAACTTCTATGGTTGCACACTCTATTCCATTGTTTGGAGGAATTTTTGGGTAAGGAGAAAATACACAAGGTTTGGGTAACACATCGGGGGTGGTGCGGGGCATACATCTAGCAATGGGACGATCTCGCAGACCATTGGCATACATTTTAGTGAGACATTGGGGATGTTAGGTGCGACCACTTCATGCCCATTATTGGCCGTAGGAGGATCTAGAGGTGGAACTGGTGGATCGGGAGGCATAGGACCTAGTGGATCTAGTGGATCTGGTGGAGGAAACACCGGAGGAAACCAAGGATCTAGACTAAGAGGATAGGGGCCTCAACAACCTCCTCAAGTAATATTTGAAATTTCTTTACACTTGCTAGACTACCAGGGCATAGAGGATGTTGCGGAGCATGTTCACAAGTGTGAATTTCTATGGTGCGTGAAAGGGATCACAACCTCGGAACAGAAGGCCAGTCAATTTTCAACAATGTTGCAAGGGTGCATGCATAGCTGGTATAGGAAGTATGACCCCCATGAAACAGTGGTAGATTACACCATTTTGAAAAATACCTTCCTAGCAGAATTCCACATCCCCAAGTTCAAACAGTAGAGCATCAGCGCCCTAAAAGGGATTTAACAGGAATGGCAGAGAGTGTGCGAGAGTATGACGCATGGTTTAAGAATCTCCTATCAAAATTGTCATATGACATTCACCATTCATAGCATGCTCAATGGTTTTTTGAGGGTTGATAACACCATTTAGAAGATCTTTATCTCATAATACTTTCATAGACTTACACGATGTGTTAGAATGCTCTGCACACCAAAGCTATTGGAAGTGTTGATATTGGTGTTATCCCGTTCTTGGAAGCTCAAATCACTGCTATGGCTAAGAAACTAGAAAATTTATCTGCAAACTATACTCATGAGACTCACAGTGGAATGTGGTGTATGGATTGTGAAGTAGAGGGGCATGTCAAGGATATTTTCCCCCAGAAGATAGTACGTGCCGTAGTAGTAGACTATGAGATTTGTCATGGGGACCATGATGTGAGTAGATGTCCCTTGTTATAGCGCACAATTCGAAAGAATGTATCTTGCTACTATAATATCTGCACCTCTACAACCCATGATACTAAGGATTGTAGGCTTATTGACCAGATCCATGAGGCCATTGATCATGGTGTACACCAAACCAGCCTTGCCAGTAGTTCTAAGGGTGATGACCACTGTTATGAGGAGTGCGCAGATGGAGGTACACATGGAAGAAGTTCTCATGGAGGATTTTGGGGTCATGGAAACCATGGAGGAGGAAGAAGTGAGTTTTTCGTGGGGAATATGTTATAATTGTGGATCCACAGAACATTATAAACGAGAGTGTCTTGATCTATTACAATTCTCATGGTGCGGGAAGAAGCACAAGTATGAAGAGTGTCTGGAACTCTATGAGCATATGAACCAGTAGCACCGAGAAAGATAAGGGCATTGTTATGGTGAGCGTAAAAAGGGCTGATTCACAATGGATGCCAAGAGTGGCACGTGAGTCAGAGCTAGAACCTGTACTGATGATAATGCATGCAGAGGTCGCGCACACCAAAGAGATGCCCAAACCAAGGACATTAGTTTCCAGAGAGGAGGTGCCACATGGAAAGTACCTAGACCCTGCCTATCAGAAAGAAGTATACCATGAGACTATGGATGTAATTCAAAGTTTACAAGGGGAGATATAGTGTCTCAATGAGTAATCGAGGCAGGTGGGATAGCAGATGTAACACCTCGACAACCGATATATTCCTCTTTTTCATTTCATGTGTTGACATGTGATTTTCTGGATAAAGATGTGTTCTTTTGACTATTGAAGATCATGCTTGATAAGGATAAATATTTTCTGTTCTTAAAAATCATTATACTAAAATTATATGGTTATCAAGAATTCTTTTTCACTTTGAAAAGGTGAGCAGCAATCAATCGGCTTTAAGAGTTGCTTGAGACTTATTCCTTCTTTTGACTCATCCTTGGATCAATTTAAGTGATCCAAGGAATGTTTCAAATCTTCTTCATAGGCTGAATGGTAAATCGACATTCAGTAGTTTGAGGTACATAAAAGACTAAACTTTGTTTGTTACAAATTCTTTGGTCTTATGTGAACGTATTTTTGTTCAAATTGTGTATCTTTGTGCTCGGGTCTTTGGTGATTGATATTTGTAGGATATTACGGACTTAAAAAAATTAAATTTGCGAAGGAGTTTGGAGTCCTAAAACCTAAGGATTATCCTAACAAAGTATCCTAAGCTAGGTAAGAACACCTATGTTCTAGCTACGTTTAATTATTTGGATTTTTATTCTAACATAAGCCTCTTATTCTATTTTGTTGGGTTGGCGTCCTAACCTAAGCATTGTGCTAAATGAATAAGGGAAGGATTACTAAAGTAATACTAGGCTATTTTAACTAGTACCTAATACTAAAGGGTTATGAATTGAATCTAACCTAAGGTGGGAATTACTATTGGTAAATGTTTTTAATACCTAAGTTGGTTATTGCTAGACTAACCTAAGTTCTATTGGGATCCATCCTAAACTATTAAAGGGAACCTAAGGGGTCGCATGTCTCTAAGGTGATAGTTCCAATGGAATTTAAATGAGTTGATAGGGTTTAATGGAAGGTAGTACCTACAGTTTTGGCAAGCGCTAGTTGACTTGGTAGAGGCATACATGGAAGCTCCACTAAAAGATGGAATTGTATTTTTGTATGGAATTGGCATTTGCCAGATTTAGGAGGTGGTGGCAAGGAAAGATAAGTGGGAAATTTGGAATTAATGGCATTAATGGCATTAATGAGCCTCGGTCTTTGTGTGTAAACCATCTTGGAAACTTAGAAGGTGGGTTTGTAGGAGGTTATTTGGTTTTGCATGCATGGCAGATTTTGCTCTGCATGGAGCTAATTGGTTCTTCAAACCAGCAGTTTGACCTTCACTTCAAAGATATTTTTGGTTTCTACGGTCTATTTTTGATCGAAGGAAATTATATGAGGCGTAGGAGGAAAAGATGTTTGATTGTTGATCTTTCGTGGAGGAGAAAAAGAGTTGGAAGCTCGGCTGGAAGTCTCCTTCGATTTGGTGGAAGCACTATCAGGCATGATAGGATCTAACTATTAAGATTCTTTTCTTTCTTCTAAATGATTCATTAGAACAACTCTACTCTCATGAGATTCATGTTTTCATGTTTGACTGGTTATTTTCTTGTTGGGTTTAGTGAATCTTTGTGTTGTTTGGATTTGAATCCATGGCAAAAATAGTGTTGTTTGGAAACTTTTCTCTTTGTGCAAGTTTTATGACAGCATGCATGTGAAGTTTGTATGTGAAACTTGTTTCTGTAACTCTATTTTTGCACTCTTGAACTTGTATTTGAAGTTGTTGTGCTTTGAACTGACCTTCATGGAAATATAGGGATCTGAACTTAGGGGAAACTTGAGTTCCATTTGATTTTTCTTTTGGGTGTGTTTCTAGATGTAAAATTTTGTTGGGGTTTCGTGTTGTTCAAAACCAGTGTTTGGAAATGTAAGCAATGCTGAGTTGTTGCTTGAAGTGCGTATTTGGCACTGTACTCGTATTTTATTACTTGTGAAGTTTTGAACTTTGGTGTGAAGCTCAGGTTCGACACTATACTCTTATTAGACACTGGAGTGTTATGAGCTTTCATTTGGAATGATGTATTCAATTCTATTCTGGTATTTTTGTGTTGGGTTTCTCTTGTAATAAAAGTATTAATCTTATAACTCTTTATTTGAACAACTTACTCACTAGAAAACTAGGTGAAAGCTTGTTTGATTCGTTTGAAATCTCTCGTGAGATTTGGAACTAGAAACATCTTGTTTAAAAGAATGTGGAACTTTTGTTTTATGACTGTATCATCTTCTTTGAGATGGTAATGGCGTGAGATTTGGAGGGGGTATTCTTTCCCCTCTATTTTGAGGAAATCCGTGTTCTAGGTTGACTATTTAGTTTGAAACTAAGTCACCTCTGTCGAATTTGGTGGTTGTGAAGTTTTGTTTTGGATTTCTATTTTGTTGCATAGGAAATAGAATGGGACACCTTCTGACTTAAACGTTTTGGTTCTTACTCTCTCTACTGATTCTTTAAAATAATTTTGGGTCTTAGTGAAAGATTTGGGTTATTACCCTTAGACACTGAAATTATTCAGGAAGGATATTTTCTCCTTTCAGTTGTTTTGTGGTTAATTCTTTTGAATCATGAACTACATACCTTTCATATTAGGTGGTGAAGTACTTGTGAGTCTTCAATCTTGGGTTCGTGGATAATTATGAACTTGATAGTTTGTTGTTTCGGGATTTTATTCTCGTCTGATATAATGAATGAGTCCTTGGCTTCTTTTAGAGAAATAAAGTAGATATGTATTCTATTGGGATCAATATGTTGTTTTGGGACTACAATACATTTTCATCCTAATTTGACTTGAAACTAGAAATTCTTTTGTTCACTTGAATGAAACGATTTATTATCGAACCTTCCCGATTGAGTTTCCTTTTCTCTGTCTCTTAGATAAGCTCATTGTTTGAACTTCTCTACACTCGATTCTCTTTCGAGATGGTGATTTCTTATGGCATGTTGGTCTACTTTGTTAGAATCATTGTTGCAATAATGTGGAAAGATTGTAGATAAGTCGATCGCTAATAAGTGAATGCATACTTATGGGTTTGACTGCTGTTGTTGACTAGCCTTGCCATGTTTGAATGCATAGGAGTAGGTTTGTCTCTTGTACTCTCTATCTTTTTAGATGAACTTGAGTAGACATTAACTCCTCTATGGGACTACTTTGTTTGTGAACCTTGGTTTTAGATCTTTGATTGATAACTTCTAAAATGCAGAGTTGGAATTAGAATTGCAGTTAGACTATTTTGATTTTCTATACCTTCTTGTATTGTTATGAAATTATAATTAGATGTATATCTTAATGTTAAATTTATAAGATTTTATTAGGAAAGGAACAGGTAATTCATGTTATGAACCTGGTCTATTTTTTAGATGTTATAAGTTTGGGCATGGTACGTAATGGTTCTTATTCTTGCTTAAGATTTAGATGAATAATCCTAGAATGAACCATGTTGTATACACTTCTTTTGTCTCATAGAAAAGATAAATGTGGTATTCTATTAGGATAGAATTATGAAATAATGGGATGGCAAGATCTATTATTTGTTTACAAGCCATTGATAGGATCAATAGAACTTTAAGTTCTTAGGCAGATATTGTGTATTATATTCTGCTCTTCTCTTAAAAGTGGATCTAGATTTATTAATGTACTTCTTTTCTATTTGGTATCACTTATGCTTATTGTATGATGTATTAATTATCTCATTAAAGTAGTGTTGTTTTAATGAAACAATTAGTGGAATGCACTTCATTTTAATTCTTAGTGCTTATCATGCTTAGTTCATTAAACTGACCCGTGCTAGTAATTTTTGTAGATGGACATCTTAAGTGATAAAAGAAGGTTAAAACTTACATGATGCATTAGCTAATATAAGCCTGATTCTTTGTAAAGAATTTTGATTCATTCCTTAGTTGTATTGAAAAAGAAAATTTGTATACTTTATAGTATGAATGTTGTTGTTATGCAGTATGCCTAAAGTGCATAGTCTTGTAAATTTATAAATTGTAATGATGAATTACGAGTTGTGATTTATTTGCATTGGTTGTGTAATTTATCTTGTACTTTTATAAAGAAGATGAAAGTTCTATCTTGTTGATATTATTCATATTATACTATGTTTATCTTGTTATCTTTGATAAGATGGATAAAGGGAATTGGTTCAATTTCCCTTATAATGATGCAACTTGTTAAGTTGCATAATATGATGTGTTTTATCTAAACAATTTAACATAGTAATGTGATGCGTAATGAACATGCAGTAAGAACTATGGATATTGTGAATGATATACCCTAACACTTAATCATGTAGAGGAAGACTCTTTCTCTCTCAATTGAATGTAAACCAAAAAGGTTTGGAGATATGATTATTAATCATTAGACTTCATTTTGTATGAAGTCTACTTTAGTTGGACATATGCGGTTGTTAAACCTTCCTGAATGTTAAAGTACATTTTATTGAAACTTATGATATTGCTGTCCTGTTTTGGTTAACTGCTGGTTAAACTAAGTAAACAAACATTAAAAATCAATCATAACTTAAGGAAGTTGTTCATTGACTAAATGAAACAAATTAGGAAAGAACTTAAGGAGTGTTGGATTAGGGATTAGTAGGGTTGTTGTAATCAAGAAATAATCCAAATTAATAATGTATTAATAATCTCCTTAGGGTATGTACATCTCGATGAGATAGTTTCTATAGGATGTTGGCACACGCCAACTACAGGACTGTACTTTCGATAATACTTGCGTCTTCTTGAGAATACACCATTGTAGTTGACTGTGGCAACACCCTTCCGCATTGATCATCTAGATCTACACAAAAATAAGGACTTGAACTTAGTTTCTCTCTAGGTCAAGTTAGTGGCATATTTAGGATAGGAAGTAGCTTCCAATGGCTCAGGGTACCTTGGCACATCCGGTTGACTTAGGTCAACCGAGTATGCCCATTTACCCTAAGTCATTGTGAGCATCTCCCTATAATAATTTATGTTTCTAACCAGGGCTACGGTTAAACTTGGGACAAGTGGACTGACGGTAGTCAGTAAAGACCAATCATGATAATAGAGGAATGAGGTGAAGGATGTATTCCAAAATGATGAGTATGTCATCTAGGAATAGTGACATACACAGTATGTTGTAAATCTTTGGCCAAAGTATCACAAATTGTTGGTTGCGTTGTCCTATATCACCAAGTTTAAAACAACGTGATATCCGATGAATATTAGTAACAAATATTCAGATATGTTCTTTAAACAGATCACTCAGTACCCGGTGTAGGGTAGGAAAAACCAAGTATACGAAGTATACGATAAGTATTCAATGCTTGAAGTTTACATAAATAGATCGGTAGATTACTGAGTTATGAAATGAATAGATCGGTGGATCACTAAGTCATTTACAATTGCATATGGTTATCTATTTGAAATTGATTGGCATGAAATGTTTGTTCTGAATAATGCTTTATTTAGAATAGAGAACATTATATAAATTTTTTATTTTCCCTTGTTTCTAAAGTCTTAAAATGGGAATGTTACAACGGAAGGATAACAAGGTTCCAAGAAGTGACCTGAATGAGGTCAAAGAAGCATGTAAAATGTTGAGGAAAGAGAATATTATTCCCTTCTCGAGAGAATGGCTAAGGGAGAAGGTACCACACGCAAGAGAAAAGCGTGAGAGATAGGTTTTACATGTAAAAAATTCTCCACATAGCCTTGAGTATGAAAAATAGATTACTCTGAATGCAGTTGTTGATGGATGGATCCTAAGAAATATCCTAATCGACACCTTTGGAGCAGAAGTGAATGTTATTACCTTAGATGCTTAGCATTAGATGAGAAGTCCCGCATTGCAGCCATCTTCAAATGTGTTTTATATGGCAAAAAAATAAGGCAATTCCCATTGGAGTATTAAAAGATGCAGTGATAACCATTCAGGGGGCTAAGTTTACTGGAGACTTCGACTTCTTAGCACTCACCGAGGCAGAAAATTTTCCAACATTGCTTTGGTGCCCATGGTATTACAAGAATAACGTTGATATAAGGTTTAACAAAGGATATATTAGTTTTGAAAACAAGGAAGAATGGGTGATCATACATTTGACAGATGGGAAAGTCGATGCCCTACATAGAGACGTTGGGAGAAGAAGTCCTTCATAGAATCTATGTGTGCTCCATCAAAGATCCTGAGATAATTCATCCTACAGAAGGAGTTATCCAATTTGAGGATGCCCAGTCTATGAGTTATACTACAAACATGGCATGTGAAAATTGGGCACACATGACCTATAAGTTGATAAAACGACATTTAAGAGGATCACTAACCAAGGTGAAAAAGGTGCATATAATCTGGCACCTGGGAGGAAGAAAACTACCAAGTTACTTGGGAGGGGCTAATCCGAAATATTTCTTACAAGAAATGGAGGCCCATTAGAGAAATGAGAAGGAAAGGAAGAAAATGTTTAACTACAACCTAATCGGAATTGTTGCATGATGGTGGGAAACACATAAGGAAAACCTCTTGGAATGAAATGAGGTGAGAATTTACTTCTTCATAAGGTTTTACAGGAGCAACACACCCATGGCTATAAAATACTACCATGGTAAAGAGACCACTTCCTTCCATATCCAAGCATGTGAGACAGACCTGGATGGGGAGTGTAGAAGCATTACCACTTTCATTATGGGTTCACAAGTTGTACTCCACCCTACAAGGTTATGTGTGTGTGAGGTATATCCACTCAGAGATGCATCATCAAACTAGTAATTGGCAAGAATTAGTGGTTTCTCTCATTCAAAAATTCGAGTATCGGAGTACAAATCCATTAGTACATAAGGTATTGTAGGTAGTCAAATGCCTTACAATAGGGGATAGTGCTATGGTGGAAGACAAAATACAAGAATTTCTAGGTGAACCTAGCCTGGAGGCACGCTTTGAGGAAGAAGAAACAAAAGAGATACAACTTGAGCATGCATGTATAGAAAAATAAAAGGGGAAGATGGTGTATGTTATTGATGAGGAAGAGGTAGAAAGATTAGATGTTAACCATTCTATAGGGATGTGTGAAGTCATAGATAGTGCTGATGAATGGGCACGTGCCTACCATGAACCTTTAAAGATAAAAAAGGTTAACATCACTCAGAAGTAGAACCCAAGGAGGCAATCATTAGAGACTATTGGTCGAAGAAAGAAGTCTCTAAAATCATTGATCTATTACATGAATTCCAAGATTTGTTCCCATGCAAGTACCATGAGCTTAAAGGTGTCCAAAATTCCTTGGGGGAGATAAGGATAAAGATGAAGGAAGGTGTGCACCTAATCAGGAAGAGGCCATATCGGATGAATCCAAATTTGTGCATAAAGGTCAAGGAGGAGATAGAAAAAATGATAGCATCAGGTATCATTGAGGTTGTGGAAGAGTCAGAATGGATAAGTCCAATGGTGATTAGTATCAAGAAGGATGGGAGGATAAGGATCTATGTTGATTATAGGGACCTAAATGCAGTGTGTGTCATTGATCCTTTCCCAACCCCATTTATTGAAGAAATCTTAGAGGGAGTGGCAGGACGTGAGGTCTACTCTTTCACGGATGGATTCTCGGGCTATCACCAGGTAAGGATTGCGAAAGAGGACCAGAGAAATATGAATTTCACCACTGAGTGGGGAATATTTACCTATATGATCATGCCTTTTGGGTTGAAGAATGTGCCTATTGTGTTCTTGCACATTGTGGTGCAAGCTTTCTAGGACTTCATCCATAAATTTCTTCAAGTTTACCTAGATGATTGGACAATATATGGGTTAGTGAAGGACCATTGTGACAACTTAAGGTTGATGTTTGAAAGGTGTCGACAGTTGAGGATATCCCTCAACATTAAGAAATGTGTCTTTGCTACCCCATTTGGAACATTATTGGGGCACATCATATGTAAGGAGGGCTTACTAGTAGATCCCACCAAAGTTGCAGTAATTGTGGGATTGGGGGAGCCTACTAGTCAAAGCACAGTGCAGATTCCTTGGACACATGGGTTACTACAGGAAGTTCATCAAGGGATATGCTAAGATTGTGCCTTTAGAAGAGTTACTTAGACACAAGAGTTTCTTCCTTTGGGGAGACACACAATAGAAGGAATTTGACACTTTAAAGGATAAGCTTGTCACCACCACGCCTATACTACAATTCCCCTCTTGGGATAATCCATTCCATGTTCATGTTGATGCCTTAGGAACTACCATTGGAGCAAGTACTTGCACATCGTAGTGAAGGGATTGTTGATCATCCTTTATGCTTTGCAAGCAAGAAGTTGACACTAGCAGAGTAGAATTATACTACAACTGAGTGCGAGGCATTGTCAATGATCTACACACTTCACAAGTTTAGATGTATCTACTAGAAACCCCTTTTATATTTTACACTGACCATATGGCATTGAAATATTTAGTGAACAATCCCATTCTACAAGGGCACATATGTCGGTGGGTACTATTGTTCCAAGAATTCAAGTTCACGGTGGTTGTCAAACCAAGAAAAAGTAATTTCAAACCTGATCATTTTTCTAGAATTGATTTAGGGAGGATGCACAAAGCATTGAGGATACCATGCCAGATTCACAACAATTTAGGTTGCAGAATGTGCCCTCATACTTAATATATATTGTAGTATTTCTCAAGATAGGTGTAGTGCCAAAAGGAATGAAGGCATTGGATAAAAAGAAGTTAGTTATACGCTCCGCACCCTACATGTTGATTAGTGGGATTTATACAAACTAGGACGTGATGAGATTCTACACCGGTGTGTGCTAGAACATGAGCACCTAGCCATAATAGAAGAGGCACACAAAGGTAGTGCAGGTGGGCACTATGTAGGTGATGCCACTACACACAAGATATTGATGGTTGGATTATGGTGGGAGACCCTATATCAAGACTGCAAGGAATATTTCAAGGTGTGTGACCATTTTCAAGTGCATTGAAAACCGGGAAAAAGAGATGCAATGCCTCTCGCATCTTATTCCCAGTGTCGAGCCATTTGAAAAGTGGGCTATAGACTTCCTAGGCCCTATTGCACTAGCTGCATAGGATTGGGTCACGTTATATAATCACTTACACATATTACTTGAAAAAGTGGGTAGAAGTATCACATACCAAGGATTGTACAACAGCTACTACAGCAAGGTTTTGTGGGAAAACATTATTACAAGGTATGGGTGCCCTTTGAGTTTGACTAGTGATAGGGGTACACATTTCTTAAATGAGACAGTAAGGATTTTGCTAGTGGAATTCATGATGGCTTATCATAAGACTACCCCCGTTACAATCCACAAGTAAAATGGAATTGTAGAGGCATTTAAAAAATACTAAGTCATACCCTAACCAAATTTTTGATATTGGTAGAAAGATTGGGATGACAAAGTATCAACCATTCTTTGGGCATATAGGAAAACCTACAAGAGGTTAAATAAGGCCACACCATTTCAATTAGTGTTTGGCATGGAGGCTGTCCTACTAGTTGAATTCATGTTACCTTCTCTACGTATAGTGTGCGTAGGAGGATTGGTTGATGAACAAGTGCTTTGGAAGAAATAATTAAAAATTTAATGCAATTGGATGAAAGATGATCACTCTCCAGGTGGAGCCAAAAGACTGAAAAAGAAAAATAAAAGGCATGGCATGATCATCACATTAAGAACAAAAAGTTTGAGGTTGGGAAGATGGTGCTACTATATGATTCCAAGTTTCTGCACCATCCTGGGAAGTTAAAAGTCCATTGGTTGGGTCCCTACATCATCTCATACATCCTTGATTCAGGCATGTGCCAGTTAAGCGTTGGATGGGATGAGATTGCTAGGACACTTCAATGGGAGTAGGCTAAAGCCCTACTATAAATAAGTCTTCTTGGTGTTTGTAATAAGGCAATATTGCCAGATAGGTTAGGACTTCCTTTAATGCATTTTTCTTTTCTTGTGTTTCCCTTTCTCGTTGTTGTTTTGTGTTGTGCCTTGGGCACGATAATCTCATGATTATTTTTTTAAAGGTTGTGAATGTGCAGAGGACTATGCATCATATTAGTGTGGGGTGAAATGATGTGAAAGAAAGTGCAAGGTGTGAAGTACCAGGAAGGATTGCGTTGGAAATCCCAGATTGAATGGACCTATGAAAGGCACATAAGGGTGAAGAGATGAACGTAAATGGTTCAAAGAAATCCTTGAAGAAACCATGTACAAAAAGAAAAGGAAGAGTGTAGGAACTACATGAGGTAGGAGAGGGAAAAAATAGGGAAAATGAAAGAAGTAACTTTGCGCTGGTAACGTGCGTGTAAGAGTCTTCTTTTAGATAGATTGGTTGCACACGTGAAGTTTGTAGCATTGTTCGTGCAAGGTTGGTCGTGTGAGTGGGGTGCTAGAGTGGCTTAGTGGAAAAATCTGTAATAAGTGTTGAAGTACGGTGGTAGGTGAAGTAGCATTTAATGCTAAAAAGAATGGAAATCTATAAATAGAAGGTTGGGCACTTCATTATGGACATTGCGAATATGAAAAAGAAAGCTCTTATGGACTAGGGTTTCTAGAGTTGATCTGTGTGAAGAAATGTTTGAGGAATTAAGGTGTGAGTGACTAGATTTGATCTACAAACCAGAAGGAAAGAAGTTCACGGGTGTAGAAATTTTTTTTGTGGAGAAGTTTCATCTTGTGAATGAGGTTATTCTAGTTAGGGTTTGGCAGCTAGGGGGCACAGTGGAAAGGATTTCTTCACAAGATTGAGGTCTGAGCTTGGAGAAGGTAGAAAATTAGAGCAAGTAAGAGAAGTTGAAGTGCTAAGATAACCTAAACCATGGCACCTAAGAAACCAACTATATCACCTAAGAAGTGAAGGGAAAGGGCAAGGGAAAACAACAGAAACCCCCGTAAGCATGAATGAAGAATGGTATGCAGAGATGCAGTACCTAGATGGGGTTTTTCTCGGGAAAGAATGGGAGTCCCACTTAAGAAACATGATGGTGAGTGATTACAACCATCACATGAACATGATAGAAAAGGAATTGGCGCTAGAGTTAGTGTGCCCAAAAAACAAGAGGACACCAGAGGGTTTACCTATCTATAGCGACAAGGTAAAAGTAAAGTTGGAGAAGGTGGGATTATTGCAACTCTATGAGTTGCCTTATTTTGGAAAACCTGAGTGCCTCTATCAATGGTTAATGTCACACGTACATGAGGACCACTTTTACTTCGTGGGGCACAAGATGCACATAACTCCTTAGTTGATTTCAAAATTCACAGGCCTCATCTATGAAGGAGAAAGTATAGATGATGACCTGAGTGACAAGGAATCCATCAAAGAAACCGTCACCACATATGATTATAAGAAGGGGTCATAATACTTTGATATCACGGAAATCCAAGACCCTATCATGAGAATGGCCATGCACACTGGTGACAAAGCTAAATGACCAAGAAAGGTGGACATAGGTAAATAAGGCCTGGTTAAATGTGTGTGCGATAAAATATCAGAAGGCACCATCTACAACTTGTCTTCCTTCATCGTAGATGAAATTATCAATAGCGCGTAGGAAGGAGACAAGATACTCTTTGGTAATGTCCTCTTGAAAATTTTGTTTTCAGAGATTAGAGTGCCAAATGTGGTAGATAAGTTTGTTTGGGAATATCCGGAGGAAGACCCCTTGCCCGCGAAAATATTTGCAAAGTACACTTGTGATAGCATGATGACTGCTCACAAGGCACACCTAGAAAAATGGTATAAGCACTTAAGGGATGCGTTTGGGGTGGAGTGGAGGATCCTAGAGCAACTGCCAACGCTCATTGATGGAGAAGCCAAATTTGTGGTGTACTAGCATTTTTGCATTGGCATATTTAAATTGACAGATGAAAACATGGGCCCTTAGTGCAAGCTCCCTTCTCCTTCACCGCTCAATATTTCCAAGTAGGGGTAAACATGTTTAAAGAGGCCAAAAGACTAAGGTTTGACCTTAGTGAGGTAGATCAAGACCATAGGAGCTATGCGAGAATGCTTGTTTATCCCAAGAAATGCACATACATGGAGAGGTATATCTCCACAGTTTAAATGACAAAGCCCCGAATTTTCCAATAGCAAGAGAGACTATGGCAAGGGTATATTTGCACATAAGACCAAATTTTGAGAAGGGTGCATACTTGGAATGTGATGTCTCCATCCCTAAAGACCCCATGGGGAGAAATAATCCCTGCGTCGACAAAGAAAGGAAAAGAAGAGGTGCAAGGGAAGAAGGCACCAAGTGTCCAAAGTACACCACAAGTGGGCACCCTAGGGACAAGTGCTAGAACTAGTACTTACATGTGTAGGAAGAGGTCCCCAGTCAGAGAGGAGGCACCAAAACAAGAAAATCCTATCACAAAGGAGAAGTCACCAGAGGAGGAAGAAGAAAGAGCCAAATCTCCTATACTAGAATCCCCAGTTAGGAAGAAACAGAAGGTGATGGAGGAGGCTGATTTGGAGGACACGAGAGAGCTTGGAGGCCTATAGAGGAGAGAGGGATGATGATGAAGAAGATGAACCTAAAGGAGCCCAGGAACCACCAATGTTTGATGTGCATGATTCAGAGGAAGAGGGTGGAGAAGAGGAAAATGATTTTCTCTTCATGCGGAGGAAGGGTAGCTAGGAGGAGGAAGGTGCCCAAGATAAGGGAGGAAGCGAAGAAGTGAGTATAAAAATCAGACTCCAAGCCTCACGCAGGAGTAGATAAACAAGGTGGTAGAAAAAGAAGTGGTGAAAATCATTGAAGCCTTGGTAGAACAAGAGTTGGAGCGCAACACTGATTTAGTAATGAATGAAGATAAGGAAGAAAGTGTGGGAAAATATCATGACAGCATAAGAGGAGGCCCCAGTTTGACGGTATGTATTCCTAAGGGCATGCACATAGGAGGAAGGTGCACAAAGATCTAGAAACCAAGAATGGGCTACATTAATGATCCAAGAAAGGTTTTACGCACGTTTCCAAAGCACTATTCTGACATAACAACTCTTGGCCATGAATTTGTTTGATGAGGAAGGTGCATACCCTCGGATGAGGAAAATACTTTCTTTGGAAATTGAGTCCCACATCGACAAGCTAGAATTCAAGGTAAGCCAAGGGGAAATAATGAAGGTGCCTGAGTCAAAAGGAGACAACCCCTTGGTGAGCACTCAATGGCTATCAAATGAACAAGTCTACAATGTGTTGAACAAGGTCTCGGTTGAACTAGAAGCCAGGTTATTCGGGAGGAATGACAGGGTAAAATTCCTAGAGGAAGAGCTGGAGAAGAAGGAAGAAGATCTCGAAGAAAGGACCAAGGACTTAAAGTGGGAGGAACTAATCAACACGTAGCTAAGGTGTGAGTTGAAAGAAGAGAAGGCAAGGGTGCATGAGGTTTACAAGAAATTAGAGATGATCACAGATGCCATTTTCTTGAAGCATCCAGATCTAATGACGTCCCGTGCAGAAGTATGGATCCACCCTAGAGTGTCTAGAAGACTTGACTCACATCCTCAAAATGGAAAGGAAACCACTTGCCTTAGATTTTACAAAGGAGGTATTGGTGTGTAAGGAAAAGGCAAGATGAAGGTTTTGGAAATTGTGACTGAGTACAAGAAAGTCCTCACAAATGTGAAGGTTTCTGGCCAAGCTGTTGAAGCCATTTATAATAATTACACCGATAGAGATAGAGTGGCGAGCATTCTGGTCACCTCCCATGAAGTGGAGCTCAAGGAGTTCTAGAAGAAGAATAAGGGGAATATAGTAGAATGTGACAAGATCTTAGCCAAAGTTGAGAAGAAATTAGAGGCTATTGAGACTTTGGGGCTCAATCAAGAACCGGATGAAGGAGTTGTATCCCTAGATCACTCGAAGGATGGATGAACTTGAAGACTTGGGAAAACAATTGGAGGAGATCGTGGAAATGATGAATACCAAAGGAGAGGGGCTAAGCTTTGAAGAGGTGAGTGCCCTAGTTGGTGACATTTGTCAGTGGGTGTGGAGTGAGGTCAATACCTAGAATAAGCTAGAGGAATACCTAACAAAATATTTCCCTCTCCTCTTACAGAAGTGATCATAGTTCCCCCATTCTTTCTTTCTTCCCCAAATTTATTCATTCCCTTTCCCCAAACCATTTAAATATATTCATTCTTTATTCATTGAGAAGGTGTTCCTGTAGGTGGAGAACATGTGTAGTGTGGGGTGATGTTGGGCCCCTAAAATATTGGCCAAGTACAAGAAGGCACATGGGCGTGCAAGGCCTAGTTAAGAAAGGGCGCGCAAGGAGAAAGCACGTACATCGGGGGTTATAGGAGGGTTTAAAAGAGCAAGTGGCACACGCACAAGAAGAACAAAGGTTTCAAGACTTAGCCATATTTGACACATCAGGAAGAACACATGAGAAAAGTGTGACCCAACTACGCATGTAGAATGGATAAGGTGTCAGCCTGGTGACAAGTTGGCCTAAGAAGGAATATACCCTGTGATGGAAGTTTCTAGAAGGCCATCATTGCAAAGAGTGGAAAGCTCGAGACTTGAAGAAGCATGATCCTATCAAGGACTACCTTGAACACTTGGAAATGGATCTACAACTCCCATAAAGGCTTGATGATGTTGAGAAGGGCTATAAATACAAACACCCACTAGAGAAAAAAGGAGAGAAGTAGAGAAGAAGGCGAAGCCATGCAGAATACTATGAGAGTTCCATAATTTAGGTAGGGATATACAGGAAAAGTATGTATTAAGGGGTTGGGAATGTAAATTTTCTCTTGAAAACTAATGGATATAAATCTAGCTATGATGTATGACTTTAGTCTGCACAACTGTGATAATCTATAATGAATCTAATGAATATAATGAGGTTACCAAACTTGATGAATATGGTTATTAATGTTTTTGATCCATGTTTATAGCTTACAATTTTGATTCATGAATGTTTATGGAATGAATATAAATCCTTATGCATTTCCTTTTTGTTTTGGTTCCTCTCTATAATCTATTAAGTACCATTCAGTCTGGGATGACTGCATTTGTCTAGAAGCCATTCTGAGTTCTATGATAAATGTATGTCTCGTTCCCACTCACTCTTTTTAAGCTCCTATCATAGATGATGTTTCCCACTTAACTCACATAAAGAGAGACTCGGTGCCTTCACATGCTTTGGGTGAGTGCCTAGTGCCCACTGGGTGATAGGTTGGTGCGCATGGGATTCCCTTTTCTTTGGTGGGTATAAAAATGACTACAAATCCCAATCAGTCCACCTAGTAGGAAGATGTCCAAATGTTGATGTGTGAACTTGGTTATGTGATAGAATTTGGGAAGCAACCGATTAACCCCTAATTAAGCTAGATGAACAATAAAGTATGAAAAGGTTCATTTTAAAGACAAATCCAAATGTGAAGTTCAATGAAAACAAACACACAAGAAAGGGAAAGTGCAATGTAAGAAAGAGAAAATAAGATAAAAAGAAGAATACTTGGTGAACGATTTTCCTTTTTATTTGATCTTTTAAAGCATGAAGAGCAATCCAAGAAAATACACAATCCAAAAAAACAAGTAAAAGAAAAATCCTCTACCACAATGTTAGTGGAAAATAGAAAAATGAAAGATAATGCAAGAGACTCGCCTAAAAGGGTAGTCCCACTAGAGTGCCAAAATGTTGATCTAATTTTCTCTTTCATTTTCAAGATAGTGAAATATGTACTAATGAAAATTAAATAACTCCAAAATGAAAAGTTTTAAGGTACCTCAAATGCGTGATGGATGCAAATGGATGGTTCTTAAGTGAATGATCTCCCTAAAAACTCGATGAACCTTCAAGACAAGAATAAATAAGAATAAAATGGATTAGATGATATATGTAGGGGCTACCCAATGAAGCTGGTTCCAAGAAGTGTTATCTTCCTTTCATGGATTTCAACCCCATTTGTTAAAAGATAATGAAATAATTGATAGATGGTTGGATATCATGTAGAAACTGATACATGACAGAATCTGAAACTGATAGAAATAGATGGAAAGAATTGATTTAATTCAAATCAACTTAAATTTTTTTATCGACTAGATCGACGATGACCCATATTTCACTAGGGCATGTTAATGAAGAAGTAAGTTGATGAAGGTGGAAAGCAAGATGATGGTGTAGATCTGTATGAATTTGAATGCAAAGGGTGATCACATAAGCTTGGGAAGGTTGGTAACAACCTGTAGAATAGGATCTAAGATAGAAAAGCAAAAGATATGTAAGAAAAAAGAGATTAGGATAGATTGGATGAAAATTAAAACTCGGGTTAGTGATGATCAAGGTTGGGTTGGTTGCAAACTAGAGTGCAGACAGAATAATTTGGGATGACAGAGAATTAGGATGGTAGATCTAAGAACAAGAAATAACAACAAGAAAAAAATAGACACCGATAAGGTTCTATAAACAAGAGGTATGATGACACAAGACTAGGTCAGTGGTGACTTGGGTGGAGTGATGGCGACCCAAACAAAGGCAAAATAAAGCCGAATGTGGATGGGCTGAATGAGGAACCTATAAGTAGAATGACTAGTAGAACATGATGAGGATGGAATGATGACGGTATCTCGAACCTACAAGATGTTAGATTCTAACATGAGATAATAACAAGGATAGCATTTGATAGCATGGATAAGCAAAAATCAAATTAAACCTCCCAAATATTCTACAATTGATGTAAGACAAGCTTGAATGGACTTCAATAGGGTTGAAATAGCTGCAAGAGTGTTCAGATTCGATGATAAGTTTGCAAAGGCAAGAAAGATTGAGGTGTGTCTCATTTTGGTAGGGGTTAAATCAGTCTTATAGGCGGATGATGACCTATCCGGGTCACCTCTCGACAGCGGAAACTACTCCTTAGCTAGTAAAATCACTTATTTACTCGGGATATGGGGCTTTTAGAGATTGGGATAAGTGATTTAAAGCATGTAGGTGGGTAAGGGTTGTTTAGGAAAGTTTCATGGGTGGATAAGAGATAAATATGGGTTAGATAAAAGTTAGAAAAAGTGTAGGGATGTGGATTTAGGTGGTTAGGGAGAAAAGAAACTCAAAGAAAACCAATCAGAGATAATTAACTAATTAGGAGAGATGAAAGCTAATTAGGGATAATTAGATAATTTATGTTAATTAACAAAAATTAATTAATAATTAAAGGTGATAGGACAATAGATGGTCATTTAAATAAATGAATCAAATTAAGAGGGTATAGTTGGGACTATGGTGAAAAATGCACGCATGGGAAATCAAGGGTAGAAATTTCAAATATTGGTGTCTACAAGTGTATTATTTTGGGAAAATACTTAGTTTCTTGGATGAGCATGAAACAAACTTTAATTTCTCTATCGAAACCGAGGTAGAATATATTGCTGAAATATCATGGTGCACTCAAGTTCTCTAGATGAAACAGATCTTTGAAAGATATCAAGGTAGAATTTGATTATTTAATTTATATAATTGTGTGATAATAATATTGTCATAAATATCTCAAAGAATATAGTTATAAACTCTAAAACAAAGAACATTCCAATCAAATATCATTTTTCGAGAGAAATTTAAAGAGAAACAAGTTAAATTGGACTACATTGCCACCAAAGAACAAATGGTTGATATTTTTACAAAACCTCTTCAAAAAGAGACATTTGAATATTTCAAACAAAATTTAGGAGTAATATTCTTTTCAATAGGTCATTAAATGAAAGCATATATTTTTAGGGGGAGTCTGTGGTGATATTGTTTTAATTTTTTATTGATGTCAAAGGGGAGAAATGTCATAAGAAGTAATACACATCAAGGAGAGAAATATGAGTGTTACAAAGAAAAGAAAAGGAAGTACTAAAAGTATGAAGAAGTAATTCATCAGGGGAGTGTTTGAAGTCAAGGGGATAAATTTAACAAGGGTATTCAGAACAAATGAAAGATATGCATTTAGGAGGATCAATTTAGTAAGGACATTCAATACAAATGAAAGGTACTGAAACATGTGGGTTTTCATCAATGATAAAGGGGATGATTATTGCAAATATTGTCTTTGATGTCATATGTTAGGACTATTGTGAGAAAATTTGAAATTTGCATAACATGTGTTGAAGAAACTAATTAATGGTGTTCTATGAGTCATTATAGTGTTTCATGGGTTTTATAGTGCACAACAAGTTCTATAGTTCTTCCCGTGATATTGAAGTACATATCGATGCCACTCCATGGGTGTTGATAGTGTTTACGAGATAGTGGTAGTGCTTCACAAGTGTTGATAGTGTGTTATAGGTAGTGATAGTGTTTCGTAGGTGGTAATAATGTTCCATGGATATTAACATTACTCCACAAGTGGTGATAATGTTTTAGGTGTAGTGACAATGCTCCTAATTGTTGGAAAAAGTGCCATAAAATTGAGAAAGTGTCACAAGAAGTCGAGTAAAATTTGTGATGGTCAAGAAAAGCCACAAGTCAAAGAGAAACCAAGGACGGACACATAATTCATTAAAAATTCCAAATATTCAAATTATAAATACGTTAAATCAGACTCATGATGATTATTCTTAAGGATTCCGACTCATGAAAATTCATGTATGTTCATAAAATGAATATGATATATAAATCAATTCAATTGTGAATTGATGTGTGTACACTCACATTATGATTATGCCATTTTAAATAGAGAAGAAAAGAGAAACAAGAAAGGAATGGTTAATGAAGACATATCAAGAGGATTAGAAAAGAACGAGAAGGAGTAAACTCAAGTAGATTAGAATGTTGAGTTGTTGAAAAATAACAAAGAGTGAGAAGATCTTGAAATAAGTTGAATGTGAAGTGCGGGTGTACAGAAACAATAGGAAGAAGTGAATATTTATTTACAAGTCATCATCAGGTTGAAGAATCCAGTATAAAAGGTGGATTGTTTGATTACTGAGTTGGTGTTCAACCTTGGGGATTGTTGTCTCCAATGAGTTTGTGTTCATGAATATTATTGAGTTAGTGCTTGACCTTAGGGATTGGTGTATCCAGTGGGTTGGTGCTCAAAAATCATTACTAATTTGGTTCTTAGCATTGAGGATTGGTGTATCTATTAGGTTGATTCCCACAAACATTTGTAAAATAATTAGTTTTGTGACTAGATTTGGACAATATCTCTAAGCAATCTTTTATTTGTGGTTTTCTCCGAAAGGGGTTCCACATAAATCATGTGTTGTGTAATTTTTATATCTTATGTGATTGTTTTTTTATGGATGTGAATGTTCAAATATTTGTAAATTGGACTATAACTTACTCACCCCTTCTCTCATTATAAGTTTTTTTCAACAACAAGATCATACAAAGGAAATATAAACAATAGCAATAAATAGGGTTTAGGGAATGACTCATCTTGAACTATAGGTCTCGAATAATTATGGTCTAGTGAATCATCTATAACAAATAATCTTAGAATAAGTAAGTAATGTGTATGAAACTCGTGATATGAAAATTGATGAGATAAAACCACCTAAAATGGGGTAGGGCCTCCTGGCGCTAGTGTCTATTCTTAATGTTGGAATCTACAAAATACTTAGGATGTGGCTCTTATTGTGTCTCTTAGTGTCTCTTCTTGTTCATTATAGGTAACATAAGATTCTATGTATCAAACATGTACAAACAAAATAAACCCTATACCGAGAAAATACTCAAGGACACATTAGGTGATTAAATAATGCATATGATTGAGTTGGACTGACCTCGGTAGTCACCGGTCACCTCAATGTGATTGTCATTTTGAGCATTACACTACATTTCAGACTCAATGTAGTTATTGTGTCTGTGTTTGTGTGATTTAAATAACTCCCCTTGATATAGGATTCCCTAGTTCCATTCACACAGAGAATAGCGGACTATAACTATTTTTTCCTAATGCAAATGTGTGGTATGGAATTCAGAATAAACCCTCTTATGCAGTGAAGTATGCAATGGAAAAATGCATTCCTTGGTATAGTAGATAGAAAAATTTAGCTCCTTTTAATAACATGCGCCTCCTGAATGCTTTCCCCATAATGGGTTTAAATAAGACATGTATATATATGATTCATTTTCTTAAGTTTTGTCATTAACAAGTTTTTGGTGATAAAATGTTTTGGGTTGAAAAATTAGGTTTTTCCACATACATTCTTAGGTATATGCCCCTTTTCATTGAATAGTACAAATCCCATTATTTAATGTAACTAATCCTAATCCTAATCCTATCTAACTATTGTGGGTGGCCATATTGGTCGGATCACATACGAACACTCCATTAAACATGTGGTAAAGTGCTTGCACGGGGTGCACAGGAGGAAATTACAGTGATGAGGAGAAAGGAGAGAAATTAGGCAAGGAATATTACTGCCATGATTAGATTATAGAGCTCACACCCAGTAACTAGAGTAGTTCAACATTCAATATAAAAGAAAGAACAATGAAGCTAGCGGGATCTATGAATAAAAACACAAAGTCTTCATATTCACTTACTGAAGATACACAGCTCTTACATCACTATGCTTGCAAAGTGCATAAATGAGAGAAGTGGAAGAAAAACAAGATGCTTATAAAAACTATGCTTATCACGCCAACGATGAGAGGAAACCATGCATACAAAGTCTGCACACATTCATACATCTTGGAAATCAAAAACTCTATTCCTTGATTGGCATTTACACATGTTCTACAAAGTAAGGGAAAAGAAGAAATAATGTATTAGAAATGTATCTTTATTTCATTTATATGGATGAAAAAATTTCCAACAATATATCACAATCCACTATTGCTACAAAGCATAAATCTTCAAAATCTAGAATCCAAGGCTGCACATGATAAAAATAGGATGGGTACATGATGCACGAAGGTGTTGTGAAAAATATTATTCCACCATATTTTAGATCTATGAATAACATTTCCAAAGATATTTTTGACTCTTAACTCGTTAGGAGCTCCCATAATCTTCCGCTAAATATCAACAATGTTTTTGGCCACGTGCATTGCTTAGGCCTCTAAGAGTACTTCTTACTTAACTTCCTCCAAAACTTGTGAAACTTTCCAAAACATTCCAGAATTGAATGCACAATATTATTATCCCTCATTTACATCTCCATGATGAATTTAGGCCTTTTGTTCCGATCCAAGGGGTGTGCACCAGCTTCGAGAAGGTCGAAAAGGGCCTTTCCCAAGCCCGCTAGAAAGTTGTCTTGATGGATCTTGCTTTGAAAGATTTTGATCGAATGGATATCCCTAAATCACCTAGGGACATACTAACACAACCCAATCAAATACTTAGAAAGGGGAAATTTTGAATGACTCATGGATCAAGGTGACTTGGGAAAGTGTTTGGAAAGGCCTATAACTAAATGCTTTGACATTGGGTTCCATTTTCATGTTTGAAAATTGAGAATTTTCCTGTTGCATATTTGCATGACAACCGGATCTATCTTGGGGACATGTTGTGGATCGAGTGCAATGAGGACATGATATGAGATCTCCATAATCTTAATTATATTTCGTGGTCTAGCGCCTTATGTTGGGATTTAGAGTCACCAAAAATATAGACTACACAACTTGCTTTGTTGAACACACACACACACAAATAGAAGGGAAACACACAAAACAAGGAAACAAAACGCAACAAAAAAGGGAAAGCTGTGTTACATAGGAGGGAAATTTATATAGGTGGGGAAATAATATACACATACCCAAAAATGGGTTGAGAGAATTATATTCCATCATGAAACAATAGATTGAAGTATAACCCTTGAAGAACAAAAACTATTATTTGATTAAACCATGTTTTGCATTACCCAAGATTCAATTTCTTACAAACACAAGCATACTTGATTCACAAAACCTTTTGATAAGGAGAAGAGGTCCATGCTCTGTGTGAAGGGTAATCTTTCAATTTCAAAATCCATATCACCTTCTGAATGTCAAGCATATGACCATGTTGGAGCAGCAGTATGTGAACAATTTTAACTCTATCTCGATCATTCATTATGGAATCCTCTTTCTCACATGGACAATGGAATAATTCATACTCACCATGATTATCATTCTACTCCTTGGGTGAGAATAGGTCATGTTTAAACTATTCATTATCCTTAGCTTCAAAAAAAAGCGGGCCTCTTCCATTCGATCATCCATGAATTAATCGAGAAGGGAATTAGATTTTTCATTTGTTTCCATTTCTTCATTCAACATTTCTACATAGCTCAAAGAATCAAAATAGGAAGGCATATTATACATGATCATTTTGAATTCATCCTTTGAGGTCTGGGATATATGATGGTTCCATTCTACACATTTTCATACCTCCATTCCATCACTAATCAAAAGATCAAAATATGAAAGGAGATTATCCGTGATTACCTCAAATCCATCATCTTGTATTTCCTCATTGTTGGTGGAGTCTTCGGAAAGCATTGAATCATCCATCATGCAACAAGAGTCTTCCTTTGAATCCATTTCTCCTCCCATGGGATGTGCTTTGAGCCAAGAAGAATTGATGAATGGGGGTTCCATCTCCATGTCTTCTATCTCATCCTCCATGATGTTGCTTTGGTTCTCATCATATGGTTCAAGGATAGGATCTTCTTCAAGAGAATTCAAGAATATTCTGGGGATGAACACCTCATAGTATGGGCAGCCATCAGGGTCTTCCTCCATAGGGTGCATCTCATCTTCTCCCTCCATTTGATGAAGTGCTTCAATATGTTTGTACCTCCTTTACAAAGCTAAAGCATACCTCCAAATTTCATGATAGGCCTCAGGGTCAGAATTTCCTTCTATTATGCTTTGGAGCCTTTCCACATATTCTCTTTTCAAAACATTCATTTCTTCATCACCGTATGTAAGGAAGTCATATATTGAGTGAAAAAAGAAAGATAATGTTCTCAATTTTGTAGTGAGATGTGTGAGGTTACAAAATTCTTCTTCAGTGGATTCTACACCACCTTGTCTTTCATCATCTTCTATAAGACTGGTTTGATTCTCATTGAAAGGCTCCATGATAAGATCTTCTTTGGCATTGTTTAAAAACCTTTCGGGGATGAACACCTTGTATTATGAATGATCTTCAAAATATTCGTACAAATAACAAATATCCTCTTCTTCTTCCTTGTTATGGGCTGCTTCAAGTTTCTCGTACATCTCTTGCAAATATTCAACATATTTCAGCATTTCAAGGTAGATTTGGGGACTTGAATTTCCTTGCATAGTTCTCATGATTCTTTCCATATACTCAAGTTTTAAGACTCCCATTTTATCATTCCTATATGCAAGGAAATCATCCCAAGGGAGGGTGATGAAAGACATGGCTCCCAACTTTTCATTTAGTTGGGCATAACTGAGAGTATTACCTTTGGCATATTCTTGATCTTCTTGGGCTGCACCCAACATATTGTATCTTCTTCTTCACCAAAAGTTCTATTTTCTAAAAATTATTTATTGAAGTAGGAGACCATTTTATTGTTCTTGAATTTTCCTTTTTGTAAGGATTGGTTTGGAACCATGGCTAATCAACGATCTTCTTTTCTAGGAAGACATATTCTTCTTCTTCTTCACTATCACTCATTGGTACTTCACTCCAATCTATAAATTTCTTCATGGTGTGAGAAAAAAATGTGACAGGGATTCATTCCTGAAGGAGTCACCTTCAAAAATAATTTTCCTTTGAAATATGATTTTTGTTATGTTTTTGAATATATAATTTTTTTGTATATTTTTGATATTTTGGGCAGAGATATTTTTGGACGCACTTAGGAAAATCTCTCTCCAACGGAGTCGCTAAAAATTGTTGGTGAGAAAATGTTGAGTGGTAAAATTAGGTGTCTTCACAAAATTTCACATGGCTATTCCCTCTACATTGAATGGTACAACTCCCATTATTGAATGTAACTAATCCTAATCCTATCTAACTATTGTGGGTGGCCAAATTGGTCGAGGATCACACAGAACACTCCAATGAACCTATGAAAAGTGCTTCAGACGGGTACAAGGGAGAAAATTATAGTGATGAGGGGAAAGGAGAGAAATTAGGTGAGGAATATTACTATCGTGAGTAGATTGTAGAGCTCACACCCAGTAATTGGAGTAGTTTGACATTCAATATAGAGGAAAGAACAATGAAGCTAGCGGGATCTATGAATCAAAACACAAAGTCTTCAGATTCACTTACCAAAGATACACAACTCTTACATCACTATTTATTGTAAAGTGCATAAATGAGAGAAGTGGAAGAAAATAAGATGCTTATAAAAACTATGTTTATCATGCCAACAATGAGAGGAAACCATGCATACAAATTTGCACACATTCATACATCTTGGAAAGAAGAAACTCTATTCCTTGATTGACATTTACACATGTTGTACAAAGCAAGGGAAAAGAAGAAAACATGTAGAAGAAATGTAGCTTTATTTCATGTATATGGATGACAAAAATTCCAACAACATATCACAATCCACTATTGCTACAAAGTATAAATCTTCAAAATCTGGAATCCAAGGCTATGCATGAGAAAAATAGGATGGGGAGATGACATGTCAAAGTGTTGTGAAAAAAATGATTACACCATCTTATAGATATTTTAATTAAATTTCCAAAGATATATTTTTGACTCTTAACTCCTTTCGGAGCTCCCAGAATCTTTCGTCGAAGATCAACAACTTCTTTTGCTCGTGCACTGCTTAGGCCTCCAAGACTCACTCTTACTTAACTTGCTCCAAAACTTGTGAAACTTTCCAAAACATTCCAAAATTTATTTCAAAATTTTCTTATCCCTCATTTACATCTCTCGTGATGAATTTAGGCCTTTCGTTCTGATCCAGGGGGTGCGCACTAGCTTTGAGAAGGTTAGGAAAGGGCCTTTCCCAAGCTCGCCAAAAGTTGTCTTGATGGATCTTTCTTTGAAAGCTCTTTGGTGACTAGATATCCCTAAATCATTTAGGGGCATATTGACACAACCCAATGGACTTCTTAGAGAGGGGAAAGTGGGACTGACTTAGGGATTAGGGTGACTATGGAAAGTGTTTGAAAAGGCCTATAACCAAAAGTTTCAACACTGGGGTCCGTTGTCATGCTTGAAAATTGAGAATTTTCTTGTTGCATATTTGCATGAAAACACAAGTGAAAGGCTGACTAAGAGTGATGAAAAAGATAAGAAAGAAATAACATGCAAAAAATCAACAAAAGAGAGAAAGTGGACAAAAGCACCCAAAGGGGACAATAGCGCTTAGGTGCTCCTATCCCTAATGGGTGGTCCTATACAAGGTGTTCAAAAATTTAAACAAAGTGAAAAAAGCTCGAAATATGTCAGCTAGTATGTAAAATTATAAGTTGTAAGTCAGAAACAATAAACAATAAAGATGAAAATGATAAAGCAATGTCAAGGAAAAGTAAAAGGGTTATTAATGAATAGTTCTCTTTCTTAGATATCATGTATATAAATAAAGTATTTAGAGGTTCAATGTAAATAGTAAGTGTGTGTGTAGACACAAAAATCATGCACATATTACTATTTTACTATACCGCGAAGTATGTTGTTATATGTATGGATCTTAAGTAATAAAAAAATTCACTAGTGACACACTCCTTTGTTCATCCACTTTCTTTGGTTTTTTCTATTTTATCTCTCTTTCACATATGCCATTTTTGCACCCAATTCGGTCAAGTTTTAGGGATCCATGTTTGTCATTCTTTTCACATTTTTTTGTCATGTATCTCGGGCCACCGATGCCCAGTTTGGACACCGCCCTCATGCTCTCCTGTCCACTCTAGGAACTCTTGTCCTCTTGGTTTTTTTCACTTATTTTGACATTTATGGTCATCCTTCTTAGTTTTCTTATCCTTATCACGATGTCATAGTTGGCATGTCATGTCACTAGTGTCTAAATTCAAATAAGAGATCCATATATATACAACATACACTCTATTATATGGGTGGGAAATTCTAAAGGGGAAATCTCATCTATATACTATCACTACCATTACAAAGGACTACATTTTTGGGCTGCATACACTGTATAGGAAGGGGATGTGTTCATTTCCATCTCATACATTTCATTTTATCTAGTCATATCCCATTATCTTGGCGTCATTGGTGTGAGGGAAAACTAAGGACACAATTACACACACAAGAACAAATAACTACATGGAGTCTAGAATGTAGTGTAATGCTCGGTCATAAATTCACTCTTCAGGTGATTGTCGGTGATCGACTTCACATATTGCATATTTCATTTCAATTTGATGTGTTTGTGAGCTTGTGTAGGTATCTAGGGTTTGTTTTACAGGTTACAAGTACCCTTGGAGATCAAAGTGTGAATAGAAGGTGATCAATAGAGAATAAGTGTGAAACCCTAGGGATACAAAAGAAATTAGATACTAAACATTTATGCGATCATACCGACGCCCATAAGTGGTCTCTGGCACCCTTGCCCTATCCCAGAACCCATGTCTAGCTTCTTCGTAAGACTCATAATTGATACTAAGAATTTTTGACACTCTACCCGGACTATTCATCGGTCATTCCGGTTCATGTCTATTCCAGGATAAGCGTAAATCAGATAAGTCTCATATCCTTCCTATTTTCTTACAAAGTTGTATCATTAGAGTGCTTAGTATTTATATTTTACTATATTTTATCATATTAGTGACTCTGAAATTAGATTTAATTATTTTATTTTTGTTAAATCATTTGGTGAACCCCTCTCTTGTTCGAACTCCTTTCCCTAGGATCCAAAAACCCTCATGGCTAAAAATATATCCTTTTCTCCAAAGCAGGATATGGAGCATATTAGTGTGCAACCTATCCTTGATGATGCTATATAAGATACACTTAGTGACCTTTATCACCATGCTCAATGTGATTCCGTAATTCTTCAAAAGCTTCTTAGTTTTGGGCACACCATTCCCACTAATATTCATAACTCTTGCATTTGCATAGTCTTGCCAGACCAAAACTTCACTTCATGTTTTCTTTGTTCTTCCATAGTCACCCATGTTGCTCCAAATTCTTCTACTCCTCTTATAGCACATGATAACACTATTGTAGATTATTTTATTTGTCTTTCTTATGATTATCGTAGATACACATAATGCTTCTATTATTGAAAATGTACATGTTACATGATGTTATTTATACTAGTAGTCAAAATGAATGTAAACATATATCTCCTATTTTTGTAAATGCTTCCAATGATAAGTATCATGTTACTTATCCTACTAATTATCTATATGTTGATGATACTCTTGATGAACTACTTGCATGTGAAAATATGTCTAATAGTGATGTAGGTTATGCTTGTGATCATGAATTTTTAGTAATGTTGTTCCTTCTCTTCCATTGCTAAATGTGAATTTAGTACTCCTCTTTCTTCTCTTTCTGAAGTCGTTACACATGATGATTCTAATCCTACTACTAGTACACCTCTTATCATATCTTCTGATTCTAATTCTATCATTCTCATTGATATTTAATGTTCTTATCGTCCTCTTACACATCTTTCATCTTCTTCTATAGATGTTATTTATAATGATTCTATTATTCTTACTAGTACACCTTTTATTATTTCTTCGCATCTACATCTAGCGTTTCCATATGACCTTCGTGTTCTTCTCCTCCTTCCACATCTTCTCTATGTTCTCACATTTCCATGATCACCCACAATGGAAAAATTCAACTTCTCAATGTTCTTCTTGCTTCTTCTACCATCCTCTCACATGATATTCTATCTCTCATGCATGTTGTTGGTAATTTGCAACCTCAAGTTCATCCTCTTAATCTCGAAAGTAAATCCTATTATTCTTATATTAATAATAATTATTTACATGGAAATCCTATACCTAAAAAAATCACAATTCAACTTTCCCTAAGGATTTCATCATGTCTACATTTAAATGTTTTTATGGCATTTGCAACCCCTATTTACATCTCAAGCATTATCATTCAGAAATGGCCTCTTATTTGAATGACCGCTTGCTCCTCAAAGTTTTTTGTCATAGTATTATTGGTCATGCTCTTTAATGCTACACTCAATTTCCTTAGGATCTATTAGCACTTACTATGATATGGTGGATGCTTTTCTTAGACAATTTATTTCTAACAATGGTCTTAAGGTTACATATGAATGCTTTCCTTCATTGCATCAAGGAAAGAAAGAACCAATTATAGATTACATTTTTCGCTTTAATTCTTGTATGCATCAATTATTATTTGAGCCCATTGATTTAGAAAAGTAATTTATCTTTTTCGTGGCTTAATTCTTGCATTGAAAGAAAAATTATTATATGATACATGTAAATCTTGTACATTTTTGTTCTAGAAGAGGGACAAAAGCCTCACAATTATATTGATATTCAATCAAATCATTTACAATAGTGATGGTTGCAATATTTATAGATATTGCATAGCCATATGCAGACAAACAAGATGTTTCACAGTGAAATATATTGCATACGGGAAGAAAAAGAACCCACTATTAAACAAATAATAAGAAAAACATGAGACAGAATACTATTCCCAAATATAAATGAATTGTGGTTTATAACCAAACTAAAACAACTTACCACATTAATAATTAAATTACCTATGCTAAATTAACCTAGGTAGACTATGTTTTACGTAACATTCCGCACTTAATTTTGCATTATCTCAAGGGATGAGAAGAGGAACTCTTCGAACAACTCACATATGTCATGTGTAAATGACTTTGTGAAAATATTATCTTGTTTTTTAGCTATTAGGAAAATTGAAGGTGTATGTTGTGTTCCAAGACATTCTCACGTAAGAAGTGAACATGTAACTCAATGTGCTTTATTTTCTCATGAAACATTGGATTGCAAACAAGTTTAATAAAACCTTCATTGTCAACATACAAGGTGGTATGTTTTTCTGTGGTACTCAATCCCTAAAGTATGTGATGTATACATATCGCTTCGTAGAAAGCTCCACCTTCATCATGATATTCAGATTTTGTAGAAGATCCTAAAACAAAGTTTTTATTACTTCCCCATGATATTGGTCTAGATCCCAAAAAAATAAAAATCTATAAGTGGATTTCCTGTCATCAATGTTAGTTGCATGATTTGAATTTGAATATCTAGTCAATAATAAGTTATCATTGTTCTACTTTATACCAAGATCCAATCTACCCTTGTGATATCTCAAGATCCACATTTTTGCCTTCCAATGAAAAACTTTGGGTTCCTACATGAAGTTGGAAAGATATTTGACTGCAAAGTCGATATCCGGTCTAGTATAAGTTAGGTAAATAAAAATCCCAATTAATTGTCAATAAAGAGTTACGTTTACAAGAGGAGATGGATCTAAATGAGATAACTACAATCTCATCTCCATGGGTGTAACAATAGGTGTGAAATCCATCATCCCTGAACTTCTAGATTATTGTCTTGGTATAGTTCAACTACGAAAAAAAAATATGATTCTCTTTCTTCCATACTTCTAACCAAAGACACGAGTTCATGAGCCCAAGATATGTCATGTGGAATGATCGATTAATATATTTATTCATAACATAGATCATCTTCATTATGCTACTAGTGATGACTAGATCATCAACATAAACAATAACTATCATAAGCTACCCTCCTTTCCTTTTGAGGTAGAGATTAGGATCATATGCATTTCGATGAGTCCATCTGAACAAGATTCTCATCAATTTTGATGTACCAAGCCCGGGGTTATTTTTTGAGGCCATACACATATTTTCTTAATCTGCATACCTTTGCTTCTTTACCAGGTATGAAAAATTCCTTAGGTTGAGTCATGTAGACTTCTTCCTATAGATCTCCATTTAAAAAGGAAATTTTCACATCCATTTGATGAATTTTACAACCAAACCGAGGAACTAGTGCAAATATCATCCTAATTTTTTGATCTTAGTTATGGGAGAAAATTTCTCCTCATAGTCTATTCCTTTCTTTTGTGTATACCCCTTGCTACCATTATCACTTTGTACTTGTCTATGGACTCATCTTATTTGTATTTAATTTTGAATATCCATGTGCAACCAAGTGGAAGATTGACAAGAAACCAAGTGTTTTATTTCATCACTGAATGATACTAAGAATCTTTGACATATTTCCAAGATTTTGATTATAGGGCTTCCTGGATAGTAGAGGGATCGATATATTCAACAACTCTACTCATCAAAGTAAAGTTTACATCTTCTCATGCTTTACTGCGAGTCCTTGGTCCAGTGGTGTATGTATCTGGTGGAGCATCCAATTTTGCATCTCAAATAATATTAGTATACACCTTGGGCATATGTTGTAATTTTCTCATGGGTCATGGTCATGTCTCGATCATCATGACCATCCCCATCATCCATGTCATCATCAACAGTAACATCAACTTCTATTTTCATAACAGGATAAATATCTACATCATGTGAGTTTGGAGAGGAAGTCCCAGCTTCCTTATTCTCAAATAACTCAACATCTCTACTAGTATACACATTTCTGGTCTTTGGATCCATCAAGCTATACCCAATAGTCTCTTCACTATAGCCAATGAAGATGATTTGTTGATATTTAATATCCAACTTCTTTCTATTTTTCCTAGGTATGTGCATACCGTATTTACACCTAAATACTCTAAGGTGTGCAATGAGATGGTTTTTGCTTTGACCATGCTTCATGTGGCATCACTCCATCAAGAGAAACTGTGGTCACTATGTTTAAAAAATATACTTGCTATCTTCTTCACCGCTTCAACCCAAAATTTCCTCGCTAGTCCATAATCATCGATCATGTGTAGTGCCCACTTCCCTTTGACACATTTTGATACTGATCTTGATACTATTGATTACATTATGGACATTATTATATCTTTTATTTAGTATGATGTTAGATGTTGGATCATGGATTATTGTTGATCTTGATTTAGTTATGATGCATGATGATTATTAGAGACACTTCATATGTGGATGATGATATACTATTTGACATGGATATATTATGAATGTTGTTTGGACATGTGAATTTTGGATATTGTAAGTAGACCTAGAAAATGGACATTATATGATGATAATATAGTTGTTGATATAAGTTGAAAGAGATATTGTTTATTTCCTTAATGTTGTTGTGATTCATATGTATAGATGATTTTGTGATTATATTTATATCATGTTGGATGTTCTGATATGGCCACAAGGCCGAAGGAGGTATTTGTGTTTTGCAGGTTAAAATATCACAACAAACATTGGGGGATTGGAGACCAACCACATTGGAATTCTAGATGAATTCAACAAGGTCACCATGGCAACATGTTTTGTGTGTGTGTGTGTTGTTTTTTGTTAGGGATTCCCATGGGGAATTAGCTTTGAATTTGACCAAGTGGTTTTGTATATTTTATTAATGTGGTTCCTTTTTACTATTGTTTGCATGTGGTTATTTTGTGATGCATTTACCCCTTTTCTTTATTCTTTAATTGTGGAGAATTAATGTGAGTAATCATATTGTTAAAATAAATAAATAAATCAAATTTGGGATATAAGAAAGTAATTATAGAAGTTGTTGGCTTTTGTATTAAATGTTGTAAGTATGTGTAAGAGTTGTGTAAGTCAGATTTTGGAGTATGAAACACTCCACCTCCTTGGAAATTCGAATTTGTCCTTGGAGGCTATTTTTGGAGGCTTGTGGGACAAGTAAAACTTGTCCCATACCTCTTAATTTTATTTACCAACCATACCTATGGTTGGAGGGTTGATTTTAGACCTTTTAATGCATTTTGGGAAGACAAATTGTAAGTTTTAATTGCACTCTTCTTACATTTTATTAAATTCAGTCCTTTGGGGTGTGGGATTTTGGAGTGTGTAAGTTTATTTGTCATATTATTCACCCACCTCTTTATTGTGCTTTGGAGAATGAATTTGACTTTTGTGTTGGAGTTGAGGATGTGTGATGTGGCATCCTACATGGATCCACCTCATCCTCTTCTCTTCCCTCTTCTATAAAATTGAAACTCCTTGCTTTGTTTTGGGTTGTTGAAAATTTTGGAATGCTTCCTTGGGGTGAATTTTCCTTGGCTGTTTGGAGCTCTTGTTGATTTTGGAGGAGATTGGAGATCATTTCATACTTGGGCATTGCTGATTTTGGGACTGTATTTTGGCATTGAAAGCTTGTGGTTTTGGAACAAAATCTACCATGGAGAGGTAGGAGTGTAGACACCAAATTTGTGTCTCACACACACCACTGTACCCGCATTTCATTTTGCAACCTAACCTCACCACCTAAACCTTGCCCAATTATTTATTAATTACCTTATAATTAATAAATCTACATTTTCAAACCTGCCACCTCTTTTTGCCACCTCATCATGACCTAGCCCTAATCCTAAACTAACCTAATTAAGACCTATAACTTGGTCTACATCCACACCCATGAATAATTACTCCTCACTCACACCAAAACCAACCTAATAATGACTTGACCAAGCCCACAACTAATTCCTTAGGAGAAAAGGAGGGAAGGTTGGCTATTTTACTAAAAATAGCCCACTTTGACTTAACCGACATCAGTTCCTACTCGACTGCCGTCGGTTACGTAACCGCCATCGGTTCCCTGTAAATGACCTCCCCAACCAAAAACAAAGGATCTGGAATTCATTGGAAAAATCTAGAATTCACTTGGCAGAGCAGAGACAAGTGAAGGAAAGAGAAGAGTTTTGCAGAGAAGGACATCAAGCCCAAGACTGCAACTGAGTAACCAGAGCCCAGTGACACTCATCCAAGCATTGGGAGAGAAGATAGCTCATCTTGGATTGTCAGATCATCCTACCTGAACCCTGCCTTCGTCATCACAGTCCTTGGACCTGTATCTTCATCAGGAACTAGTAAGTAGTGTCTTGTACGTTCTTTTAATAACATTTCTTGGACTTCTGAATCACAGTAATTATAAGTCTACTCCTAGATCCACTACCCGGTAACACCCTACATCTAACTGTCATTCCTCTACCCTTACATTTCCCCAAGAACAGCCCCCATACTCTCTGAGTCTTCTCCATCACCCCATTACCTATCCCCAATCATTTACCAGCCTTATAAACACCATAGCCACCTTATAGCCAACCTTCACTAAAGCCCCTAAATCACTGCCCCTACCGATATCGGTTATTATTAAACCGATACGAAGTGATGATGGATCGCATCGTCACTTGTGATTCAAAACCAAAACCAGCCTTTTCTCTATTGTTTTAACAAGGTAATTAAATTGTAATTTTGCAATAACTTCTTTGTTAGAATTTGTGTTAATTCGTATTAGCAGGGGAACTGACCACCTTCGAAAGGAAGTCCAATATTTCCTGGGCCTAAGGTAGTTCCCTCATTTATTGTCTAATTAGAATCTGGTGGTCTTGTATTCTTACTTGCAGGTAGTCCTTCCTAGACAAAAAGGAGTTCTTTGCAATCGATCTGATCTCTCTCTACGGTACGCGCACACCCTCCAAACATTCAACAGGTATTCCTCCTAGCCCTAACCCTTATCTGTTTCTCAAGAGAATGAAAGGATAGAAGCAAATCTATTCTAGGAACTGAAACATTCGCGAAACATTTTGGCATGCCCGGTGGGACCCATTTTGGGTTTCTTTCTTTCTTGTTTGCTTTCATATAGGGAGCATACTTGCTGTTTGTTTCTGCTAAGTATTCACAAAATATTTTTTCATTTTGGTAAAAGAATTTGTCTTGCTTTCACATCTTTGTACTAGTGAAAGTCATCTCTTTTGCATCATCGAATATCATTTTCGATTTGGGTTTAAAACATGTGCATCACATTCTTGCTTGCTGTTTTCAATTCTAGTGAACATAGATTAAGTAACAGGTCGTACACGTGGGGGTGATATCCACGGTATTGACAAGAAATTAATCTTACTTTCACTGCACAACACATGCCAAATCACATCATAAATTAACACAACAGCTCAAACATCCCCCTTTTCCACGGTATTCCTCCGCCTGATTGAGGTAACCTTATAAGCCAAAACAAAATTGACATTTCCCCTAAGTCTTTTGTTTAGGATTGACATCATCTTGCATCTAAGGCATAAGCCCACAATAATTAAAATTAATCCTAGGGTTAGTCTCTTGATTTGCTTGTGCATCTTGCTTGTTTTTAGTTCTGTTTCTCTGTCATACATTGTTTCAGTGATCACTTCAGAACAGTTGGATAGGCATACTAAGCATTGTTAACCCCAAATCAGCAACTTCTTACAACTTCTTACACCGGTCCTATTATACCAACATCGGTTAACTTACGAGCGCTGCTACTGATCGACCGACATCGGTTACGGACCGATATCGAGTTCCTGTCTTTCATAGTTCCCAAAACCAGCAACCTACCAATTCCAACATTTTTTTTGCTTGTACATTTTCGATAGATTGCATCCCTGCTGTGTACTCTTGTCCATGGTTGTTATCACTCAGAAACAAGCCGCAGCCATGGTTTCACATGCCTGCTCTGTGCCTTTTCCTGAATCACCCCCTTTACATCCTGTGGGGAATCCTATGGACACCAGCAAGGTTCCCAAAATCCCTGTAGGAGATAAGGAATTTGTGAAATTTTTGGATGCTAATCCTAGTGCTATATAGTACTATTTGTCTCATGCCCCTGACCGTACACCTGACGGTCAACTCCTTATTGGCATGCCTATTAGTATAGCCACTCACTTAGCTCCTTCCCCACCTGATAACTCCGCCTTGCCTTCTTCATCCTTAGCCCTGTCTCCCAACTCAGTGGCTTCGGGGGTTCATACGGCATAGATTGGCTTTCCTTTGGTTAATCTGGGGCCCAACATATCATTACCGCCGACTGCTCCTACCTCGTCTCTCTCGCAGATTGCTTTTTCATAACTTGCTCTCTGCCACCTATCCACACAAGCTTTCTTTCTCAAGCTCCACCCACCTTTTCATTTCCACACACGTATTTGGTGACTTCAACATCTTATATAGGACATCCCTATTCGGTCGCCTCAAAATATTCATCCTCAATACCTTATCAACATTTAACCCCACCATTGTCTAGTGAAGGCCCTTAGCCCAATCCTCCACCTTTTACAACAACCGCACCATCATCTCATCCAACCACTGATTTCATCAAACAAATGATGGACAAGATGAAAAATATGGAGGCTTCTGTTTCAGGAAGCCGTAGCACCCTGACATACGAACAAGTTTGTCGGGAGCCTATTCATCATTCTGTCCCCCTTCATTCATATCCTCCTCAATGGGAATTACCAAAATTTACTCGTTTTAATAGTAAGGAGGATCCTCAATAACACTTGCGATCATTTAGACATGCCTACTATCTGATTGCTCATGACGATGCTTTACTACTCCGCACCTTTCCCATGTCCTTATCAGGACCCACCTTGGAGTGGTACGGTGCTTTAACCCAAAGACTCAATATTCTATTTTAACCAATTAGCCCAATCTTTCTTGGATCATTTCTCCATTAATATTGCTAAGAAAGTATCTATCACCGACCTCTATGTCGTCCGAAAATTTGAAGACGAATCTATCACAGATTTCATTGGACGATGGCGGGGCCTCATTAACCAACTTACTTATGCCTTGCCTCAGGCCGAGCTCATCAAACTCTTTACGCGGGCCTGCGCTAAACACATTTCTCCTACCCTCCAAATTCAAACTTTACGCACCTTTGATGAGGCCTTTACTATGGCTTGGAAACTAGAAATTTGAGCCTTAGAGGAAGAGAAATTGTAGTTGCAACAAAAACCCTAATTTCGAACCCAAGACTCCACCAACAAACCCAACACCACCAATTCTCACGCATCGATTGCTTTGAAATCAAAAGGAGCTGTACACGCGGTGATGGTCAAATCCCAAGCACCGTCTAATACTCCGCCAAAAACCGCCTATAAGTATAAAGCCGAGCCCATCAATTACACTCCCTTGGGAGAAACTTATGGTGTCATCTTGGAAAAATTGCTCAAAGTAGGAGCTATTACCTTGCCTCCTGTTAAACCTCACTTTGGGTTTGATTCCACCCGTGCTATACCTTCTTGGTACAAATAAAATGACTACTGTAACTTTCACTGCGTGAAGGGACACAGTCACGAAAACTGTAAGATGTTGAAAAATATAGTGCAGGAAATGGTTGATGCAGGGGATATAACCCTCGATAATCCTAATGCCCCTGCTAACCGAAATTTGAAAATCTTCAACAAACCATTCCCGAACCACTCATCTAACAGTAACATAAACCAAGATATCTTAGCCGAGGAGAGTGTTCATGAAATCCATGCGATCTTCAACTCCCAACCAAAAGCCTCTATCGAGAAAATTCTGAATCAAGCCTCTTCACTAACGCAGGAACCCAAACCCCCTTCACCACCATCAAGACAAGATGAAATCCTTTCCGTTCCTTTACCCATAAAGGAATTAACCGCCCAGAGTTCTCTTCTCACAGATGAGCCTTCTTACACCACATCCTTGCAAGACTATGAGCGGATGTTATCTAACTTATCTATTTCCCAAACATCTCCTTCTACCACTCTTGTTGTACAAGAGGAAGGCTCGCCACTTTTTTTGTCATCCTTAGATGAGAAACCCCTTGAACCGACATCACCAAATTCTTTAATCATGACGGATCCTCTCAAACATGCCCTCCTACCTATTAGTTCTTCATCGCCTAAATCTTTTCAGTGACCGGTTGACCTCTTAATGCCCATTGATACAGTGCCTCATTTACCCCCTGTATCACACCCACAGTGGACCGGAATCACAACCCACCTTTCTTCCATACAAAATTTCCTATTCACACATGAGCATTGTCGCTACCCTCAAAAGATAGACGAGTCCTATGGGAACGTTTGAGTACACCATGCTCTACTCAAATGCAGATGACCGATCCAGACACCTCTACCATATACCCGCGGTGTTTACAAAAACTCAAAATGCCTATGTCCTCACCTTCACCCCCCTCATCTCTACCAAATACCTCATCCACCTCTATTAACCTAACCAAACCTCCCCCTACGCTTGGGACTTCACCAATACCCAGCCTAACACACCCACCTAAACGGTTAGATTTATCCAAAAATAAAGCCGTCCATCCACCTAGGAGACAAACCCAATCTCCTCAAGTCCAATCTATGCCTCTGTCACAACTAAAACCCTCGCCATCACACCTACCTTCTATATTGGGACATCACCCCTCCACCTTGCCTCAATACATCATACCTCCCTGCGTTTTCTTTAAAACGACCTGCACCTTCTACATCCATATAGAGATCCTGTCCACCTATCAACCCTAAACAAACTCCATCATCAAAGGATTTTTTTGTTGTCACTCCTCTTTCTCCGTGGTTGTTTCCTGCTACCACATCATCTGTGGCCTCACCATCTAACTAAATAAACATACCTTTTGCACCGAAGAAGCCACATTTAGTTAAATCTAATTATCAAAATCCCTTATCTAAAACACCATCCGTACAAACCAACCATACCCAAACATTACCAAAACCCACCCAATCAATAGCTTCATCTTCCTCTGACTTTGACCCGCTCAAAGGATCTTACGCTAAGATCTTAGATATGTTGGTGGAGAATGCGACAATTTCCCTACCCCACTTAGACCTTATGATCCATCTAAACCTCGACCTATAGGTTATGATGAGTCTAAAATCTGCGCTTACCACCGCACACCAGGACATGATGTAGAGGGATGCAAAGCGTTGAAAGCCATACTTCGTCAGTCACCTCTCTCGGATAAAAAGGTTAAGAAAGACAACTTATGAAGGGAGAAACCTTTGGCTTCAATCCCCTCTCCTATACCACCTGTCCCCGCCTCACCAAGATCTATCATTATTACAACCCCACCTCTCGAAGACCATGACTTATCCCTACCATCTTCCTCCTCTTGTGTTCACGAGATCAACATGATTAGTGTTGCTACTCGAGGGCAGAAAAATAATGGGAAAGCTAAAGAAAGCACACCTGCGGCCTCTCTTTCTTCATCCACCATCCCGATCGCACCACCACCTAAAGTGGTTATTCGTGGACCTGCCTACCCCATCTCTAATGGAGTTGCCCACCGAACCATGATCAAACAACTTCACTAATCACCTGTAAAAATGACATTGTATGATCTCATTCAGACCTCTGAATCTCATCAACAAGCTCTCATTGAAATCCTTCAAGGGATAGAGGTCTTACCTAACGAAACCTTGCCCGTTACCTCCATCTTAACACCCAACCACGTTGCTTCTCTCACCAAACAATCTATCACTTCCGTCCCTGTACAGCAAACAGCTGCTGTCAGTTTCTCCGAAGACGAAATTGTTGAATTTGGTGCAGAAGATCCTGACCCCACTCTTTTCATCTCAGCTTACGTCCGAGACATCCGCGTACATCGTGTTATGATTGATGGAGGTGCTAGCCTAAACATCATCTCTTCCAAAGCCTTCCAACAAATGAATATCCCCTCTAGCTACATGTGTGCCAACCCCACCATGCTGCGTTCATTCAATGATGCTATTACTTCTACCTTAGGCACTGTGATCCTTAACATTCGTGTAGGGCCACGTACCTTACCCGAACTCTTCTATGTCCTTGAGGGCGAATTCCAATACAACATGTTGTTAGGCCGCCCTTGGATCCAGGCTATGGGATGCGTTCCCTCCACCTTACATAGATGCATAAAATTTGAGTATGAGGGGAAATCCTACACCGTAAAAGCTGACGCTCCCCCCTTCAAAACCTGCAATATGTTATATCGCCCTAATGATGTGCTTGTACCAGTCAAGACACCCATTCATCCAACCCAACCATCCACTTCAACCACACCTCAACCATCCACCTCAACCGCACCTACACCTTCAACCAATGAAACCACGTCGTCGCAAATACCACTTCCTTTCCTGCGGACAATATCCCAACCTCAGATCCCTTAGTAGATGTCTTTCAACACCTTACGCTGGGGGAGTATCGCCTATATAACGTTAGCATGTTCCATACCCCATAGGAGTATGGATAGTTACATGCATATCCTACCTACGACCATCGTGTGGGGGAAGTAATCTCCTACGGACCACCTAATTGCCGCACCAACCTAACATATGGGGGTGTCGATACATCCTCTGTCACCCCTGAACCTCCCCTTGGTGTGGTTCCCTTCCAATCTGATTTTCAATATCTAACTAATCGTCGTTTTTCCCTCACCTTCTTGACGCGCTGTGCTTGGAAGGGCTTTGGTTTCGGTCTTTATGAACAAGGCCGACATACGATCATTCCCATTACTACACGCAAACACAAAGATCATCGTGGTCTTGGATTCTCTGAACCACCTACACTAAAAACATCACATATCCGTTGTATCAGGAAGGCGACGAAGTCACCCCTTCCGAACCATCATCACCCATTTTTCCATCATCACCCACAGAGTCGATAGACCCTGAATCTATCCCTCCTAACTTTTTTTTTCATAAACACTATCTTCCTGGGTCCTCTCACTTATCAATGCGGTAATGAAGACCCATATTCTCTTCCCGTTTTGTATCTAGACATGATCGAAGAGGACTCACCTTCAATTAATGTTGTTGAGTGCCAGGATGACGAATCCATCCTCACTTACCTTGGTGCGGATGACTCTTATATTCAACGCGCCTTACCATCTGACACTCAAACCATGTTGAATGAGTCGACTATAGAAATCAACATCCACACTGAGGATGATCCTCACATTGTGAAGATTGGACAATCTCTTACCGCATCATAACAAACTACCTTCATTACCTTCCTCTGTGCCTGCAACCAAGCTTTCGCTTGGTCCTGTTGACATGCCGGGAATTGATCCCGACATTGCTGTTCATAACATTACCCAATAACTCGATGCCAAACCATAAAAGCGTAAGCGAGAAAAATGCATCCACGCATTGCCCTCTTGGTCAAAGAAGAGCTTCAATGACTCCTTTCTATTTCCTTCATCTTACCTATTGACTATCCTCAATGGATCTCTAACATTGTACACTATTACTAAAGCAATGGGGGACTTCGGATATGTCTGATTTAGGGACCTTAACCTCGCTTGCCCGAAGGATGACTTCCCCCTCCCAAGTATTGATCAACCTGGTTGATCTTCATGCAGCCATGAGATGCTTTCTCTCATGGATGGATTCTCGAGATACAATCAAATTTTGGTAGCCCGGCCGATCAACATAAAACTACCTTCATAACTCCTTGGGAACCTTACATTATGTGTGTCATGCCGTTTGGCCTTAAGAATCTTTGGTGCGACCTATCAGCAGGCTATGACTTACATTTTCATGACATCATGCACACTATCCTTGAGGATTATGTCGATGATCTTCTTGGCAAATATAAACATCATAGTGAACATCTCGATGTTTTAACCATTATTTTCGATCGCCTGTTATAATATTGTGTTCGTGTTCAACCAAAGAAATGTGTCTTTGGTGTCCTTTCGGGAAAACTCCTTGGTTTTATTGTCTCTTTTCGTGGCATCGAGGTCGATCCAGCTAAAGTCAAAGCTATCCTAGAAATGCCCCCACCTACTAACCTCAAACAATTACGTAGTTTGCAAGGTAAAATCCAATCTATCCGGCGTTTCATCTCCCAACTCTCAGATCAATGTCAACCTTTCCATCATCTCCTTAAAAAGGACATTGCCTTTTAATTGAGCGAAGAGTGCCACCAAGCCTTTGAGGCTCTTAAATCCTATCTTTGCAGCCACCTGTGCTTATCCCACCTCGGGATGATCGCCCTTTCTACCTTTACCTTCTCGCCATCGACTCATATCGTGACTCGAGAATTGAGAACAAGTTGTTTATTATATCAGTCGTACTCTGGTGGATTATGAGACTAGGTATACACATGTAGAAAAGTTGTGCCTAGCCCTATCATTCGTGGCCACCAAACTCGACACTATCTCCGAATCACAAAACTTTTTTGTCATCACCAACGCGGACCCCATTCATTATATGTACGCCAAGCCTCATCTAAACCAACGCATCGCCGATGGCTTATGCTCCTTGCCAACCTTGACCTTGAATTTGTACACCGAAATCAATCAAAGGACAAAATATCACAGACAACTCGCGGAAGCTTCTTTACCTGGGAGCAATTTACCAATTTTAATTTCCTCGACGAACTCATGGCCACTCTTTCACTCAAGCGGAGGAGCCGGCATTGTTCTCATTCCTCTTTGACCTTTGAGCCTATGCCTCTTTCATTCCGGCTTGATTTCCCTGCACTAATAATACAATGAATACGAGGCCCTTGTTTTGGGTCTCAGGTTGCGTTACACTTAGGTGTAAAATCTATTAATATTTTCGGCGACTCTCAATCGGTAGTCAATCAAGTTATGGGCATCTACCAATGTAAAAATGAGGAACTTCAAAAGTACAAACATTACGTGGATTCACTTTTGACCTTATTTACTCATTATTCTATCCAAACCATTCCCCGCTCCACTAACAAATTTGCGGATACTATGGCTTGCTTAGCCTTACAAATTCCTGCCTCACCAACTAACTCTGACATATTCGTCTTGGTCCAACAACTCTTTACCCCATCTTACTCAGCCCCGGATGTTTGTATGATAAATAATGTGTCTGCTAATTCGCAAGATACCTGGTATCACCAATTTCATGACTACCTTACAACCTCTGTTCTCCCACCTGACCTTACTAGTAACGGAAAACGTGCTTTTCTTAAAAGTGTTTCTCATTATGTCGTCATGGGGGGACTCCTCTATAAACGTGGCTTTGATGGCATCCTCCTTCGATGTCTAACCGGTGCGGAGGTCACCTATACCATCCAACAAGTCCACGACGGTATTTGTGGTGGACATTTTAGTGGCCTTGTCGTGGCCAAACGGATCCTTCACCTAGGCTATTATTGGCCTACTCTTAATAATGACTACTACGAATATGTTAAGCGTTGTGTTATGTGTCAACAACATGCCAATCTTCAACATAATCCTAGCCATCCGCTACAGGTCGCACGAGATCTTTGGCCTTTCTCACAATGGGGTTTAGACCTTATCGGTGAGATTCACCCGCCCTCTTCGCAACGTCACCATTGGATAATCACAACAACCAAATATTACACTAAATGGGTGGAAACCATTCCACTCATTTCAACCAAAAAAGAAAAAATCGTAGAATTCATTAACCATCACATTATCTGTCGTTTTGGTGTTCCTCATCGCCTGATAACAGATAATGGAAAATCTTTCAAAAATAAGTTGTTACAAGACCTTTGTGACAACTTTGGTATCAAACTTAGCTTCTCATCACCTTATTATCCACAAGAAAATGGTCAAGCCGAATCTTCTAATAAAACCCTAACCAAAATCCTCATGAAAGTTGTTAACGATTCTGGAAGCAATTGGCCTGATCACATCCCCTTTGCCCTTTGGGCTTATTAGACTAGCATTCGCACCTCCACTAATGCCACCCCATTTTCTTTGGTATATGGTATCGAGGCTGTCTTACCTCTCGAAATACAAATACCCTCCCTAAGAATATCTCTTCAGGATATTCTCACCAATGATGATTTCCGCCAAGAGCGGTTAGCCCAATTGGAGCTTCTTGACGAGCGTCGTCTTACAGCTCTTAACCACCTTCAAATCTATTAAAAGCGCATCAAGCGTGCTTATGATAAGCGACTTCATGAGCGTACCTTTAAGGTTGGTGATCTTGTCCTCAAAGAGAATCAACATGTAACCAAACTAGAAAAGAGCAAACGCGGAAAATTTGCTCCAAATTGGATTGGGCCTTACATTATCACTCACATTTATGGATCAGGCACTTATCGTTTAGCTTCGCTTAATGGTAAACCGAGCCTGAACCCTTTAATGCCTTGCATCTTCGACTATTCTACTATTGAATTTAGTGTTATATCACTTCTTATCTACCTTGCGCTCGTCCCTTGAGCTCATTTACCACCTCATACACTTTGTTTCATGCATCTCAAAATAAAATCAAGCTCACATGGTTTGGTCATAATCTCCCCTTAAAGATGCCTTCCCCTTATTAGTCTAAGTCCATGACTTAAAAGTATCAAAATAACACGTTCTCAATTATACGCTTATGGGATATTCTTGAGTCAAACTTCCTACAAAACTAGATGCTTCATGCCAACCCGACATCTAGACCTCTAAGTTATACATAGACTGCTCCCTCGAAGGACAGCTATGTGCAAAGCCACATTTGCTATTTTAAATAGTTGCTCCCCAAGGACATTTCTACGCATAAAATCCACATCTGCTACTATAAATAGACTGCTCCCTTGAAGGACAGCTATACAAAGTCAGCCTCTATCAGAAGCTTCTCACATTGCTCAGCTTCGTGAAGACCTCAAGAACAACAAAATACATATCCCATGTAGACTTCCCGCATCGATCAGTCTATATCCATAAAAGTAAAAAGCAGTATTCCAAAGCACTTTTGAGTCATGGGCTTGTCTATTTAGGTTTGGTTCTCTTTCGTCAGAATAATCACCTTATAACAAGTTCTCTGCACCCCCGCTATACCAGCTACCTCACCTCACCATTCGTCAAAGCAATAAAACTCAAGGGACGTGACGTATATCCGATATATTGTGATTATATGACTCTTTTCACCTATCGACTTCTCACCTATGCAAGGCACCTAGGGATTCAAGCTCATCCTATGTTAATATGTGGTTTGTTTAGCTCTTCTCAACTACGGGACACTTTTGCCTCTTTTACTCGAATCTAGGATTATGTGTTGACCTTAATCAGGATACGGTTCCCTACTACTTGGGTAAGCTAACTTTCGCTTCACCTATACCTACACCAACATCGCCAATCCCTTACCAACACCAACAACATTATCCAACCAATATCAATATATATATTTTTTACCAACCAACAAATTACCTAACCACAACCAAATTGCTTGAATTCACCTCTCCCTGGTCCTAAGGGAGAACTACATCGGTCTGAGGCCCCTCCTTGCTTTGTGCAATGGGCTATGTAGGCAGCACTTAGGAGACATGGGGTCTCCGAAGGTTAGCTCGACCATCCCCTACCATAACCTATCATGTGTGGTAAATATAAATATTTTTGTGTATTTCTATTTGATCACATTCATTTTTATCCTTTTTTCAAAACAAAACATTCAAAACACAACCATTCTTATTATTATCATAACTCAAATCAACATACATATTCAGTTTTATTTAGATGTTAAACAAATACATCTTCTCTATCATCGATGTGCAGGTCGGCATCCTTATTTATTCTTATACTCCTATGAAATTCACTTAGACCCTTGCGCCTCCTCCCGAATCAGGTGGTGATCGTGATCGTCGACGCCACTCACTTGGCCTCTCCATCCTCAAAGGTGCCACTGCTATTGGTTCCTCCCACTGATCCACCAACATCTCCTGTAACATATGAATATGCCCTCTCACGTGGTAGAATCTCACCTCTAGTCTCTCCACTCGTGACTCTGCAACCGCTAACAATCCCGTTGTCTCATTCACCCACATTTGGAGCTGATGAACTAAACCCTGTAGATGATCTCTCTCCACTATAATCACAGCTATGTCAGGACGATCGGCCCTCTCACGTACACCTCGCAGCTCTACTACCCACCATAATCTATAAGCCTCTGTCGCTCCCGCATCCATTACCCTGCGATCGGATGCTATCTCTTCTGGCCCTTCTAGAGGTGTCGGCCGGGGAGGTGAGAATAATGCCTCGGCGTCGATCCTCATGTATGGTCTATAAGCCATAGGTATATCCTGAACAAATCTAAATTGTCACCGCACGTGATCTAGAGGAATCCTCTCGTACTCACCTGGCCTATGCCCCGTGATCCACCTTAATCACTCTACACCCCTCAACTCCTCAGCTATGTTCTCCGTCACCATATAGTTCCCATAAGGCCTCCAAAAAATATCTGCAATCATCACCATCTCCCATACCTACCTATAATACTCGATGTCATCTATCACGGCTTGGGATCTCGCCTCTTGTTCTATCTGGACCCATCGTCTGAATCCCAACCTCTGCACTCCTGTCTCTCTTTCCTGGATTGGTTGGCCTATTGGTCGCACACACACAATGTGCTCATAGGCCCAATAATGTAATAAGTATGCACAATCCAGTTTCATCCTATGATTTCGCTTGCAGGCCCATAAACCCCTGTATAACTCCGCCAGATATGCAGGTGCCCATGTGAAAGTCACGATCCTTTCTATCATTTCCCAAATAATACACATCAATGCTTTTGGAAATCTTCCCCCATCCACCCTCGGTAATGCATAATACCCCACCGTTATCATTAATACCACTACCAACCTTGTTTCCTCGGGGTGTGTTGCATACATTGTACCATAAGTGAATTTTAAACCTCATCTGTGTCAAATCTCGTGCAGCTAAACCAAATACTGTTATTATCACTCCCCGTGCCGCACTAGGCCCCGCCTGATACATTGGTCTTCCTGTAATTGGGAGCCTCAAAATTCTAAACACATCTTCCAACGCCACCACTGCTGTCATCTCCCTATTGGCGAGATAGAAGGTATTCTTTTCGGATTCCATCTCTCGATCAACACCGTAACATAGCATGATTGCGTGTGATTCGTGAATAATAGCAGATTCAACTTAACCCCACACAATTTATCAATGCCCATTCAGCTGGTGTTACATCCACTCAAACTCTTGACAACAAAGCTGGCACACTATCATTCATCCTCAGCCCTACCTCTGCCTGCATACATCAAAATGACACACAACCATTCAATAACTCAAATCCCCAAGTGTTGTTTCTCACATTCTGGAATTTCATACAGTAACCGATATCGGTTATATATAACCGATACCGGTTTCCTAACCGCTACCGGTTATCTCTAAACGATACCGATCATTGTCAATCCTATACACCCTGCTTTAAAACATTCCCTACGATAATTATTTTGCTCGTTTACTCCTCTCTATACCTACAAACATACATGAACACCCTGCTTACCTACCCCATAACACTCACTCTACCCCAAACCCTTGCCTATCACCTTTTCTTTCTCATCTCTACCCTCTTACCTTCTCTCATCCTATTCATCAAAACATGCAAGAATTAAAATACAACCAAACAGTTTACCTCTTGGGATGCAGCAGCTTGGGGTGGAACCTGTCTTCCCTCTCGTCCCTGCCTGTTGGATGCTTCTCCTCGTTCAGCCATGTTCACCACCCTCTTCAAATATAACTTGCCTTTCTGCCTTCTTAATCTCAGCCCACACTCACTTTACCTGTCTCTTTCCTCCTTATCACTCAATTCTTTCATGCAATTACCTGTATCAGTCGTCAAACAGTGTCGCATTCGCATATTTAACTTGTTGCATGACTCTAAAAATAAGAACTTAAGTTGCCACCCAAGCTTTTCTATTTTTAGAAAAGCTCGTTTTGGCATAACCGGTATCGGTTACCTAACCGATATCGGTCATAATCTACCGATGTCGGTTAGCTAACCGATATCGGTCACATGCCTCCTTTTTCTTAAACCTGGGCCTTTTCTTTATTTTTTGCAAATTTTTGTGGCACCCGCCTCTTTTTCCTGCATAACTACATCATTATCACTATTTTTCATCAGAATCACATCAACACATATATATATATCATCACAATTTCATCAACATCATCTATCTACATTAAAACAACCATCGACAAAATACATATGACATTTTAATATATACATCAAACACATCAGTATACACACCATGTGGATCAAACTCATCATCTATATACATTCAATTTCAAAAACCATCGACAAAACACATAAAACATTTTTTATACACACCATGTGGATCAAAATCATCATCTATATATATATATATATATATATATATCAATGTTTAAATATACAACTTCCCTTGCATGGGGGCCTCTATCAGCTCAAAATAATACAAAGCCGGCATGCAGGCCGCAATCATTGTCAAAATCTCGACTCGGCTCACAGGCCGGTCTCTCATGTCAAAAATATACTCGGCTCGCAGGCCAGTATCAACTATATAACCTGTACTCGGCTCGCAGGCCGGTATATACAACAAGAATGAATAAATAAATCATATGTAGGCACGCAGGCCTCTATATACATGACCAGTTCGCAGATTGGTGTCTATATCCAATATCTAAAAAACCATCTCTGCTCCAGGGATGTCTCAGCTCTCCCCACCACCCTCAGCCCCTCTCCCTACTGGTCCCCTGTGGCTTGGCTCTCGCCTCCTCCCCTGCCACCGACCCACCGGGCCGTGGTGCGCGCCCTGGGATCTCTAGCTCCGAGAGGTCTCGGCTCTGTGCGCCACATATGGCCTGATAGTGCCACCATGGCTACTAGGGCTAGTCCCCGACTCCTAATAGAAAGTGGCCCCCTGTCCCGCCGATAGACCCATTGTACACGTGCGGTGTGCTCGTGGCCGTGCTCGAGCTCGTGTCGGGCTAAGCACCGCCTCGTGTGACCACCTAATGTGCTGCTCGCGCAACAACAAGCCCCCTCGTAATAACTGCACCTATCCTAAGAGCCGGTCCCTCTCTACTATAACAGCCGATAAATCAGACTGGCGGTGTGCTCTCCTAGCTGCTCTCTCCCCTGCCCACCAAACCAAAAAGGCCCCTGTCACTCTGGCATCATCCACAGTATCATCAGCTGGCCTCTCTGCTACCCAATCTGGGTCAACGGGCTGCGGTGCGGGTAGTGGGGCCTCTACATCATCCCTCCGGTACTGTGGGAAGGGAGGTGGCTCATCCTGTCTCAAGCCCAACTGCCGTCGTACCCTCTCTAGGGGTATCCGCTCATACTCTCCGGGCCTCCGTCCAGCTATCCAGAAACTATACTGGATCCAGCGCATCTGTGCTCGGGCTCCTCCTCGGGGCTGATGGCCTCTGTAGGGCCTCCATACAATGTCCAGTGTGGTCAAGCCCTCTAACAGATGATGGTAGTAGGCCACATCCCATCCTACGAGCACCGCTCGTGGCTGGCCCACGACCCCCAACCACCTCTAAAATCCATATCTGTAGACGATCTATGGCCCTGGCTGCTGGGGCAGCCCTACTGGATGTATACAGATAATGTGCTCGTACGCCCAGCAGTGTAACAAAAATGTAGAGCAAATACCAAATCGCCTCATCCAAATGATAACCCCATGACTCTCAGTATAGTTACACGGATATACATTGGTGCCTGTGCATAACATGTATGCTCCTCTACCATCTCATGCAACACGCCCATCAAATCCCGTGGGAAGCGGCCTCCCTCTGAGTCCGGGAGGGCAAAGCATGTGATACCTATCATCATCAACACGGAAAGCCGTGTCTCATGTCTGTGTGTGTGATACATGTCGCCATAGGCAATGCTCACGCTGTGATAGGTAAATAATGTGGCTACATCCCCAAATACCTGAAGAATGCTATCCATCGCCATCTCGCATCTACCTGGAACACTGCCTCCCCTACGATTGGCAATCTCAGGATGCGATACACATCCTATAGGGTAATCGTCATCTCTCCAGTAGGGAGATGGAAGACGTTGGTTGCCGGATCCCATCTCTCGATGAGGGCAACCATCAGGCTGTGGTCCCTATCCACAGCCCTATACCGCTGGACTCCGCCGAGTCCCACCTCTCGCATAATGGCCCAATGCGTTGCGGACACATGTGGCCGCATCCGTCTCAATAGCGGGGCATCCGATCCCGTAACGTAAGGCTTTGGCGTGCTCGCAAAATAACCCACTCCATCAGCCTACCCTTTACAAAAATAACTACCTTAACCCACTTACCCACCCAACCACACCTCGACTCTATAACACACATCTACACTTACCCTACACATCCCCTTTACCACCAACCAACCAACCAACCACCTCGATATACTCTAGCCATCTACCTATACCCCCGCCAATTTAACACCTCCTACTTCATACCCAACACCTACTCTATCCTACTCAAACCAACTACACAACCACACCATTTGCCCCCACCCCAATCACCTTTCCTATCAACTCTATCCCCTCCCCCTTCACCTCCAAACACAAAAACCAACCAACAATACAATTCAAAAAAAAAAAAAAAAAAAAGAAAAGAAAAGGGGTATCGACGCGGCGGTCGATATATGACGACGCGCTTGATCGCCTAGCAACAAAAATTCAAACAATTTGTGACCGATGTCGGTCGCTTAGTGACCAACATTGGTCACTATCCGAATCCGGGGCCGAACCCAAAACGGCCCACGAAATCTTTTTCCCCTATATCTCCCTATTTACCCACCAAAAAACCCTAAAAACCTACCCACTTTACCGTTTTAGCCTAACTAACCTACCTACCCACTCCATTTTACAAATTACTTCAATTTATTCATTATTTTATTAAAATTTTGGATTCCTACCCAAAACCCACATCTAGCTTAAAACCACTAAATTCACATAAGCAAGAGCTCAGAGCCTACCGGTACGACTACACGTCGTGGTGGTGGGATAGGTGGCGGTGGTCCAGCTGGTCCAGCACCTCCTGCTCCTCCTGGCTGTGCCATGGCTCCAAATCTCCTCAGCTGGGTTATCCACCAATAAAATTCTACCTCCTGATCACTGGGGTCTACTAATCACTCACTCCTCCACTCAAATACTGCCACCTTAGCCCACCAACTCAACAAAATCAATTTTAAACCCAGACAAGCCGTATTGGTTATCAAATTGACAATGTGACAATGACAGGCCGTATTTTTCTTTTTATAGGTTTTTTACCTATAACCGATATCGGTTATGTTGTGCCCTAAAACACCGATATCGTTCATCTAACCGTTACCGGTCATAGCTAACCGATATCGGTTTCATGCCTATTTCACCACAATTTCTGCCCTTATTCACCAATCTCCCTTTCTCACCACATCGCCTATACCCTCCTTTGCTAAATAGCCCTTTTTGACTTCATTGGCCCAATTCACGGCCGCAACCAACCAATCAGGCCCGACCCAAGGCCGCACCCAACCAATTGGGCCAACCCACAGCCGCAACCAACCAATTGGCCTTCCCCAAGGCCGCAACCAACCATTTGGCCCGACCCAAGGCCACACCCAACCATTTGGCCCGACCCAACCAATCAGTCCGACTCCAACGCCGCAACCAACCATTTGGCCCGACCCAAGGCCGCACCCAACCAATCAAGCCCGACCCAAGGCCGCAACCAACCATTAGGCCCGACCCAAGGCCGCACCCACCTAATTAGGCCCGACCCAAGGCCGCAACCACTTAATTAGGCCCAACCCACGGCCGCAACCACCCAATCAGGCCCGACCCAACGCCGCAACCACTTAATTAGGCCCGACCCAAGGCCGCAACCACTTAATTAGGCCCGACCCAAGGCCGCAACCACTTAATTAGGCCTCGACCCACGGCCGTAACCACCCAATCCGGCCCGACCCAAGGCCACAACCACTTAATCAGGCCCGACCCAAGGCCGCACCAATTAAGTACCTCACCCAAAACCCGTAAATTACAATTTTATCCACCCATCATGCAGCTTTTTGTTCAATCAAGCTCACCTATTCGTGTTTTAGCATGATTAGGGTACTTGACTTGATCAGTCGACCAACTTTGCCTAGACCAAGACCGTGACGTTTATATCAACCAAACCAACCATTTGCATCGCTGAACATGCCCAAACGCGTTCTCGTACCTTACCCGTTATATCCCGGAGCTACTTCCTATGCCTTGGATACCGGATTATATCACCCTTGTTTGGATAAACTATCAAACTTTGCCTATGAATTGCTTGTTTGTTCTTCAAATCATGTACCCTGGTGACTCATCGGAATTCAACATGCCCGCTTCCTTGAACTTACCCCACCATCTTACCATCATCTCAACACCATTCACCCTTTATCAACCCTATCCCTGATTTCACGTCGCCTCAATCTATGATAGATTTGAGGGGGATTACCTATACCCTTAACGGGAGTAACCACTTCTTATTATTGTCAGTGCAGTTTTACAAGACGAGCTACATGACAACAAGGGGCTAATGTAGACACCAAATTTGTGTCTCACGACACCCTGTGCCCCGCATCTCATTTCGCAACCTAACCTCACCACCTAAACCTTGCACAATTATTTATTAATTACCTTATAATTAATAAATCCACATTTTCAAACCTGCCACCTCATTTCGCCACCTCATCATGACCTAGCCCTAATCCTAAACTAACCTAATTAAGACCTATAACTTGGTCTACATCCACACCCATGACTAATTACTCCTCAATCGCACCAAAACCAACCTAATAATGACTTGACCAAGCCCGCAACTAATTCCTCGGGAGAAAAGGAGGGAAGGTTGGCTATTTTACTAAAAATAGCCCACTTTGACTTAACCGACATCGGTTCCTACTCGACCGCCGTCGGTTACGTAACCGCCATCGGTTCCCTGTAAATGACCTCCCCAACCAAAAACAAAGGATCTGGAATTCATTGGAAAAATCCAAAATTCACTTGGCAGAGCAGAGACAAGTGAAGGAAAGAGAAGAGTTTGTAGAGAAGGACATCGAGCCCAAGACTGCAACTGAGTAACCAGAGCCCAGTGACACTCATCCAAGCATTGGGAGAGAAGATAGCTCATCTTGGATTGTCAGATCATCCTACCTGAGCCCTGCCTTCGTCATCATAGTCCTTGGACCTGTATCTTCATCAGAAGGCTGGTAAGTAGTGTCTTGTACGTTCTTTTAATAACATTTCTTGGACTTTGAATCACAGTAATTATAAGTCTACTCCTAGATCCACTACCCGGTAACACCCTACATCTAACTGTCATTCCTCTACCCTTACATTGCCCCAAGAACAGCCCCCATACTCTCTGAGTCTTCTCCATCACCCCATTACCTATCCCCAATCATTTACCAGCCTTATAAACACCATAGCCACCTTATAGCCAACCTTCACTAAAGCCCCTAAATCACTGCCCCTACCGATATCGGTTATCAGAAACCAGTACCGGTGATAGTGACCGGCATCGGTCACTGTGATTCAAAACCAAAACCAGCCTTTTCTCTATTGTTTTTAACAAGGTAATTAAAAAGTAATTTTGCAATAACTTCTTTGTTAGAATTTGTGTTAATTCGTACATAGGGAACTAACCACCTTCGAAAGGAAGTCTAATATTTCCGGGTCTAAGGTAGTTCCCTCATTTATTGTCTAATTAGAATCTCGGTGGTCTTGTATTCTTACTTGCAGTAGTCCTTCCTAGACAAAAAGGAGTTCTTCGCAATTGATCTCGATCTCTCTCTCTACTGATGACGCGCACACCCTCCAAACATTCAAATGTATTCCTCCTAGCCCTAACCCTTATCTATTTCTCAAGAGAATGAAAGGATAGAAGTAACTCTATTTTAGGAACTAAGAAACATTCTGCACGAAACAAGGAGCTTAGCTCTTCATATATGCTTTTATTTTTTTTTATGTTTGTGTGAAGGGTGAATGTTTTGTGTGTTTATTGGCTAGTTGGGTAGACTGCCCAGGAATGGTGTAGGAGATGGCTATGGGGAATCCATGTGGGGGCATAAGGGAATGCTAGTGACATCAAAATTCTTGTGGAGGGAGTTTGGGATTGGGATCCACCATGGAAAAGAAATAGCTTACATTTCTTACTTTGTGGGGGGCATAAGGAAATCTTTGGTGGGCATAAGGAGGGATTGTGGGGGGCATAAGGATATGTGAGATGATTTATATTGGTAGTTTGTTACAAGTGGATACCCATTCCCATTGGGAGGCATAAACAACTTCCCCATAGTTCTTGCTTCTTTGGCTTGCATGATAAAGCCTGAGTTCATCTTAATGTTTCAATGCAATTTGTAAATCGTTGTTTTTTTTAATCGTGTTTTTAATTTGAAATGTGCATGTTGAAAGATTATTGTGTGATGTGGAAGCATGTTGTTTCCATGTGTTGAAATACATTTCTTATTGCATTGTGGTTGGGGCTCGGGGGCCAATGAAGAAGGATGGATTCTCCTCTTCATTGGATGTCTTGGTTGGGTGGAGAGCATTGCCTTTCCCCGCCTTTGTTGTGATCAAATTGGAAGAATGAGAAGAATGCATGTTGTTGTCCTGGAGCTGAGAAAAGAAGACAGTTTTGACAGTCCCTTATGAGAATTCTTTTGTAACCTTTCCCACTTTGAAGTGGATGAAATTGTAAATGTTTTGAAATGGAAAGATGTTGTATGGATTATGAAAGTTGAAATTTGAAATGTAAAAGAGTTATGCTCGTATTCAGTTCTGTTATTAGAAAAGAAAGACATGTATTCTCTACACTGTATTTTGAAAATATATATGAAAAGAATTGTAAAAAGATTCATTGAATTAATGGAAGTTGTCTTACCTTGTTCAACATGGCTTTGTTATATTTAAACTCTGTATTTGATATCTCGGTTTGGAAAATTGGAAGAAAGAAATACGTTTGAAGAAAAGGTATTAATCTGTTTTGTGAAATGAATGATTGGAAAATTTAGAATCTACATTTTGGATTTTTACACAACTAGATGTGGAACAACTTAACATTATAGATTAGAGTTGGAAATGAATTCATAGTTTAAATTTTGGTAAATGGAAATAAATTTGTTTGTGTGCAAGTATAGATCTTATTTTGTTTCACTGTAAACTCTATAGATTTTTATTCAAAATACACAGAATGACCTCTGAAACAAAGAACAATAAAATGAAACATTAATTTGAACTTAGTATGACCAAAATGACCCCAAAAAAACTAAAAACTCTTAAGAAATCTTTAAGAAACCTTTCAAATTGAACAAAGGCAAATTTTGTAGTCTTTTTTTCTGTCAAATGTTGGAAAATTCAAATTGGAAATCAATTAAGAAAAATTACCTTCAAATACATCCTAAAATTCTTCTTAGAACAATCCTCCATGTCTGTTTGGCATGTTGAGTGAAGGAGAAGATCAAATTGAATAAAATTTATAAGTTAAAATTTACCAGTTTGCTTTTTAAAAGTTTGCAAGACGTTTTCTTAAAATTGACCCCTTAAACTTTATCAAAATATAAAATTAATGATCCTTGTGCAAAGAATACGTTGAGAGCTTTCCATAAAGTCCTCATTTTCCCAAAACTGAGCTCTTTATCAAAAGTTATGGCCCTCTGAAGTTTTCCTTCCTTGGCCGAAAATTTTGGGAAATTTTTTTCCTTAGCGGGCTTGCAGTTCCGGATTTTTAAATTTTTGAAATTTTCTCTACCAGCCCATGGCTAATCAGAGGCTGCCACATGGCATGGCAGAGGGGAAGAACCCTCACAACTTAATCTTTTTGAGAAAATAGTTTTGGAATTTTTTTATAAATTTCCCTGGACCCCCGCCAACCTACAACCAATTGGGTGTTGCCACATGGCTCGGTGGAGGCGCGAGAGGATTTTGGAACTTAACATTTTACTCTAATGCTGGAAAAATTTCCTAAATTTCTCTATGGCCCCGCATCCCCACCTTTGCTTTGGAAAAATCATTTTCACGGATGCACGGCCCGCGCATGCAACTCAACCCTTTTACCTCCCCCTTTGGCAAATTTTCTCAAGTTACTCCGCCACCCCGCCTTTCCTCATTTTTTCCCACTTTGGCTTGGAGGGCACCACGTGTCCTCTTTAGACCCATGGGAGCACGGGAAAAAAAATAGTTTTTACCCCATGCAGGAAAAATTCTCAAAAGTCTCCTCGCGGTCCGCCAACCCACCCTTTTTGGAAAATTTTCATCTCTCGGGTTCACAGCCCGCTCTTGGGGGAAAAAATTCACCTCAAGGCCTTCCGGCCCATAACTTGAGTTTTATGAGGAGTTAGGAAGACTTCTTTATATCATTAGAAAGGTGAGGAAATTTCCTATCCAATGGAAATGATTTAGGAAAATTTTGAATGTGTTAATTGTGAGAAAAAATCAAGTTGAATATTTAAGCCTGTTAGAGAGTGGGTATGGTGAGGAATTTACCCTCTGAACCTTATTGAACCTCCTAACCCTAAATTTTGGACTTTGTGACTCTAATAATTGTTAATAAATAAAATTTTGTTCTAGTGGATTAGAATTGTTCTAGATCTTGTTAGTGATAGTTGTTGCCTTGTAATCTGGTAGTAGACTCTTTTAAACAAAATAAATTATTCCATAATTTTCCTAGCTAACCCTAGGTTGTTTCTTGGGTCTCAGGTGGGTTGTTTTAACGGGAGTTACATCATGCAACACACCATCTCCATTATAGTATGATTTCTTCACTCAACAACAACATTCTTCTGTGGTGTGTGTGGAGGAGGCATATGTTAACAAATCTTGTGAGCTTGAAGGTAGACTTTAAAGTCATTACTGGTGAATTCTCCCCTCAATCTAAGTGAAGAGATCTGATATATGACCTGTCTCATTCTCTACATGACCACTTTGAACTTTGTGAAGTTCTCACAAGCTTCAATTTTCTTGCAAAGACAAAATATCCACACTTTTTCTTGAATAATCATCAACACACAACATGAAATACTCAAAATCCGTAATGACTAGGTTGCATCGGACCACAAATATCAATATGAACCAAATCAAGCTTACCTGGATCTCGATAAGTACTTTTCTTGAATGGTGTTGTTTACCTACTAGGAAGTTAGGACACTTATCTGTATCCTTCTGAAGAGAAGGGAATCCTCTCACCATGTTGTACCGGTGAAGTGTTTTGAGATATTTGAAATTGATGTCACCAAGTCTTTTATGCCACAACTATGTAGAAGAAGAATTCTTAACCACAAGTACTCGATCATCTTTGTGGACAAATTCAAAATGGAACATACATCCCATATTGGAGCCTTTTGTAAAAAAAATTGAGCCTCTAGATTTATCTTGAATCAAACACAATTTCTTATTGGAATTACTATCAAAGTCACTATTTAAATTATGATCTAGAAGTTTATTAACCGATAGTATATTCTTTTTTAATCTAGGGATGTATAATACATCTGTTAATCAAAAAATCCATGAACCAAGAGGTAGAGAAATGTTCCCAATACCTTTTACTATGTAAGAAGAATCATCACCTAATGAAACATGATTTTTCAAAGGTGTGTCCCTCATGGTGATAAAATAGTTTCGTTCTGGTCATGTGTCAAGTGGCTCCCAAATCAATGTACCAAACAACACTAGATGCCACGAATGGTTCACTTGAACGAGAAGTGTATAAGAAGTCCTCATTTTTTGAATGATCTTCTTGCTCAGTTGCATTACCTTGTTGGTGGATTTTTCTTCACCAGTTCCCCTTCTTCTGCCCTTGCTTGTAGTATGATTGTCCCTGATGAGACTGTTGATTCTGAGGTCTGAAATTTCTTGATGAATCCTTCTTGTATGTATTGAACCAAAAATATTTCAACTCATGTACTTTTTTGAAAATAGAACATTTATTATTTTTCTTATCCCCTTGTTGATGTTGTTTTTGGGACTTTTGACAATATTTTTATTTTCCTTTTCCTTTCTAATGAGATGATATTGCATGCTTCTCTTCATCATCTTTGTTTTACATTGCTTCTTCTTGTTGCAGTAGATTCACTAACTTGTCAAAAGTAACTATCTGATATAATAATTTTAGTGTCGTCACAAAAATTTGATAAGAAGGAGGAAGTGCTCTTAGAATAATGGGAACAAGACTTGTATCAATATCCTCCTATCTCATGGCTAGAAGAGAATCCCTTAAGTCTATAAATCTCCTCAAGAAAAATTTAAATTTATCATTCATTTTTAATTTTAGTGTATGCATCCGACTCTGCAGATTCAATTTTGTGTTCTTATTTTTGGCCTTGTACATGGTGCTCAACTTATCCCACACTTCTTTGGCTATTTTGGCATCTCAAATGTGGGGTTACACGTCATTAGACACTACGAACAATATTATGAATTTGGCCTTCTGATTGGCCTTGTCAAAATATCTTTTTGGGTTGTATCATCTAGTGATCTAGTTGCGGAACCATTCACAATAGGCCAAATATCTTCAAACTCAAGTTGTGTTTTGATCTTAGTCTTCCATGCAACATAATTATCTCCTCTTAGGAGCTGTGAGTCTAGAAGAAATAACTTAGGGGCATTGGTGCCCATTTTCTTGAATCAACTAACAAAGGGTAAGGCTCTTATCACTCTAGGTATAAGGTCTCCCAATCTATATATTGTCAATCGATATACTAAACCTTTCTATGTATGTGCCCTACTAATATACCTATCAATATGTGCAATAAGCTCACCCTTTAGACATACCTAGTGATATGTGAAAGAGGTGTTAATGTACATGAAATAATTCGATATGTGGTACCAAGACAAAGATTGAAAGGGGTCTCTGCGATTATTAGCACCGATTCAAATAAATATCCTCATACGAATGTGTTCACTATATATTTAAATAATTTCAGTGTTTGGATTTATGTCATGTCATCATTCACACGAGATGAATGGGAGGGCTAAAAGTGTATGCACCTTTGTGTTCTTATTTCTCCTCACAAATTATAGGGACGATGCCAAGACAACATTGTCATTGCAACTATATTAGGTGTTAAGTGTAGTATTAGTTATGATAGATTTTCTTATAAGTGCTTCCCAGATGCACTATATATATCGAATGTTGTCAAAGAGATCCGAAGATCTCGTGAGTGTTCTGAGAACCAAATTTCATAATTTTAATTTTCAAATCTTTGCCAATTTTTTTCAATTACAATGTTTGTGGTTGAATATGGAAATTTGAAAATTAGTACAATCCATCGAAATATACACTGAAAATATAGTATTACAATTGATTATATATAAAACTTGAATGACAATATTTTTTTTTTTGTGAGGCCCTATTGGCCTCCGCATCTCGTAATGGTTCATAAACTAAAAACAGTAAGAAAAACAACTGAATTTCACCCTTTTGGGTACTCCTCATTTGAAAAAAATTGCTCAAAATGTTTTTTATAGCCAATTTGAGAAAAAAATTAACCCTGATTAGGTTTTTCGCTTATTTAAAGTGTGGTTTAGTTGGTGTTATGCGAGTTAACAAACCTTTTGACCACTAAATTAGGTGAAACCCACTAAACTTCCTCCAATTTCTAAAAATATATATAAAACAACTTTTGGGGGGTTTGAACCCACAACAATTCTATCCCCGATGGTTTTTCCATTTCCACCTAGCCAATAAAATGCTCAATGCGAATGGGGTATAAAATGCAGAAATTTGTATTTAACTCATTTAAAAGGATGCTAACCTTTTTAAAACATGAAAGTGGTAGTGTATGAGGAATCCACTTGACAACGTTGGAGAGGGGAGAAGATTAGGGATTTCTGAATGGAGGATTTTTTTTTTTTTACCATCATTTTGAAATATTTTCACCCTTTTGCTTGGTATTTTGTTTCCTTCATCTTTTGTTAATATTATAGGGTCTCGAAAGTTTGTAAGATTCTTGACCTTCCCTTACCGCTTGTCCACCAATCCTTTTTTATATGCCCTAGTGGAATGGTTTCTCACTTGATCTGTTCTTAATGCAACAACTCAACTTAAATGGTGTGAATGGTGGTAAAAAACTATTGGGGGCTCATCTCGAGTAATAAAACATTGTTCGTAAGTCTCTTTTGTGAATTTTTGGGTAGAGAATGTGCCCTACTCGACCACACAAAGTGTTCTCGGCTCGGTGAGGAGGTGTTGCTCGACCACCTAGTTTGTAGGGGAGTTTCCAACTCCTAAATAGGAACCTATGTTCGGGGTCGGCTCAATCCACGGGAGCAACCCGATGTTTTGATTCAACTTATATACTTACAAAGGCACATATAGAATGTGCCGACAATGGGATCACCCAACCAATGCAATATGAACTCACCTTATAGCTTAGTAGGATCTCTTCTCCTTTACACAACTCACATTTTATCACACACCATGACCATCTTGGTATATAAAGTTGTCTTCTACAAATATATATATATTTTATTTTGAATTTTATTTCTTTTGAATAAGAATTTTCCAACAAGAAATTTTTTCTGTACAGGTGAGGCACCAATGCAAAAAAAAAAATCTTTTCAAATACCTAGATATTAAACTCGAGGTTGTGGGGATGCATGGTCATTCTAGGAAACTACTTGAGGTAGCACAGCTCTCCTGGAACACAAATTTCTTCTCCAAAACTTTTCAACCTTCTACAACCTCTCTCCAACCTGATTTTCTTACACAAGCTCCTCTAACCTTCTCTGATACCAAATATAGAAGAGGGAAAAATCCTCACAATTATATTGATATTCAATCAAATCATCTACAATAGTGATGGTTAAAATATTTATAGATATTGCACAACCTAATGCAAAAATAGGATGTTTCACAGTGCAACAAAATACATACGAGAAGTAAAATAACCCAAATAATAACAAAATCATGATACATGAATACTATTCCCAAATACAAAAAAAATATGGTTTATAACCAAACTATAACAACTTACCACATTAATAATTAAATTACCTATGCTAAATTAACCTAGGTAAACTATGTTTTACCTAACATTTGTGTTATAAAGTTATATATCTAGAACAAGATTTGGTTGTTGCACATGTTATATCACCCCCTTCTACTTCTTATTATTCTTCCACTACTTCTACTATTTCTTCATCTACTACTTCTTCTCCTCTTCCATCCATTAATCTTCCTCCATGGTCACCATCTCCTCCTCCATGTAAGTGTCTTCCTTCACCTCCACTACATCGGCATACACCTAAGTCTTCTCCACCTCCTCCTCGTGAACCATTGCACTTTTCATACGTTTTTAAACCCCATGATGTCTTGTGTACTCTTCTTGATAAGTTCTGATCCACTTACCTTCTAATGAGCATCATGCTACTCATCACTTCCATCACCAATGTGACCGCCCTTATTGTAATTTTCACCACATTAATGGCCACCATGATAATTAGTATTATGCTCTACATGATATGTTACAACAATTATAATAAAAATTTTGCATTTTCTTTGTCTCTTGCTCTCGTTGGAACTCTATTTATCCCATTCTACATAAGCTTGATTCCACCGTTACTCACTTGTCTCCTCCACCCATTTCTAAGGTTTTCATTCGTCCTCCTCCTAAGATCAGTATCCATCCATGCCCTTCATCAAACTCCTCCATTGATACATCATCTCACCCTTCATACAATACTACTATATCCCATTGGCTTCCTAAGCCATCGGTATTTTTGCTTCCCACCACTACATATCCCATGATTGGTACCATTTCATCCGATATTAAATTAATCTCTTACACTCATGATGTTTCTAATTCACATGCTTCCACCATCCCTCACAGCCTCTCCATCTTTAGTAGGTGACTTCCATGTGATAACCTCATTTCCGGTGATGCACTCATGTTCTTAAGGTTTTTACATGACTATTGAGGGATCTCGTTACAAAAAATACCCTTATTACTACATTAGCAGGCATCACTCTTCTTTCCCCCTTTCTTTTTCTCATTCATCACATGCTATTATCAAACGTGCTCTTACATATTCTCATTATACAACTATCAACATATCATTATTCTAATCTCTTATATTATCTACATCACATTACCATTTCCACTACTCTATCACATTACATCCTATACATACATTCTACTACTCATCCACATATAAATCCTTTTAATTCATTGCTTACCTATTATGTCCACATCGCAATATATTTTGAAGATTCATCAATCATGATAACCATTTCAATAATGTATTCAACATCTAGAAAATAAAAGTGCAAATGAAAACCATCACATCATATACCAATGAAAGTGCACACCACATATGTGATCCAATACATGCCTATATTATATGTATATATATATACATATATAACCAAAAATCATAGCTATAAAAATACAACCATTAGGGGGCAAGCACCCATGCATCGCTACATCCATATATGTCATACATCATCCTTACTATCACTACATACAATCGCAGGAGCTCTAGAACTGTTAGAAATTCTAGGCATTGAGAGGGGGTGAATCAATGCTTTTTAAATTTTTTGAAGTAGTTTATAGCTATTCAATAATCCAACCTTAAACTACCTTTACCATGATAAACATACATATTCAACAAGGAGAGAGAAAGATAAACAAGCACACATGAACACATGAAGATACCATATTTAATGTGGGAAACCCATAAGGGAGAAAACCCACTAAAACTAGAGAACTAGCTTGGAAAATTGTCCTATAAAGTTATAGTGATTTCACCATATGGTGAGCACCCACTCACCTTGAAGCACCCACTCCAGCTCAAGCACCCACTCCAATACAATATCAAGCACCTAATTTAATACAAGGCCAATCACCCACTTTGTAGATTTGGCAAGCACCTACTTGTTAGGAATCACCCACTCCCAATTGTTGAGCAAAAACTTAGACTAGAATCATACAAGAAATATTTGATCACCTTCTTCACCTGGTTTCTTACACCAACCTAATGTGATCTCATTTTTTGTCTTCACTTCATTTACAATCTCCTCATTTTTTCTCAAAAACTAGTACTTAGTTCTCAATTCATTAATCTTCCTTACAACTTCTCTCGGATCTCAAGGATGAAGTGAACCCTTAAGAAAACTACCTCCTTTATGATATTAATTCACTCCCACATCATTTGCTCTTATTTTCTAACAATACCAACTAATTCTTCGCATTCCTCATAAATCAGTAGAAACTCTATCTCTCGGCTTCAAAACTCTTTGGTACACAACGATATCAGGTTTTATAATAATTATATTCACACTAGATCATGGTGTCTCCTATCATACGTTCATTGCTCTCTATATATACAATATTTCTCACACATAGCAGCAAAGATCTCTCCAAACTTGAATATATATTAGCAATAACTTCATATTCAAAGATTAGATTTATTAGCACCTACTCAACTTCAACCTATAACTTTTATTCTTCAGCTTTAGGGCCTTTTCACCTTACTCCCTTAGTAGCTCGTATAAGAAGATGAAGACATTTCAAACATAATCGAATCACTATCTCATAATGATATATTTATAGGTTTGTCAAGATATAAGATTTTGTAGGTATGTATAATATACTTTGAAGGTCAAAGATGGCACATGGAGACTCCTTAACTCTCTTCACAAACTATCCTTATCTGAAAATCCCTTTAACTGATCCCTATTTCCTGATTTATAACGTATGGGAAGCCTATTTCATATTCTTCTAATGAGAAACGTTTGTCTTTTAGCTCAACCACTTATTTCTAAATGTAACTAGAATTCCCTCTCATTATAATGACTCCTCACCTTATTTATAACCTTTTGTGAACTCCTTTTCAATTTTTTGTTTCACTTTTGGATCTATATAAGCACCTAAGTATAGGATAAAGTCTTATAATTAAACAATAAGGAAGTTATCTACTCATACCAGGTCACATTAGTTTTGAAAAAAGCTTGATCTTCATGAATACAAGGTTTACAAGGGTTTTCATCACCGTTTGGAGCTTTGAGGTCTTAAAAATAGAGAAATAAGTATTTAGCACATGATCCACAACATACAAATCTCCTAGAGAGAGATGAAACACAATCCTAACTTGACATGCAGAATAAAGTAGGTCTTTAATAATTTTCACACTTTGAGAGAGGTTTAATATCTCTTAGACTACCTACAATTGACAAGTAATTAGGAAACTTTAACCCTTCCTTTTGAATCACATATTGAAACATACTATGCACCGTTTATGCATGACAGGTTATAACATCATTACTTTAACTAAACTCCATACCTTCTCTGTAAAAACTAAATTCAAAATCATCTCCCTACGTGGATATCGTCCCTACACAAGTTCCCATATTAGGATTTTGGTCTGAGAATGTGCTTAGAAGATCAAATAATATTGATCTTTCAAGACTATATTATGAGGGTTTCATGTTTCAAACCCTAGCTAGTTACTTGGAAGATTAAACAACCTTGTCCTTTACTTTTATGACACTATGCCTTGATGGATCCTTCAATACATGTACTTGCTACAAGCTTCACATATTACTTTACATAGATTGATGGAATAAATTTATGATTTTTGTATTATAGTAAAATATTGACATGGCCATCACAGAAAGCTAATTCAGTCTTCAAGGGAAATGGAAATACTTGATGATCTCTATCCCAGATTCAAATTTCATGTTTTGAGGATTCACTTACTTAGACCAATGTGCCATATTGTATGCAATCACCATTTGATGGATTGTGTGACCAGTTTCTTAAGACCCCACAACAATAATATTTGACTTGGAGTTTTATTTCTATCAAAAATTTAGTTTAATGATCATCCATTTGAAAAATCATATCAAGGAGATCTCTATCACCATCTTCACAGACGTGTGAGCATTGTTTGTAGGATGAAGTTTGCAAGCACTCATATTTTTTATCTTATTGACCATAATTTTATGAGGCAGTTTAGAAGTAAATAAACCCATACTTTCTCATCACTTAACCTAATAACGTTTTGGCTTCAAACTGGTGTGTTGAACCTATAGAAACTACTTACACTCATGTCTCAACTCACCATCATGTATACTCACACATTCCTTCTCCAAGCACTATGGCAAGTTTAACCTTGAGAAGCCTTTCAATGGTAGAGAGAGAATTTTGATAGAATGCACACTAGAAAAACACATAACTTATTCAAATCTCTTCATGAGCTCCAATAATACCTCTCATAACTTATTGCAGGAAATTCAACTTGACACCTTTAAACTAGCACTATACACCTAAAAACATGTAAAACAAGGTCAAACATTACAAAATGATTTGACTTGAAGAGAAATAATGCCACCATTTTGACCTTGAAATATTCTTTAACACTCCTAATATGTTTTACTATCTTTAAAATTTTATTTTGAGTCAAAACACCTCATATTATGCCTATCGCTTTAGGAAGGAGGCTTAAGGAGAGAGAAACCTTGTTAGAAAAATGAATAGAAATTATTTGTTTCTTATCCAATTTCCTTTAAAAAAAATTGAAAAATTATAGGCTTGGATTTCTCTTCAAAAAATAATTCTATGATTTACCTGAAGGATGCTCGATAAAAAAATTTATGCTAAGAAGACATGGGGTCCTCAAATTACATTCTCAAGAAATTAGTTTTAGTAAAACTTGAATAACTTCCACAATCTTCTTCAAAAATTGATGAAACTTGACATGAAGCACTAAAACACATCCCTATACATTATCCATAGGTTTGTTTCTCATAAATAATATTTTACTCTTTATACCAATCTCATTTTCTCATGACTTCATTGTTAGTCCTCAAAGGTAGTTTTAGTGAACATTTGAATTTTTTTATCCAGGAGAAAATGTAAGCTTCGTAGATGCTCATACATTCCCTAGATAGTATTATCAGTATTCTAAAATGCTTACCTAGGATTTTCATGGCCTAAATTTAGCTCTTGCACCTCATTAGACTTTAGAATTAGGCATAACTGAGACATTTTCAATAGTGACTCCAAAAATTGACCTAGTGCTCACTCCAGAATATATTGAACATACTATAACCCACATCTATGACATGTAGAATACCTGAACCAAGATTACCAACCATCTCCATACCTTCATTGGATACCTACCTCACTAACCAAGCTTGTAACATCCTGAAACCATCTTGGAATCAACTTGAATCCTCTTTGTGAGCTCCAACCATCATTGAGAAGGAATCAATAATAAACCTTCATGTCCCTTACTAAGCCTTACTCTACCACTTACTCATTTTAAATCAATGCCACTTGACCTCAATGAAAACACTAATGACCAAGGTTTAACAATCTCCCCTTTGTCATTGATGGCAACAAACTCAAAAAATTTGATGGAAAACAATCACACCAACATCTTCAGAGCATTCAAATCTAGTTTCTGATAGAATTCTCTCCCCCTTTGACATCTATGACAAAGGTTCAGATATCCAACAACATGATCAATGTGCAAATAAGCATTGATAAAGCATACTCTTACCTCAAGAAGATCCCCCTTGGATTAGGCCTGTTATCTTGTCAGAAATGGATTGAAAGGATGCATAGAATTACTCACCAATCAACATCAGACTATTCACCTCTTTTCCCATGCATTTCTTTGATCTTCACACCTTGTGCCTTGGACTAGTAACTAGGTTTTCAAAACTATCCTTCATTTATTCACAAATAGAATGCTTGAATAATTTAAGTCTTTAATCCCTAATAAATACATTTAGTGCACTTTGGCCATTCAAGGAAACTCAAACAATGAATTAAAATATCTCTTTCTACTCCCCCGAGAGTATATCATCTCTATCTACCTGGTTATGCACGAAATTGGATAAAAACCTTTCCATTGAATCATGTAAATGAGTTCACATTTTGTCCTCTACCCCGTGTTGTCTTCTCATTGTAAATAGTTTCCTTTATATGGAATAATGACTTTCTTGATTATCCACCTTGATTACTTTATTAAGGAGTCTTCCCACACCATTTAATCTTCCCATTTATCTTCTTGAAATCCTAGATTACTTGGACAAGAACTAATCGAGCTCTTTCTCCGTGTACGATCTTATCAAATTTGTATTACTTTGTACGTCTTACAACACCCAACAAGATACCTTGGTCTTCTATATTCTTCAACTTCACACATTCTAAAACTCTTTTATGTCGACCTCTTAGACTTGAAAGGAATGATAATCAGATCGTACCAAGCCAAGAACACAGATGCTAATCAAACACCATGATCTATAAGATGAAAGCAATTCACCAGAATAACTTTACATAAAACCTTTGCAAATAAATGAGAAGCAATATCATATATTATTATGGAACTCAATAAAATTCAAGGTCGAATTATGTTTGGTTTTTTTTTGCACTTTGGACATCACTCGTTGACAATCTCCTTGTATGGAGCTATTTTGGTGGAGCCTAGTGTCGCTTGTTTTTGAGTTTTGTGATTGAGCAATGGATTGAGACCACAAGTGCACAAACAAAATTCTTCAACATTGTATGATTTTTTGAGCCGAGCTTCTTAGGATGCCTTGGAGCGGGTCTTTACTCTCTTTACTTTGTTGTCAGCATCTTGGTTTTGGGTACCTCGGTGTCCCTTTTTCCCGCTTATTGTACATGAGTACCTCATCGTGCCTAGTTTCAGACTCATCTGTGGATATCCCACATCTATTTTGGCCCCTATCTTCACTTGAGGGGGTGTTAGAGTAGGTATTTACCTTAGCTCATGTTCACCTAGGCACTTTATTTACCTTTATTGTATTTCTCCTCACCCACTTATGTGTGTGGATATTTCTTTTATCTTATTTAGATATTAGGAGATATTATCTAGTTGTTAGGTATAGTTCTTTCCTTGATCTATGGTATTGACTAGATCCTTGATGTCTAGTTCTCTCCTAGATTATGGTCTTGACTAGTTCTTTGATGACTAGTTATTTCCTTGATTTATGGCTTGATCTATGACCTTGACTGGTTCTTAGATTGTTATTCCTTGCCTATTTAAGCAAGGCCCATTCTCAATGTATTGCATTATTTTTGGTGTGCACCGTGGTCTAGATCCACCGCTTGATAACAAAACTAAAAAAACTGACACTGGATTTCAACAGAATAGCTCCATACAAGGATATTGTCAATGGAGTGATGTCGAAAGTGCAAAAAAGAAACACCAAACATAATTCGATCAACTATTGCAAATAGGTGTGCCACGATCCAAGAATAAAAACCAAAGCAACAAGGCAAGGACACAAAATCCAGAGTGTCACGATCCAAGAAAAGCCAAGGTAACAAGGCAAGGACATAAAACCCGAAGAAGCAGGATCAACACCACACCCTCCCATACTACTGAATGGGTGGAGTGATGCTACAAATCTGTATGAGTTGTCAAAATAACTAATCAAACACTGACAAACTAACACAGGGCTCCACCAGAATAGCTCCCCCACAAGAGAGAGTGTCAACATGCCAAAAGTGTCAAAAATACAGATACAAAATCTCTTAACAAACAAGAGAGATAAAATACACTTACTAAAGAAAAATGCTTAAAAAAGGAAGCATCACAATGCAGAAGGTATAGAAAGTGGAGCAAGAGGCCGAATGGTGGAGGAGCCATGCCTATAGAGTCCTCTCAATGATTGCCTATGTCACCACCACGAGTGATTAGATATCCACCCCAAATCAACATGGACATGGATGAAGAAGATGCCTACATATGACTTGGTGCAAAAATCACAATGGGTGCATGCAAAAGAACATCAGAATGTGTGTCAGGTTGATCATGTCTGACAACTGAAATCTTAGGTTTCTCAAGCCTGAGTGAAGGTGCAAAACTCATGTGTTGCTCATGATCCTCAGAAAGAGTCGAGTGAACAAAAAAAGGAGCTCTATTAATGTGTGATCCCAATGAAGTATCTGCTCAAAAACCAATGTCATGACAAGAATTCCACTTAACATGTGGAATAGAGGAAACAATACCCTGTGAATGTCTGCTAATGACTCCGCTAGTGAGACCCATAGAACGAAGCATGTGAGAACTGAATGTAGTGGTATGTTTCTTAAAAAATCCATTCAAGCTGAGAGGTAGTAGGATACACAACATGTGGTACTGTAATAGGCACAAATGTGGAAGAGCATGTAGTAATAAGCCTCACAAGTTTAGAAGCATCAAAAGTAGGTTCAGGCTCAAAGACTGGTAGATCAATGTTAGTGGGTACAAGAGCAACAACTACAAGTGGGCTAAGAGCATGGATATGGTTGTCCACAATATGATGGTGATGTTGGAGGCTAGCAAGTTTGTTCTGCAGGAAGTGTATTATTGTATCCTTATCATGAAGGAGTGATTGTAGAAGAGAATTTCACTTATTGAGCGATCTATTTTCTTCCAAAAATTTTACAACATCCTCTTGAAGTCCACATACTTGAGAGAAAAGAATATCATTATCAGAATCCATGATAGCTACAAATTGTAACTCCCAAAAATTTAGGATGTCGGGCTTAGCCGAAATTGCATCCATAATTGATTACAACACTCCTCCATATTTGACACTTTATAATTATAGTGCAAGTCTCAAAATAAATAACTCCAATGGAAAGATCATGAAAAAACAAGCACTTTTGTAAAAACGGCACTCAAAACCGAGTTACCGATCAAAAGATACAAGCTTTTTAATATTTTACTCTGTTATTTATTTTAGTTGCCACTAAAACAAAATAAATTGTTGTTGTCTTCACCACACAATTAAAATTAAAGGGGGCTGAAGTTAAGCACATACTATTAGGAATCACAAGTATTAAGCCCTCATATGACCATACCATATGACCAAAGGCTAAGGATTTTAATGGTGAACCTATGTGCTTCACTACAAACACAAAAATGACTGCCCCCAGAAATGGCTGAGTTTATAGTCAATCTTAGGGTTTTCACACCTTCCGGATCCAATGGAAGCCTCTGTTTTCCATAAAAATGCATGTAGAAACAAAATATGACCAAATCCCAAATATATGAATACACAAATAATTTATTTGCAAAATAAAACTTACAAATGGATGTCAATAGCAATCTCCTGCTCTGATACCATGAAAGGAATGATAACCAGATTGTACCAAGCTAAGAACACATATGCTAATCAAACACCATGATCTATAAGATGAAATCAATTCACCAGAATAACTTTACATAAAACCTTTGCAAATAAATGAGAAGCAATATCATATATTATTATGGAACTCAATGCAATACATTGAGAATGGGCCTTGCTTAAATAGGCAAGGAATAACAATCTAAGAACCAGTCAAGGTCGTAGATCAAGCCATAAATCAAGGAAATAACTAGTCATCAAAGAACTAGTCAAGACCATAGATTTAGGAGAGAACTAGACATCAAGGATCTAGTCAATACCATAGATCAAGGAAATAACTAGTCAATACCATAGATCAAGGAAAGAACTATACCTAACAACTAGATAATATCTCCTAATATCTAAATAAGATAAAAGAAATATCCACACACATAAGTGGGTGAGGATAAATACAATAAAGGTAAATAAAGTACCTAGGTGAACATGAGCTAAGGTAAATACCTACTCTAACAAGACTAATATAAATTTTTATCAAGTACATATCACATACCAACACAAGGTGTCACTATAAAATTCTTAATCTCAACCTATGTAATTATTTTTTTATCTTCTTTAGGACTGTTCTAGCTTCAGAATCACCATCGAGTTGATCCAATCTCCAAGAGTTGATAATTTTAAATAATTTTTCCATAATTACTTCAATATGATCTTGTTGACTATATTACACTACATGTGACTCACCTAACACCATTAAAATCATGAACACAGACCCTAAATATTCATCTATAGGTAAGACACCATGATTACACAATACACATATCTCTTTGATAGAGACATGACTACTCTTGAAGAGTACATCCTGAAAAACCATTTGATATACTTCAATCGAATACTATATAACTTCTTTGACCATTATAATTGTTGGAAGCACAATGAACTGTGAGGGGAGTGAATCAGTCCTTACAAAATTAAAATAGATTTCAAATTACTTATTTAAATCACAAAACCACTTATCTAACTATTAATGTGTGCAATATCTAACTATGAACAAGATAATAAACATAATGATACAAAGTATAGGTGAGAAACCCTCAAGGGAATAACACCCAATGAAAAAAATTTGTATATTGATATGTTTCAAATTTAGTGAGGTACCAACCCTACAAAGAGCATCAACCCATATTTTTGAGAATCACTAACTCCACAAGGAGGATATAACCCCAAGATGATCAAGAAATAACTCAACCACCTTATGATGAATAAATATGTTGTATTTCTACCACGTAACTCGATAAATGTAATAAATTTAGCTCACAACACTTTCAAACCTTGTTCAAACTCTAGGTCTTCAAAATTACACACACTTGAACTATATTCACTCCTAAATGCATAAAACCCTTGCACACACACTTGATGTCATTCCTCAACATGTCAAACACTTTATTAGTCCTCAACACATTCCTTTTTACATGCAAAACTCTCACACCTAGGTCACACTTCTTGCACACACTCAACTAGTTCAACTTTGCACCCAAAACATCACCTTTTTATGCTATTTTTATTCAAATTAAAATGAGGTATGTTTCAATCCTTTATCTAGACTATAATAACTTGAAAAATCACATAAAAGTTATCACAATAGTCACAAGTGACCCATATAATTCATCCATGCCTAAAACCTTCCATCATGCACTAACAATCCTCAAAACCTTATCATTAAGATGATAAAAATACTCTAACACACAAAATATTCATATTCAAGCTCTAAAAATCACCAAAAATGAGTAATATGTCATTTAAACATCATAAATTGTTGCAATTTACTTGAACCAATCATATTATTTCATTTAATGGACCCACTGGCTCATTACCTTCTCAAAATAGTTGTTTCCAACAACTTAATTTTTCCTTTGGGCCTCAATACCCCTCAATATGAACTCATCCATGGTATGTGAAAACTCTATGGAATTAAAAAAAAATTATAACGCTTATAATAAATTTATACATCATGAAACATCCATTAGTCAAACCAAAACAACTTTTGTGTTCACCAAATCAAAGCGCCAAAAAGCATTTTTGTAAACTCAACTAGTTTGCACCCTTTTCGACACTTTAAGGACCTCAAAATTGATTAAATAGATTAAAAATCCATCCCTCTTCACTTATAGGTGATATCTAGCATCACCCAATGCATTTCATGCACTAACCAACTCATTCTTTTAGCAAACACTATTATGTCCTGCAAAGCCAAAAAAATTTTTCCACAAAATGACCTAGAAACCATATAAAATAAACTCATCATGAGAAAAAAATTATACCATTGTAAATATATATGAATTAAAAATCCATAACATATTAAAAATCCATCCACAATGGAAGGCCTTCAACTAAGGTCATCTCTACAAACTAAAAGGAACGATAACCAAATCATGCCAAGCCAAGAACACAAATGCTAATCAAACATCACGATCAATAAGATGAAATAAATTCACCAAAATAACTTTACATAAACCTTTGCAAACAAATGAGCAACAATATCATATATTATTATGGAACTCAATGAAATACAATGAGAATGGACCTTGCTTATATAGGCAAGGAATAACAATCTAAGAACTAGTCAAGGTCGTAGATCAAGCCATAAATCATGGAAAGAACTAGTCAAGTCCATAGATTTATGAGAGAACTAGACATCAAGGATCTAGTCAATACCATAGATCTAGGAAAGAACTAGTCAATACCATAGATCAAGGAAAGAACTATACCTAACAACTAGATAATATCTCCTAATATCTAAATAAATAAAAATAAATATCCACACACATAAGTGGGTGAGGATAAATACAATAATGTACCTAGGTGAACATGAGCTAAGGTAAATACCTACTCTAACAAAAACTTCCTAAAATTGTCCCAAAATTACCTTTGACTATTCAATATAAATGAAGCATACTTGACCATTTAACTGCATCAACATGACCTAAAATAATAATTAACATCAATAAAAACTAACATAATTAATATAATGATCATTTAGTTTGCAAATCCTTTGGACAACCTTGTCCCAAACTGAACTTCTTCAGAAACTGACCTGTTTGAGTGGGGTCCACTCATCACCGCGACCTCTATCATACCTTTCTAGAAACCTGGAGAATTCCTATACGTGTTCCAATCATAAATCATGCACTATCAAAAATTATTTCTACTTAGGATCAGTTTCTCTCCTACCTCTTTTGAGCTAGGGTTTCAAACACATAGAGTTTTTTACCTTCTTAAAATTTGTTCATAAGAATTTGACAATGAAATGACATAATTCTTTTCTTTAAAACTTTTAAAATAAATTTAAAAACATCCCTGAAATCCAAAATGTTTCATACAGAGTACACAATTCATGGTGAGCATCATAAAACCTAATTTGAGCTAGAAATCTCCTTCTTCTTGACCCAGTTTCATCAAAACCTACATAACTTGAAAATAATCATCATGGAAACCTGAAATTTTCCCATAGCACCATAAAACACCCTAATAATATCTCAAATCATCACCATGTCACAAATAAATCTCAAGGTTTCCAACCACTAAGAATTTCAATGTTATCCCTTAGGTTTTTGCACTCTAAAGGCTAGGGTCAACTAAAATAACACTATAACTCACCATAAAAACTATCCAAAATTTCATAACATGTATGGTAAATCATGATAAAACTACATACATGCATCCAAGAGCTCATATAGCTCCATAACTCAATATCATACCTTCTAACAACCATACCTAGTCCAAATGAACACTTGAACCATGGTCACCAACCTGTATTTGTAGCCTAAAAATCATTTGAGTTCCCAAGAACTCTCTAAACATTCTCTCCATCATTCCAAAATTCTTCTCAAGTCACCAATAATCTCATACCACCATGCAGTTTCACCTAGCCTAACTAGATCACTTGAATAGGCTTGTTAGACCAAGTAATTTTCATTAAATAAACATGTGTAACCAAGAAAATACCTTAATATTCATGAAATAATCACTCTAAGCATAAAATGACACCACTCAATCATCCAAATTTTCATTAATGAGGTTTTTCATCAATGACAACACCTAAACCAAAACATACCAATAATCTCCCCATTTGTCATTAATGGAAAACCACCTAAAATTCTCCCCCTTTTTACATTAATGACAAAGGAATACCTGTAATTTCATATTATTCATCTTCCTTGGCTTCATATGGTCACCAATTGGTTGGAGACATCAACCAAAAGTCTCATTCTAGCTCAAAATTTGAAATTTCTTCACATGAACTCGACTTTTTAGCCATTTTCAAGCATACAACCACTAAACCGCCCTAGAATAACATATAAACCTCCTAATCATACCAAAAACATGAATAAGGATACAATTTACCTCTTACTTGACCTATATCACCATCATATACCTCTTAAGCATGCAAAACTTTCCATTTCACATCAAAATTCTATTTTTACCTTCAAGAAACCACTATAGCAACTTTGTACCTGAAGAAAATTCCTCAGGATGATGCCAAAAATGATGTCTGAGAGTTAAAAGTATTGTTCCTACCTTCATTATTGATACATGATCATCATGGAATAAGAACCATCATGTTGTTAATCTACCATCTAGTCATGAATTTGAGATTTTGGGATGTGTCAAAGTCCATCATTGGAAGTCCGAATGAGTCATTGCAAGAGGGTAAGAAGACTAAAAATCTAAATCTCCTTCATAGATACTTTTCCTTCCAAAGGGATTTTTAAAATTGTAAAAGGGTTGAAATGGATAATTAAACTTGTAAATTGGGTTAAAGGATTTTAAAGGTAGTTAGGTGTCTTGTTAGGTTCTAGGACATGTGTGACAAGACATCATATGGAAGTGAATCATTAAAAATTCTTAAGTTAGTGTAAGAGTGGAAGTTATGAATCTAGGAGATAAATGGAAGTCCAAGAGTCACAAGGAGATAAATGGGAGGAGTAGGCACATGTATTTTTGTGATTTCAAGTATGTAGGTGTAAGTTAGTAAGTTGAGAGTCATTCCTCATGTGGAGGAGAGAAGGAAAAAGTAATGGATAAGAGAATATGAATCATTTTGTATGAAGACTTGCATTTTGAATAGATATGTGTTTTTTGTTTTATATATGCATCTTGTATCTCAAAGGAATCTATGGATTTACATTAAGATACCGGATTCATCCTTCTCAATGCATGAAAGAGGAGCTAGAGGCCCCTTAATAATGTTGATTGCAAGTTTTAGTTGGTATGTACTCTGTTTTAACATGTTATAAATACATAAATTATGTGTGCAAGGTTATACCATGTTAGTTTGATACTTGTTGTATTTTAATATCTCTGGATATGAAAAGAGTGATGTTCATACAGTTAGGAGGTAGAATGTTTTTGTGACTTTTGTTACATGTTAAAATACATTAAGATAAATACAAACTATGTGTGTGTGTAAACTATGAAGTGTAATGTTAACTTGTGCATAGTTTCAAGCCATGTTAATGAGTTTTCGGTGGGTTCCATGGGTACAAGTTAGAGAATCACGATGTACCAAGGAATTTCATCCATTCAAAGATATTTTGTTACATTATTTGAAGAATTCTTTTTAATCTTATGTAAAATTGTGTGCATCTACATTAGTGTAGTAGAAATACTAACCAAAGAAGATTTTTCCATGGTTTTAACACCTAGTGGTAATAAAATATTATAGAGAATGTGGAAATAAACCTGTGTGTCAAATTTCAAGTCTTGAATTGATGATTTAAGAAAGTTATACTAAAACGACCTTTATCGAGTGCATGAGAGGGTTTCCTTAAGACACATCAAGGGTTTGCATTTCTAAGCCTCAAATCAAAATATTTTTAAAAAAATTGAAGATATCATTGAAAGGATCTATTTTAGGATATTTTGAAGGAACTTTGTACTTTTGAGGGTGACATTTAGAGTTATGCTTGACCATTTGAAGAAAGAGCAGTTACCACAGTCTATAAGCCTTATTTGGAGGACTAATTTGCAAAGGAAGTCATACTTTCCCTTTGAGTTAAGACTTAAAATGTCATTAGTGTTTGGATATTGTTTTAATTTTTACTTTAAATTAACAAAGTGGAATAATAAAAAAACCGACCTCGAGAAGATGGTGGGGTTTCTGAGATACCCGCGATGATGTGTGTTGAAGCTGATGTTGATTGATGTTTTTGCATCCAAATGAATGTACAAGTCTTCATGTCCTGTGTGGTAACTCGCACTCAAAAACATTAAACATAAAATATTAAAAATGGATAGATAAGCTACTTGGAAAAGGACGATTCCAGAATCCAAAGGACTTCCTTGGAGGATGTCATCTCATTTTGTAACAATTAAGTGAATTGATAATCATGTAGATAAGGACAAAATATATGATCAATACAAATATATGGATAATGAGATAAGAATACCTAGAACTCCAAGTGGATAGGCAGGTCTGTGTAGCTTCAAAGGTGGCCCAAGTGAGAGTGGATGTAATATGGACACATTCACGTAGTCTTACAAAAATTCATTAGTTTATTGCTCTATCTCGTGAAGGAATTCAAATTAATCATCAATGTCAACAAAATAGATTGCATAGAGGGTGAGTTCATGTAAAATGTTTTATTGTTCCCAAAATAATGGATGTCAAACTATTGGAAGGTTGTAAATGATGGTAATCGGATGTGAACAGAAAGGAACAACCATTTAACAAAGGGTCATTCTTAAAAAAAACAATGTTAAATGTAGAGGATTTGATAAAATGTGATATAAAGATAATAAAATAAAATATATATAATTTTTGACAGAATCTTGATGATTTAGGCCAACCACTTGCGATTACGGTGAATCGCGGTGATTGGTGTGATTTTTAAAGTTTAGACAAAATGAGAGTTTGAAGCTCTAATATGATATTTTGATTATTTTAAGAGTTTGATATGACTTAAAAAAGAAAAAGAAAGATTTAGGAAATACCTTTGAAATGAATTTAGAGCTAAATGATGCCTCAAACATTCAATAGGAAATATTTAAGTGTATAAGTTGTGTTGTGATGCTGCTTGAAGTTTGAATGATGAAAATGATCACCAAAAATGCTTGAAAATGATTATTATTGATGCCGATAATTATTGATGATGTCATGGGTGTTGTGATGTCAAAGAATGAATTGTAAGAGAAATAAGAAGGAAAATATTCATGATTGAATATCCCTAAGGGAGATCATAAAAGTGCTATTTATAATCATTGGCAATTCAATTTGAATTGTCGGCGACCCGATTTTCACAAGGAAACAATTAAAAAGAGTGGTTAAAACCACTTCTAATCATGGATGTTTGATTCAATATGTGAGTAAATGGTTAAGGGGATATTTGAGGATGAGGTGAATAGGTTGAGATGGTTATAGGATTTTTTTTTTAATTTTGTTTTTGTCTTATTTGTTTTTAGTTTCTAAGTGGTTTTGGGTGGTTTTAAGAGAGGTAAAGATGAGATTTTACAAATGTGAAGAATATTTACATGGAGTAAAAATGGTTAGGATTTGAGAATTAGGACATGGGATGTATATATATAATTGTGACATTTGATTAATATAACTATGAAAATAGTGTAAATGATGACGAAAAAGGAGCAAAGTGTAAATTTTGAGTGTCTACATTTGCCCCCTTTTTGTCGAGTAGTTTTTGTAGGAAAAGTGCTAGAAAAAAATGATAATAGATTTGATTTGTATCGGTAATCCCCCTCAAAATGGGGTGACTTGCACACAATGTAAGGAACACTAGTTTAAATGTTTTAATTGGATAGGTTGGACATTTGTTTCGTTAAAAATTTCCCAAGATGGGGTATCAAAACGAGAGGTGCTACCATGGAATCAAGTGATAGGGGAACTAAGGGGTTTGTTGCTTATGGACATATGATTCATGAAGGTAGGTTGTAAGGATAGGGAATTCAAGTGATGGGGGCCAAAGGGATCATATCCCATAGACATGAAATACCATGAAGTGATTTTATTGTTTAATTTTTAATTGTTTAAGGATTGAGGTCCTTAAAATGAAACATTTTTGTTGAAAAATGTGATAAAGTGTTGTGTTTATGTAAAATATTTGATTTTAAGATATGAATGGGATAAATCATGAGTGATTCATAACAATAATGATTGGTAATTAGGTAAATCACCGGTGATTCAAGGAATTGTCACGATTATTGTGAAATTTTGGGGGAGGCTATAAAATCCCTAGGTCGGTGGTGAAAAGTCCATTTTTGTAACTTATTATTGCAATTTGGAGAGATTAAGCAAGGAAAAATGGTGTTTTTAGCAATGGAGTCAGGGACAAGGCAAAGAAAACCTACACGGGAAGAGGTGAGTGCCTAAACTTGTTGATTTGGTTGATTTTAGCTATTTTTAATTGTTTTTGTCATTTTCATATGTATGGGAGGTTAGTTATAAAATCGTCGAATTTTCAATGCTTGAGGGAGATTGCTAGCGATTTGAATGAATCATCGACGACTGTATGTTTTTGTTGGACCCAGTTTAATTAGTTAATGACCCATATTTTTTTAAATGAAGTTTGATTATTTTGTAGCAATGATAGATTTTAATGTGTGTTTGTTGTATGGCTTTGATTTGTAACTAGATTCAAAGTTGACTATTTGAGATAGGATTCCAATAATTCTAGAGGATGTATGGGTGGATATGTCAAATTATGATTTGATTCATGTCGAAGTAGTGGGTTTTATAGGGATGCGTGATTATAGATGTATCCACAGATGTAGAGGACTATTATTGGCTTTGATGGAGAGATGAGTTCTAACCACATGTACATTTTGGTTACCAACGGTGAGATTACCACATTGTGGAGGATGTATATAGGATTACTAGGATGTCGATCTGTGGTGAGGGAATTTATTGTATTGATGAGATGAAGAGAGAGGATGTGATGAGGAGATTATATGGAGATGATGCAAATGATGCTAGATATACATCGGGGGTTTTTATTATCGAGACTCTATATTCATACGAGAGGGAGGGTGTACTCGAGATGACTATGTTGATGATGGGTATTTTGTGTTTTGATTTTCCTAAATCTGGAGGAGGTAGGTTTCCATGGATGATGATTGGGGTGGTTTTGAGATGATGGAGCACCATACTATGTTTTCTATGGCCCCTACATTACTAGCATAGACATACAAGGAGTTGTGGGCTTGGAGATTCCACAAGAGATATGGGATAGATGTTGCATTTTTATTACAATGTTGGGAATTTGAGCATATTTCTATAGCTCGTCTATAGGGTTTATCATGGGGAGGTATGAATATGATAGGTAGGTGTGTTGGTTTTATGATATGGCGAGGGGATATGGGTCAATCAAGGGGGAAGCAGAAGGTGGCTCACTAAAGAGATCTTGTGACCGGTTTACAGGTGAGAAATGTGTTATGGAGACCTTATGTGGATTTTCCAGTTTTTTTCGGGTTGTGAGAGTGAGTTCGATGGGTTCAGTAATAGGAGTATTGGGTGCGGGGAGAGATGAGGGGAGAGTGGGAGGTCATCCTATTTATCCATGTCAAGCAAAACTTTTGTTTGATTCAAGATGTACCTAAGCTTCCACTTCTTTATAGAAGAGATGAGGGAGATGTTAATACTCTTAAGGAAATTGAAGGGCATACTCCACTTATAGTTAATGAACAGGCGCCATGAGGTTTCGATGAGCATGGTGACTTAGTGCCACTTGACGATCTTTGGAGTATTTGCTTAGTTATAAGCGATGGTGGGTTGTTGCTTATGTTGAGTTTGAGAGAGTTTGATTGATTTAGAGGGAGAGGAGGGTGCATGCTTGAGTAGAGGGAGCACAAGAGGTTATTGATGTCATTGATGATGAGAAGAGTGATGCATATGATGAGGATCTTGAGGCCATATTTACATAGTTGATGATTGAGAAGGCCATAGTAGAGGCTAAGAGAGATGAATTAATTGGGGTGAGGGATACTCTCGATTAGTGAGATAGATGGTGTTATTGCTAAGCAAGATGTACTTAGAGCATAGTTGGCATAGGAAATGACTGTTCAAGATTGATATAGACAACAACTAGAGACCTTAAAAATGGCTCTCGGCAATACATGATCTTCGATATCGATCAGAGTGTAGAGTTGGCAGATTACACATAGGCTAGTGGTTAGATGGGTGCCAAACATGATTAGTTATGATCATTATCGGTCTTTGAGGGTAGAGTTATCTTATTATGATGATATGGTGATATGGTATTTTCCCAATGAAATTCTATATGCTAATTATTTAGTGTAAAATGGGACAGCTCTTGGTAGTGCTACGGCGAGTGTGGGTCACCACCTCAAGGAGTTTTGGAGGAGATGGGAGAAATGTTCATGTTAGTGGATTTATTAGTGATATTAATTTTACTAGATAGTTTTATGATATGAGTTATGTTTTGATATGTATATGACTCTTTTGTGAATCCTTTGATATATATTGTTACCTTTGTGTGGGGAATCCCTTGATGATGTACTTGATCCATGTTTATATATATATATATATATATATGGCGATGATGTTGTGATTTGGATTTATGATTTATATGTTTGATTATGGTTAATGCATATGTTTGGAGTTTTCCTATTGTTTTATAATTTATGCTTATTGGATTTGAAAATTTATTATTTATATGATTTAAGTGTTTAATATGATTTAGATGGTGATGTATGATGGTGATGTGACTTAAATGTGATCCGAAATTTTATCAAAATGTATATAAAAATGATAGGAGTAAAAAAGGAATGATTTCTTTGATATGGATTTTGGGACATACATGATGGGTATAGAAATGTGAAAGCACTTTCTTTTTAGCCTTTAACAATGTTAACATGAGACTATCAGTGGGTAGTGACACATGTGGGATCTCAGCTATAAATATGGTAGTGATAAGATATACCTTCCTAGGACATGAAAGGGGTTTGACATGTGTAGATAATGTAGGAAAGAGGGTTCTCCTTTTTAATAGTTTTATAAATAAATTCCTCAAAGCAATACATATTTTGGATTTTGATGCAAATTGATTGATGCGAGAAGTTTTCTTTAATGGGAAAGTTGATTGATGTGGGAATATTTCATAGGATGCTTTGATATTTTAATTTTTTGAAGGTTGATCGATGTAGGAAGCCTTTTTACATGGGTATCCATCCTTCAAGGGAGTGGTTTACAATTTTTACTTTTAACTTTTACGAAATAGCCATCCTTCGAGGGATCGGTCTATGATTTTGAATGGTAGTTTTCCTTTGAAGGATCAATCTAATTTTTCTTTTTGACAATTTCATTTTGATATTTTTAATAGTTTTCATTCTAGGGACAGTCTATTATTTGAAATAAGCATCCATAAATATTTTTACTTTTAATTTGAGTTGAGTGAAAGACCCTAATAGATTATTTCAAGGAGGGGAAAGAGATGTGTAAATTACCTACACATATGTTCCCCATGACATGCTTTTAGTGGGTACAAGGTAGGTGGATTTAATGATTGTGGGGTTCCTACTAAGGAGGAACTTATCCATGTGAAATATGTGATGAATAGAGCCGTGGTGTTCATCTTTAAGGTTTTTAAGGAAAGTGATGGAAAACCACATACTTTCAAAACATTACGATGAGAAAATTCCTGGGTGGTGGTGGATTGAGAGATCTTAGATGAAAATTCGGTCATGATGGTCAACATTTAACAATATAAAGGTCATAATTTCAAGGCATTCAAAGGTTCCTTTTGAGGTTTACCTTCAAGGGTGGATAAGCGATATGTTCCCGACCCATACTTGTGAGGGAAAACTTTCCATGTTTACTCCATTCTAAAGTAGTGACATTTTTATTTTATTTGAGAACAAGATCAAAAAATTTGAAGTCACTTTCTTTTACATGTTTGATGCGTTCTTGATATACTTAATGGTGTTCAAGGGCTACTAATTGTTTTTCATCTAATAATTCTAATTGTGCAATATGGTCTTGTCAATATTATTTATCAGGGATAAATTCTTTGAGTGATACATAGATCGATGGAATTTGAACTTCAAGGAGTACAATCACCTTGAAGCTATAGACTAGTGAAAAGGGCCTAACACCTGTAGGGGTATGAATACTAGTTCGAGAAGCCTAGAGAGCAAATAAGATTTGGAGTTGCCAATTCCTACATGCGTTGTCCAATTTTTTCATGAGGATATTATTAGAGGATTTAGCCTATCCATTTTCTTTGGGATAATATGGTGATGAAAAACTAAGTTTGATATTGAAGGTTTCACAAAGTTTCTTAACATCCTTTTTTTTGAAGGATTTTCCATTATCTCGTAACAAGTTTGTGAGGAACACCGAAGAGGTATATGATGTTTTGATAAATGAAATTGATGATTTTATTTACATTAGTTTAATTTAGGGGATGGCCTTAACCCATTTTTTGAAGTATTCAGTGGTTGTTATGATTGAATGATGTTTTTGGGAAGATTTAGGAGTAATAGTGTCAATAAGATCTAACCCCCATTGTGAGAAAGGCCATAGATCATGAGCGGGTTGCAAATCTTCATGGGGAATATGGATGAGGTCATAATGTTGTTGAAATTTTGACGTACTTTTTGAAATACGCACAACAATCCCTGATTGATAGTAGGCCAATAATAGCTAAGTGGTAAGACATGCTTAATAATGGCATTACCATTGAAATGTCCACCACATATGTAGTCATGGAATTGTTGGATTTCTCTAATAGATTCATGAGATTTAAGACATATTAATAGGAGGCCATCAAAGTGAAATTTATATAAGATACCACCTATGATGACATATTTACTAGAACGTTGGAGGAATGATTGTTTAACATTTCATGATAAGTCGAGAGGAATTTTAGATTCCAAGAGATAGTAAAATATTTTAGAATACCATAGATTAGTTAGATGATCCTCAATAGTATCGATGGGAGGGAGTTAATTTTGATGTGAGGGGTGATCCAATATTTTAAAAACTACTTATAGTTTGGATTTATCACTTTATTCTTCAGATTGATATGGGAATAAATTATCCTAAAGAGGCCATGGTATCTGTAAAATTGTTGGAAGATCATGGAATTATTTGAATGGTGTAATGATTAAAAGATCTAAGGAGAAAATCAACATTGGATTTATATTTTTGTAAGATTTCATTTTTACACTGATATTCTCCTTTGATTTGATTGATGACGAGTTGTGAGTCTCCATAGATTTCTAATATTTGAACACCTAGTAGAATAGTAGTTGTAAGACCCATAATTAAAGCTTTGTATTCTTCCATGTTATTAATACTTTCAAAGTTAAGTTTAATGATAGTAGAATAGGAATCCCCAAGAATTTATGATGACGATAACATCCCGCCCCTTGTTGGAATTTAGTTCCATTAAATAAGAGGGTCATTTTGATAAGATTAAATTCATGTTCGTCGATATTGTTGATATATTTGTTAGGAAATTGTTTGTGAGAAAGATGAGTATCGGGAAGGGGTGGTTCAAAGCAAGTTGGTCCATGATGACTTGACCCTTAATGGAATTTTTGATATAAATTCAAGGTCAAAATTGGTCGTAAGCATAAGCCACCGAGTTATGCGATCATTGTGATATGGTTTTGAGTGGGTTGAAGCTAGTCACAACGTAAGTTTTTGATTGAGAATATAATGGCGTAGTTTGAGGTTAAAAATACAAATCATGGCTTAAGTTTTTAGCTTGGTATAATAGGTTTCATATTCATAGATTGTGTGAATTATGTAATAGAAATATTTTCCATGGGCGGTCATTACGATGTGTGAGCATGGCTCCTAAGGCATGGTCTGTGGCTGATATGTAAAGGTAAAAAGGCTCCCCCTCGTGAGGTGGTATAAGAATAGGAGGTAATAGGAGATATTGTTTGATCTCGTCAAAATTCTTTTGAAAATTGAGATCCCATCTGAAATCTACACCTTTGAGAGAAGTTGGTGAAACAGGATTGACAACGATCAGATAATTAATATATGAAATGTCATATATACTTTAACTTACCTTATAGGATACATAGTTGTTTGAGATTTTATAGAGGAGGCATTTCAATAGTGGCTTTAATTTTGGTTGGATCTACTTCAATACCTCAAATAGATACAATGAACCCTTGGAGTTTACTAGTGAGATCATCAAAACACACTTGGAAAGGTTAAGATGAATGAAATATTGGATAAGACGGATAAAGATTTAGTCAAGGACAATAAGGTGATCTTTGTGTTGTTTATATTTCCCTAAGATATCATCAACGTAATCCTATACAGTTTTTTGGATAAGATCATGAAAAATGTATGTCATAACGCGTTGATAAGTGAATCCTACATGTTTAAGTGTGAAAGGCATGATGTGGTAGCATAAGGTCCCCAATGGGTAATGAAGGATGTTTTGTGTTGATTTTCAATGGACATAAGGATTTTATTGTAACTAGAAAAGCCATCCATAAGGGAGATCATTTCATGGCTGGATGTTAGATCGATAAGCTGATTGATATTTGGAAGAGGGAAATCATAATTAGGGTATGTAAGATTGAGATTCCGGAAGTCAATACAAATGCACAACATTCCTTAGGCTTTGGTTATAGGTACAATATTATAAACACATTGTGGATAGTCAATGGGTATGATGAAATTTGTTGTAATTATTCTTTGATAAGGATATCCATGTGGGGACACATCCTATGGAGATTTTTTTGACGATTTTAACATTGGGATAAGTAACGATATTATGTATAACAATATTAGGATCGATACGAGATATCACTACATGAACAGGAAAAGGCTTGGCTATATTTTAATAAGAAGTTAGTGAAATCATTTAATTCTTGTGTATTAAGTGATGGTCCGACCTTAACTATGCGGGGTTCCTAAGTTGTCCCTTGGTTAACATCGATGGTGGACTCACTAAGAAGGGTTTATGTGTTTGGTGATAAGGATTTTTGAAGAAACTGATCATCTTCTCCCGTATGGGAGAGCATTTCTTAATCATTGTGACATTAAAGGATGTCGATAGTGGGTGAATCTTCTTCAATCATTTCTATCCAAATGAGAGGAAGTTGCTTGGTGATGTGATTGAATTGATAAGTTAACAAACCTAAGGAAATAATATTGACTAAAAAAACTTAGGTGGGATGGAGATGGTGTCATAAATGTCCATAGGTCATCAGATTTAGTGGGTGGTGATGATGTTTCTAATTCTAAGATACGTAAAGATGTGGTATGTGTGGATGATTTGGTAGTGGGATTTTCATATTCTAAATTGAACTTCTTGTATTATTTAAGAGAGTGTTGGATAATTAATTCGTGTATCCCCTACTCATAACATCCAAATTCAAAGCCCTCATACATGCACAGTGATGAAGGTACATTTGAGTGAATCTTTGATTATATAAAGATTGGAAATATGATGAAAAGGGCATAACGTGATGTTTTTGATGGATTGCGATGAAGGTCAATAGACCCCTCAATAAATGAGGCTGGTTTTCAAATACATCGGACCATAAGAGATGATGTCTCCAATATTATGCTCATACATAGGTTGTTTTTCTGGTCTACTATACATTTAGGGTGTAGGTATTGAGTTAAGTATGAGGATGTGGTACTCCCTAATGTAAGGTGCTCCATGACATCTCCGAGGGAGGAATCATATAGTAATTTAGATGATGGGATGGATGTGCTAGTGGATGATTCGATAGATGATTCTGATTTTTCTAAGAGGATTTCATTTAGATGGTAAGTCATATTACATTCGGTGAAGGGATTAGGATCTGCGGGAACTATGAATGTTTTACCTTCGTGTTCGTATTTAATACACGCTAAAGGGTTGAGGAGACATAACACATGGTGCGTATCCAAGATATTCCTAAGAGTATATTGTACTATAACTCTCCCTATATGATGTAGAAGAGTTTAGGAAGGTTTTTAATGCCTACTTTTAAAGGTTAAATGATGGTACCTAATGTGGGTGTGATGGTGTCATTAAAAGGCTCGAGTAAGACTAGTTTCGAGAGATGACAATGTTTGGTAGTATAAGTTGATTGAAGGTGATAGATGATATAATTTTGATAGAAACTCCCTAGTTAATCATGATTCTTTTGATAAGGATGTCATTGATTCAAGTAGTGATGAAGAGAGACACGTCATGATCATCTAGCGAAGCGATGGTATTTTAGAAGTTTCAAAAGAGATGGAGAAATATGCTTTGAGGGAACCCACAAAATTTGTGAAATAATTTGGGTAATCTTTGGCTACTGATATGAATTAAAGGGATTCAATCATATCTTTTTTATGTGAAGGTGATGTTTAAAAGAAATCGTAGAGTGAAAATTTAACCGGAGCTTAGTATAACTATTTGATAACAAATTTTTGTACTACAATGAAAGAAGGTGGAAAGAGTGGAAAGAATAGATATTTTAGTCTTATAATTAGACATGTCGGGGGTGAGAGAAACAAAAACCTTAGATTTATCAAAAGAGGAGGAAAGCTCGGAGGTGGAGGGATGGTGAAAAAAGTATTATATTTATTTTGTTATAATGAATCAAGATTGTGAGCATGTTATTGTGTGGTGATATGGACAACATTTACTTAATGAGGAATAATATTAGTATAGGATGCCTTCAGATGTGGATGATGATGTGGCTATAGATGTAGTGTGAGGTTTCATGGATTTGTGTGACTCCAGAGGAAGAAGGCATTTAAGTTCAAGTTTCTTAACAATTACGTGAAAGGTTGTACAATATTCTACAGAGTGTCCCAAAGTGTTTGATTTTAATAAAAAAAATCTTCAAATTTATACCAAGATGGTTTTCATCCTCGAGAGTTAGACGATTTAAGAGAAGGTAACACTACGAGTGTTCGATGAAGCAATTTTTCTAGGGTTGTTGCATAGTGACCTTTAGGTGTAGATGTCAAAGGTGAAGGTGTCTCATTTAGTTTGGAATTCACATTACTTCAGATGTGGGTTGTTTAGTCTCTTGTCAATGGATGGTTTTAAAAGATGTGGTGATAATAGGTGATCTAGATGAAGGGTGTAGACCCAAGATAGATGGTTGATGTTTTGATTTTTACATGGGATGATTTCGAGATATAACCATAAACTTTTTAGATGGGGATGAAATGTATTTTTGAAGGTTACGTGGGAAATACTAGGATACACATTCATCTTTGGAACTTTTCATGATTTGGATGACTAGTTACTTTTGAGATGTTTGTGAAGAGTCCTTAGAAGGGTTGGGTGAAGAGGTGGTAGCTACAAATGTAGAAGATTCATTTTGGATATTGGGTTGTGGGGATGTTTCTAATTTCTTGTCATATGTTGATTCAAGGGCATTACTAGAAGATTCGGGCATAGATTCAGTGATAGGAAATCTCTTATTAATGGTGTTTATGGTGTGTTGGGATTGTACAATGTTGTCTTATGGTTGACTAGTTTATGGGGAATGATTTTAAAATAGTTGTTTGAAGACATCAAGGTTATGAGTTTTGGGTGCATTGGTATTATCTAAATGTAGTTCACCTTTATCAATCAAATCTGAAGGAAATTGTGGAAGGAACAAAACCTTTTGATTTCTTGACCCTTAACTCTATGGTATTTACAATAGTCATTATCCCTATACTAAGAAGTCTTAGAAACATATATGTCAATTGGACGAATGGGTGGAAGAGAGATCATGTTAGCTGAAATAAGTTTTTCAAAAACCTCACTATAAGTCTCTCCAATAGGGGTATAGCTACGTCAAGGTTGGGAGCGCTCGGTGGTCAAACATTCCTTAGTGGAGTATTTGAAAACTATGACATATGGCTAACGATTTAGGTTTATCTAGATTGGAGGATGGCTTGGATGAAAATTATGATTTAATTTTCTTTAGTCTAAGTTTAAATCTACCTTCGTCAAGGGCTCACAATTCAATTTTACAGCCATGGTAAAATCTTTTCAAACATTTGAAAATATTGAATTTGGAGTGTAGATGAAATGTGATTTGTGAATGAACATGAAAATAATTTGATTAATTTCGTTTATGGGAGTGAGAATGATAGTTGATTAATTATACCCCTCCAAGTGGGAAACAAAGTCTGTGATGGACTCATCCTCAATCTATTTAATGGCATTAAGATCTGTAATGGTGATTTCACGGGTAATGTTAATTGAAAATTTTTATAGAAAGAGTTGGGTGAGATGTCTAAATGATAAGAGAAAGTATTGTGGGATGTTGTTGTACCATTCCATGGTAGGGCCAACTAGAGACATATGGAATGCCCTATGTATCAAGTATTTTTCGTGAGCTATAAGATAATATACATAATGGAAGGTGAGATATGTTTTTGGGGTCTTCTTTGCTATTAAACTTGATAAATTTCGAAATATCCTAGTGAGGTGGATAAGCTTTGTAAGACAACGATGAATGAATAGGTTTGTTATAGATTTCTCATATGAGAGTGTATTCTTAGGGCCCATGGAAGTGGCTTTGAATTTGGATGTCTTGTTCATAAAATCTGAAGAGGGTCCATTTGTGGTGGTTTTTGTGTCCTAGATGAAGAAGATCCAGGTTGATAGAATGAGTATTGATTAGTTTGATATTGTTCAGAGGGATTCTATTAGAAAGGCATGTTTTGTTGAGAAATTTTCATGGGTTGTGATAATAAGGGCTAAGCTGGTTGGATATATTGATATTGGACGGGAAAAAATGTATTCAAGAGAGGTTGTGATTTGTTGAGGAATGTATCGAAAAGGAATAGATGTGTGGATATGGGGTTGTGAATACATGGGTGGTTATTAAAAAGGAATGGAGGTGAAAACAAAAAGGTGTGATTGTTGTAGAATTTTTGGAAAGGAAAAGGTTGTGATTGTTAAGGTATGTATTGGGAAGAAGCAAGTGGTTGTGATGGCTGAGGTATGTATTGGGAAATGATGGGTTTGGATGATTGTAGTGAAACATGGTGAGTAGTGGAAATGACATTGGTGTTTATTAAGGGTGTGGATGTGGGGATAGACATACTAATATTTTAAATAGGTGTTTTCATTTTTGGTGGAACAGTGGCTGAGATATGCTAGTAGAAATGGTGGTAAAACTTAGAAGGGGTGTTTTAATGATAGAGGAAGTTAGATTGGTGAGTGACGATGAAGAATAACTCACGTTGTTTTGAAGTTATGTAAATCCAGTGGATGGATCAGGTGAAGATGTTAGTTGTTGGGTAGTTGTGTCTTGTGGAGAGATTACATTAATATCAAAAATGGGAACTAAAGACACAACATTTGATGTTTCTAAACGACTACTATAAGAATAAGAATAGATCTACTAAATGACTGGTTCGTGGTTCGGATCAATGAGATGGGAAAAAACACATGAGGGGTTAGATACATAAGTTTGTGGTTCAAGTAATGGTGTTTAAATATGAACACCCATAGTTGCAAGGTATTCATTAAGGGATACGAGTTTGAATTTAAGATCTATGAAAAACAAGGGATCCCCACTATCAAAGAAATAGGGACTAAAATGCTCGGGAATCTCAAATGAAGAAGACTCGGCTATTGGAAGAATGTGGTTTTTCTTGATCTTCTAGTTTGGGTGTTGATAGGAAAGTTTCACATTAATTAATGATTCATTGATCATATTCTATACGTGTGTAGGCATGTTGTGAGGATTTTGATAGTGTTGTGCAGATTGTTGGAATGGACTAGACATGTTTTCAAAAGTTTGGATATGGGATTGTTGTCTTGTAAGCACCATAATGACAAACAAACAATCACCTAATAAAATAAAAATAAATCTAGATGGGTTAATTAGAAAGCGAAGAAAGTCACACAGAAAGATTTTTTATTGTCTTAATTAATTTGGAAAGACAAAATGTGTAAAATGGTTGATAAGGTCCTAGGAAATGGCTGTCTATGGATGGTTTCAGGAATGTTTAAGGTTGGATTCCTTGATATACCCAAAGGTACGTGAGGCCCAAATATATGCTAGTGCTAGTATGGAGCCTGATATTGGGGCCTAACCCCTCACTTCATGGTCCCGCAACGATAAGGGAGTTAGGTGCTTAGCCAATATACCGACAACCAATTGTTTATACTAGCCTGGAACACCAAGTTGATTTCCCTATTGGATGATGAAATCCTAATAGATATCACTTGGGTAAGAGTGTTGGATGCAAGTTTATATTTGATGTGGTTTGTTTTTGTGTGAGGGAAGATAATGTGAATGCAATAAATTAATCCTTAAATTAATTTATGTGATCAAGAAGGATGAAAGGTTTGTTTTAAATCCAAAATAATGATTAATTTTTATGAGGGAAAATAGAAATATACAATGCTTTACAAACAATAAGAAAGGAGAAAACACGCTTGTGAAAAATCTTCCTTTTCAAAATTTTGATTGATTTTTTCAGCAGCAAAGAAGAAGGTTAGTAGAAGAAATAACAATAAAAGAAAATGGTGTTAGGAACTATCTGACTGAGTAATCGAAACGATCCACAAAGATTTTCAAGAATTGATAGAATTGCTAGTGATTCACACAATTGCTAGCTATTTGACCTGGATCATTGGAAATTACAAAGATGAAAGCTAAAAATTGAATTTCTAATAAAAATTGAAATGAAAGAACATGAACAAGAGTCCCACTGTGTGTGTGCCATAACGTTCAAAGATTTTTTAATTTTCTAATTTAAATTAATGAAGTGAAATAATAAAAAAATAAACCTTTGAAGGCAACATGGTTTACCAATACCCGTGATGATGTGTGCTAAACCTGATGTCAATTGAATTTGTCACATCCAAATGAATGTACAAGTCATCTTATCTCGCGAAGCAACCAAGCGCGCGCTAAAAAAAATAAATGGAAAGGATTATACAAATGGATAGACGAGATGTTCGGCAAAGACCGATTCAAGGAATCCAAAGGACTTCCTCGAGGATTTCAGCTTGTTTTGTAACAATTAAGTGAGTTGATAATGATGTAGATAAGGAAAAATATATGGATAGCAGATAAGAAAACCTAGAACTATAAGTGGAAAGGTAGATCTTGTGAAACTTCAAAGGTGGCCCAAGAGAGGGTGGATTTAATCTAGACACATTCAAAGTAGTCGTACTGGAATTCATCAGTTTCTTTCTCAATCTCATGAAGGAATTCAAATTGATTTTCAATGTCTTAATTAGTGTCAGAAAAATGGATTGTGCAGAGGGTGAATTCATGCAAAATTTTGTATTCTTGCCAAAATAATGGATGGTGAACTATTGGAAAGTTGTAAATGCTAGTAACTTGGTGTGAATGGCTAGGAACTACAATCTAACAAAGATTTATTCTTGGAAACAACAATGTTAAATGCAGAGGATTTGATAAAATGTGATAAAGAGATGATAAACTGATAAAAATATAATTTTTGATAGGAATCGCCAACGATTTAGGAAAGTCACTGGTGATTAGGGTGAATCACATACGATTGCTATGACTTTTGATAGTTTAAATAAAACGAGAGTTTGAAGCTCTAAAATGATATTTTGAATTTTTAAGAGTTTGATATGACTTGAAAAATATAAAGAGAGATTGAGGAATACCTTTGAAATGAATTTGGAGCTAAATGATGCCTCAAATCTTCAATAGGAAGTGCATAAGTTATGTTGTAATGTTGCTTAAAGTTTGTGATGAAAATGATTACTTGGTGCTTGATAATGCTTGATGATGTCTTGGGTGTTGTGATGTCAAACAATGAAGTGTAAGAGAAACAAAAATTCTGGATATTAGTGATTTAAGATCCCTAAAGGAGACCACAACAGTGTTATTTATAATCATCGACGATTCAACTCAATCACCAGTGATCCGGTTTTTGTGGAGAAGTAGTTACAAAAGTGGATACAACCAATTCTAATCATTGATTTTTTATTCAATATGTGAGTAAATGGTTAAGGGGATATTGTAGGATGAGGTAAATAGGTAGAGATGGTTATAGGATTGTTTTGATTTTGTTTTATCTTATTTGATTTTAGTATTTAAGTGGTTTGGGGTGGTTTTGGGAGAGGTAAATATGAGATTTTAAAGTTGTGGATAAAATTTTCATGGATTAAGCATGGTGGGGGTTTTAGAATTAGGATAGGGGATGTATAAATATAATTGTGACCTTTGATTAATATAATTGTGAAGATAGTGTAAATGATGAAGAAAAGGAGAGGTGCAAATTTTGAGTGTCTATAATAGGATTTGATAACTCCATAATGGGTGGTCAAAATAACTGAGTTTGAGTCTTGGAGTGCTTTGAAAAGAAATTTATAGCTAGCAAAATACTTTTCCTAACGTAAGAGAGTGTCTATGAGCCTAGAGAAGGAATTTGGGGTAGAGAGAGTAATACAAAGAATATGGTCCTGTAATATTGCATACACATTGAAAATGACAAAGAGGATAGGAGATATTTTAGAGAACCTTGTGGGTTTCCATAGAATTCTTAGACCTTGAGTGTTCCACAATACATTGTCTTAAGGGGTATGGAGACAGTTTTGAAACTATGGATAACAACGGTGTTTTGAGTTTATGAATCAAGCTAAGGATTGTTTTAATAGTTGTGTGAGGTGTTGAAACAAGGGAGAATGATGAGAAATCTTGGAGAGGAATAAATAAGCTACAATCCCTTATTATTTCAAGAACTAGTGACGAAGAGGTGAAGATAAAATCAAGGTAGGTGAAGGAAAAGTTAGTTTACTTGACTTGAGGTGAATTATATGAATTATTTTGGAGTGAATGAAGGAAAGAGGGAGAGTAAATTGATGATAAGATATCTATAAGTGAAAAATGATAAAGTTTGCAAGTTTGTATCCATTCTAGGATTTTTTTGGATCCACTTTTGCAGAGATATAGTTAAGTTTTGTTGGAAAGTTCTTGAAAGGGTGAATATAGGCATTTACATAGTTTTTCTCTATATCATTTAGTATCGAGCATGGATTTTTGTGATCTGATTTTAAGATTTGAATACATTTTTTTGACTAACATTGTTGTGAAATTTTGTTTGTTAAATGAAGTAACAAGTGAAGAGTGAAGTGAAGAGAAGTGTGAGAAGTTGAGAAGAGAAAGTGAAGACACCAAAATACCTGGTGAGGCCAAGGTGAGGTGTGGAGGAGAAGAGGCAAGGTGAAACAAACTTGTTAGAGAAAGAATGGATCAAGAAGCAGTAATAGAGTTGTGGAAGTTGCTTAGCTACAAGAGAAGATAAGAAGAGTTAGAGGAGAATAAGAAAGAGAAGAAGAGGAATTATTAATAATATATGGAAGTAGAGATGAAAAAGCTAAGATAAGATATAAAGAGGTTAACTAAATTAATGGAGATACAAAGGTATGGACTTGAGTTTGTGATGAAGAGGAAGCTAAAATGTCTTCCAGCTGAAGGATATGATCAAAGAAGAAGAGAATAAGGTTTAGAAGAAGAAGAATGAAGAGGAAATTCAATAAAGGACCTTGAGACCAGTTCCAAATCATGGTTATATAATTCCTATATGGTGGAAGAAACTAGCAACACTTGAATGAAGATGACAAGCACAAGCAAGTGATAACAAGAAAAAAATAACAAGAGTAGAACAAGAGAGATAAAATAAAGTTATTGAAGGTACAAAAAAATCATAAATAAGTGAATATGGTATGGAAGAGAAAAGAAGAAAACTAGGAGTAGGTAAAGAATGAAACACTCATGAAAAGAAATCAAATTTTAGAGGTTAAACTAGAAATAAAGAATGTAAGGTAAGTAAGATTTGTTCATTGTTAATTGATATTGAAGACGGAGCAAGTGAATTCCTTGAAATTGTCCAAAATGATGTCAATTATGCATTAGAAGGTGATAAACAAGTATTTGTAGATGATATGAGTGTTCTTTTGCAAATTTTATTGCATGAAATGGGTGAAGAAGTGGAAAGTGTGGGAATGAATAAAAATGGAGTGATTTCTTAGGCATATGATGATGTAAATGAAAGAAAGGGACAATAAAATATAGGGTTACGGTAGCTTGAGGTGATGAAGGATGAGAAGGAGCAATTGAATGAGCAAGATGATGAATATTTTGACAAGACTAGTGATGAATATGAATTGGATATGAGATATGCGGGGATGGAAAACATCACAAAACATAGAGAAGCATTTTTTTGTTATAATGTTTGTTTGTGTAGGTACAAATCATGACAAATTGAAGATGATGGAAGCAAGTATAAATATCAAGAAACAATAAAGTAATGTCAAAAACATACAAGTGAAGAGACTATTATGTAGGACCTAGTTAGTTATGAGAAAGCTAATGACGTTGGGTGTAAGGAAAGAAGTCAAAGAGCCAATAATGAAAATGGATACATAAGCAAGAAAACAAAGTATATCTAGGATTTTTCTCCACCTTGGGAGTATGATGCATGAGCATCATGGAATAATAACCATAATGTTGTTAATATAACTTCTAGCCATGAATTTGATATTTTGGGATGTGTCAAAGTCCATTGGAAGTCCTGATGAATCATTGCAAGAGGGTAAGAAGACTCAAAATTTGAATTTCCTTCATAGGTATGTTTCCCTCCAAAGTGAGGTTTGAAATTGTAAAAGGGTTGATATGGAGAGTTAAAATTGTAAATTGGGTTAAAGGATTTTAAAGGGAGTTATGTGTCCTATTAGGTTGTAGGAAATGTGTCACAAGTCATCATATGGAAGCAAGTCATTAAAAATTATTAAGTTAGTGTAAGAGTGGGAGTTATGAGTCTAAGAGATAAATAGAAGTACAAGATTCATGAGGAAATGTCAGTAATGGGAAGAGTAGGTACATTCATATGTTTTATTTCAAGTATAAAGTTGTAAGTTAGTGAGTTGAGAGTAATTCCTCGAGTGGAGGAGAGAAGGAGAAAGTAATGGAGAAGAATTTTGAATGAAGACTTGCATTTTAAATAGATATATATATTTTGTTTTGTATATACATCTTGTATCTTAGGTTCATCTCTGGATTTTCATTAAGATACCAGGATTTATCCTTCTCAATGCATGAAAGAGGAGCTATATGAACCTTAATAATGTTGATTGCAAGTTTGATTGGTATTTACTCTATTTTAGCATGTTATAAAGAAATAAACTATATGTGCTAGGTTATACCATTTTATTATTGATGCTTGTTATATTTGAATCTCTATGAGATATTCAATATAAGAAAAGAGTGGTGTTCATGTAGTTGGGAGGTATAATCTTTTGGTTACTTTTGTTGCATGTTTAAATACCTTGAGAGAAATAAAAGTTGTGTGTGTATAATTTGTGAAGTGCAATGTTATCATGTGTGTAGGTTCAAGCCATGTTAATGATTTCTCGGTAGGATCCATGGTAGAATTTATAGAATCCTTTATATACCAAGTAATTTGATCCATTCAAAGATATTGTGTTACACTATTTGAAGAATGCATGTTAGACTTACGTAAAACCGTGTTCATCTATAGCGGGGTAGTGGAGAGACTAACCAAAGAAGAGTTCGTACATGGTTTAAAAACTTATTGCTAATAAAATATTATATATAATATGTTAAAAAATTTGTGTCAAATTTCAAGTCTTCAATCGATGATTTAAGAAATTTATACTAAAAATACCTTTACTAGGGTGCATGAGAGCATTTCCTTAAGACACAACTAGGGTTTAGATTTCTAAGCCTCAAATCAAGCTCTTTTCTTCAAAATTTCAAGGTATCATGGAAAGGATCCATTTTAGGAAATTTTGAAGGATTTTTTCACTTTTGTGGGTGGAATTTAGAGTTATGTTTGACAGTTTGAAGAAAGATAGTTACCACAGTCTAGAGGCCTTACTTGGAGGATTAATTTACAAAGGAAGTCATACTTTCCCTTTTAGTTAAGATTTGAAATTTCATAGGATTCAAGAAATCCATAATGGGTGGTCAGAATGAATGATTTTTATTCTTGGAGTGGTTTCAAAAGAATGTTATAGTTAGCATAAGATTGCCCCTACCCTAAGAGAGGGTCCGTGAGCCTAAAGAAGGAATTTGGGCTAGAGAGAGCAATACAAAGAACATGGTCTTGAAATATTACATACACATTGACCATGAAAAATAGGCTATGAGAGAGTTGAGATAACCTTACGGGTTGTCATAGAAGTATTAGACGTTGAGTGTTCCACAATATATTGTCTTTAGGGTTATGGAGACAATTTTGGCAAGATGGGCAATAGTGGTGTTTTAATTTTATGAATAAATCTAAGGATTGTTCTAACAATTGTGTGAGGTTTTGAAATAGGGAGAATGATGGGAAATATTAGAGATAAATAAATAAGTGTTTTTTGTGAAAATGTGTGACAGGAAATTGGAAGTTTCCAAGCACGACAATTATAGCCCTATGCTAAAATTTTCATGGTTTATCATTCCTAGGAACCCCGGGTCAAATCCATTAGTCTAGTAACCCCCTATTTAATGTTGAAGTAGTCCCTTAGGTGATTTATGAAATTCAATTTAATCCTCGGCTGATTTTAGGAAATTTAAAAGATGTTGTCTTTTGGCAATATTGGGAAGGGCTATGCTAGCGTTCATAGGATGGATAAACCCCCTGGAGTGGAATGTAATGGAAAAATTAAACATGGAGGTGAATTGAAGAAATTATAACATCATGGAAATTATTTTTTAATTTTTCAAGTAAGTTTTGAAAGAATTGGAGCAATCTAGATAAAAATAGGGTTCACAAGCCTAGCAAAGTACACTGTGCCTAAAATAGTTGTTGAGCTTTAGAAGAAGATTTTGGGAGCTCCAGATGGAGTTAGGAGTAAAAAAACATCACCATAAATATAATTCCAAGATCTACAAGTTGATGAAATAATATTTTTCACAACACCTTAGTACATAGGGTTTTCGTGCCGCTTTTCTCAAGCACAAGTGGGGTAGCAAATCAAATATCCATTTTTTCATGGATCAAATGGAATAATAAAGACATTATACCCCCACCATTGGATTAAAAATGACATTTACATTCAGTATCATATAACATTTCACCAAGAAATTCCACGGGATCTCAAGTTATCATCATTCCAAGTTACCCTCTTGGAGACAGTTCGAGAGTTAGTCAATTTTCGGGAGGACACGTGTCAGCACCAGGATCTTGGTAGGATTTTATGTCCCTAAAGTCCCTGAGGTCAGGTACATAAACCTTGGAAAAATTCACCCATCCCCCATGTGATCTCTGGGATCCTCATGTGACCTTCAGATTTGATAGTTCAACCCCAAGTGCATTTTTGGAGCTCAAATTCCCTACCATCGGATCAAGGACACATGTCATCCTCTTGCTCACCATGGAATTTGATGTCCCTCACGTCCCTAAGGTCAGGGATAGAAGACATGGAAAAATTCACCCAGCCCCTATGGGGAGTCCTTTGGTCATCCACATGACCGACTTTCAGCCCCCAGTGCTTTAAAGCCACTTTTTTCACCTCCATTCCTTGTTGTTCGATCATCACCACATGTCATATCAAGGACTGCCATGGAATTTCATGTCCCTCACATCCCTAAGGTCAAGGACATCAAGACATGAAAAATTCACCCAAGCCCTACCTATGCACATTTTTTGGATTTAAAAAAACTCCAACTATCGCTTTTTCCCGCTAACTTCTAACATCCTTGTGCATAGTTTTTCCTCCATGATCCTCTATAACTTCTCACCATCATTCCTCCATTTCTGAACCTTGAACTATACCTACCAAAAAGGTACTTCCCTTTACTCCATGAAATAACATAGGTCCCAGAATGAAATTTGAGAAAACACAAGGAGAGGCACACAACGAAGAAGGAGAAAACAAAGAAAACTCCATGGCCATGAAACAAGAAGTTGAAGAAATATCTCAAATGAATGCATTAAAAAACAAGGCATATTTTTCTATTCATTCCTCTACCCAAGACCATAAAAAAATACACCTTCAAACTCTCCTCTCATGCAACAGAGCATCCATAGCAAAGAAATACCACTCGGCTCAACAAAGAAAAATCCAATTTCCCACAAACCGTTGGGAAAAATGAGCTAAAAAATTGCACATGGTCTCCAAATTAAAAACCTATTGCAATGGAGTTTTTTTCATTGAAAATGAAGACAGAAACCAGACCTACAAATTTTGAGCTCCATTAATGGTGGCCATGAAAGCTCTGTGCCCGAAGCCACCGCAAAGTTAAAATTTCAAAAATTATTTCCGATCATTATAGCATGCGAAATCAAGTGAATTTCAGAGGATGTGATTGAGATGATGAGCTGAATCCAGAAAACTCTACTCCTTCACAAACCGAGCATCATAAATCCACTTTCCAAAAATAGTAAGCTTTCCTACACATGTTTGTTATTTTTGGTAAGTCTTCATCAAAAGTGGTTATGGAAAAGGCAGTGTGCATTGAAGATCTCCAAGAAGCAGAATGATTATCCGAGTAGAAAATAGTTAAAATGACCACTTACTAAAAATAGTAAGTCCCTTATATGGGTGCTTACTAAAAATAGTAAGTCACCCCAAGAAGTGGTCAAAGAAAAGGTAGTGTGCATAGGATTGAATGAATATTTTCATCACATCAAGATGATCAAGAAGAAGCAAGAATCACCTCTTACTAAAAATAGTAAGTCTCCCATCTAGGCATTTACTAAAAATAGTAAGTCACACTCAAAGAGCATTTTTGGCACAATGGGACATTCAGAACTTCATCACATCAGAGCTTTCCATCAACGAGGATCATTGGACTTCATCAGGGGAAACATCTTCTCATTTTCTCTCTCTTTCCCTCTCCCCAAATTTCTCTCCCTTCAAATGTTCTAATTCTTCGTTGGGGTTTGCACTTTTTGATATGCCTTTAAGTCACCTAAAAGTGACTTTAGAAACATAATGTAAATTAAGTCACCTTGATTTTATAAAAGGGACTTAAATATTTTGTAGGAATATGAATAGTCTAAAGTTAGAAATAAGGCATATGGAGGGTCATGAAGAAGATGAGGAGTCGATTCTACTCTATAAATTGTAAAGTCATTCCCATCTCAAAGGGTTGGTGATTGATCTTGTAAACTCAAGAGTGCATTGTACTTAGAGAAAGAAAAGGAGATAGCCATTTTCTTCTACTTTCCTCCACTCTCAAATTTCTTCCATTCCCACACTATGTACAACTTTTGTTTAAGAAATCAATACAAGAAGAAGGATTTTCTAGCTTTCTTTGACTAAGGGGTTTCTTGATACTTTGTGATCAATAAATTCTATTTGGTCTTGTTGTTATTTACAAAGTTGTTTCTTCTCATGAATGCATGTGTTAAAATTTCTAACTAGTGTGTGTGCAGGAATATGATTTTCTACCTGCAACATTAGTTCTCCTACCTCTTTTCTCACTCCCCTTTCCCACTCTTCAAAAAAGTCTTCCCTAGCAAGATATTGCTAGCTTTTCCGCAGGGTCAGTGGAGTGCCCCTGTTAGATCCTCACCACAAGGCCACTAGGAAAATCCACCTTTATTTGTGCATGTATATACATCATTTGCATCGGTTAAGTAGAGGGAATTAGATTCCCAGAGTGTTGGCAAGAAATCCACAAGTTTGTCCATCCGACAAATTTTCTCACCAACAATAAGCTACAATCCGTTATTATTACAAGAACTAGTGAAGAGGAGGTGAAGAGAAAATCAAGGTAGGTGGAGGCAAAGTTATTTTACTTGACTTGGGGTGAATTATATGAATTATTTTGGAGTGAATGAAGGAAAGAGGGAGAGTAAGGTGATGATAAGATCTATAAGTGATAAATGATCAAGTTTGTAAGTTTTGATCCATTCTAGGCTTGTTGTAGATCCTCTTTTGTAGAGATAGAGTTAAGTTGTTGTTGGAAAGTTCTTTAAAGGGTGAACATAGTAATTTATATAGTTTTGTCATGCATCAATTCTTGACCTTACAAAATCTTTTCAAAGCACAAGCTTGACTTGACACAACCACCTCTTGCTCTAAAAAATACACTAAGATTGATATCCCTTAACTAACATTTCCATGCTATTTAAGCTAACTTTGATGAACTCTAGAACCAAAATCATGCAAAGAAACACCAACAAACAATGTTATGTTTGTGGAGCCTATTTTCATGTTAGAGTATGGTACACCTTCCATGTGTTACACTTGGGTATTTTTATGGCGGTCCCGCTCGCCGGTGAGCGGGTCAGGGGGGTTCGGGGGCGAAGCCCCCAAAGCAAATTTTCATGGGTGGTTTATTAACCCATGGGTAATGGGTAACCGTTATGGGCTGTTTTTGGGCCCATGGTTTTTTCGGTCTTTTGCCCATTGTTTTGATACCCACGGTTTTTGCCCTTGGTTTTGATACCCATGGTTTTGTATCAAACTGCTTAAGCAGTTGTCTATTTATATGGTCTTATGCATATGATAGATAGACAAGCAAATGTATTACAGATGTGTTTTGAATTTGGGTGTGAATTCTGTAGAGTTTGTTGAGCATAGCTCCAAACAGATTTGGGTATTGTATTGAGAGAGTGGAGGCTTGTAATAAAATCTGAGCAAGTGATTCTTGGTGGATGTAGCCCAAATTGGGTGAACCACGTTAAATATTGTCTCTCTGTGTTGTGTTATTTATTCTGCACTTTTATTTCAGATCTGCAATATTTTCTGCATATTAGTTTCTACTATTGTGATTCTATAAGGGATTATTCCGCATATTTTATCTCTTATTTCCTAACAATTGGTATCAGAGCCTGGGTTTGGTTTGCTGAAGTGTTGAATCGCAGGGAAAGTTTTATCTTGAGTGGGAGCTATGGCAGATGATGGAAGATCTAGGGTTGATAAATTCAACGGGCAGAATTTTAGTCTTTGGAAGATGCAGATGGAAGATTACCTTTATCAAAAGGATATTTATACTCCATTGTCTGAGAAGGTGAACAAACCCTCGAGTATGAAAGATGTGGAATGGGATTTGTTGGATTGGAAGGCACTTGGAACGATTTAGCTGTGTCTTGCATCCTTGGTATTATTTAATGTTTCAAAGGAAAAGACTACAAAAGATCTAATGGATGCATTAGGGAAGTTATATGAAAAACCCTCTGCCTCTAATAAGATATTTTTAATGAAAAAGTTGTTTAATATGAAGATGTCTGAGAATAGTTCAGTAGCAGATCATTTAAATGATTTCAATACGGTTGTGAATATGCTAGCTTCGGTTACAATAGAATTTGATGAAGAAGTTAGGGCTTTATTAATTCTGTGCTCTTTACCTGAGAGTTGGAATAGCCTGGTAATGGTGGTAAGTAACTCGGTTCCAGCTAACTCAAAGTTGAAGTTTGAGGATGTTGTAGGGGTGATTCTAAGTGAGGAAATGCGAAGAAAAAGCTCCGGGGAATCTTCTACTTCAGGGAATGCTTTGACAGTGGAAACTAGAGGGAGACAGAAGAATAGAGGAAACTATGGAAAATCAAAAGATCGGGCAAGGTCAAAATCCAAGAACAAGATTGTATGTTGGAATTGTGGAAAGCCTGGGCATGCAAAGAAGGATTGTTGGGAGCTTCGGGATAAGAAGAAACAACAGGAAGAAAACAAGGAGGCAAATGTGGCATCGGGTAATGTATGTCAGGATGCTTTGATTCTTTCTTTGCATAATATTACCGAATCTTGGGTTTTAGATTCAGGGGCTTCTTTTCATGCTACTCCACATAGGCATTATTTTGTTGATTATGTTCAAGGGGATTTTGGGCATGTTTTTCTTGGTGATGATGAGCCTTGCAGCATAGTTGGAAAAGGTTCTGTTTAGGTTAAGATGCAGAATGGGAATACATGGCTATTGAAGGATGTTAGACATGTGCCTACATTAAGGAGAAATTTGATATCGGCAGGGCAGTTGGGAAGTGATGGTTGTACTGTGATATTTACAGCAGACTCTTGGAAGGTTACCAAGGGTGCTCTTGTGGTGGCAAGAGGTAAGAAGGTTGGAACCTTGTATTTAACCACTGATAATACTAATGATTGTAATCTTGTGGCTTCAGATGCAGATACAACATTATGGCACTCTAGGCTCGGTCATATGAGCCATAAGGGCATGAACATCATAAAGAAGAATTTGCCTGGATATACAGAAACAGGTTTGGATTTATGTGAAAACTGCATATATGGGAAACAAAAGTGAGTAAGGTTTCTCAAGGTTGGACCTACGAAGAAAGAGAGTAAGTTAGAGCTGGTACATTCTGATGTGTGGGGGCCGGCTCAGGTATCATCTCTTGGGGGTTCAAGTTATTATGTTACTTTTATTGATGATGCAACAAGGAAAGTTTGGGTTTATTGTATTAGACACAAATCTGATGTATTTGACACTTTTGTTAAATGGAAAGCCTTGGTAGAGAATGAAACAGGTCTTAAGCTAAAATGTCTCAGGTCAGATAATGGAGGGGAGTATTGCAGCAATGAATTTAATGATTACTATTCTAAGAATGGAATCCGTAGGAAAAGACGGTTCCAAGAACTCCACAGCAGAATGGGGTATCAGAAAGGATGAACAGAACAATAATGGAACATGCTAGGAGCATGAGGTTACATACTAGGACTACCTCTTTCTTTTTGGGCAGAAGTGGTGAGCATAGCTGTGTACTTGATAAACAGAGGACCCTCAAGTGCCTTGGATGGAGGCATACCTGAGGAGGCATGGTATGGTAAGAAAGTTGATTATTCATTTCTTAGAGTCTTTAGATGTGAAGTGTTTGTTCATATAGACAAGGATGATAGGACCAAGCTAGAGGCTAAATCAGAAAAATGTACTTTCATTGGTTATGGTGGTGATGACTTTGGGTTTAAATGTTGGAGTATTAAGGACAAGAAAATCATTCGGTCTAGGGATGTGGTCTTTAATGAGAAAGTCATGTATAAGCAACAGTTGCAGGAAAACAGGGAAGAATCCAAGAAAGAATATGTAGTGGTAGAGGATCTTCCAGATGGGAAAGTGACCCATGAATCAGTTCAGGAACCTACTCAACAGGAACCCCAAACTCCTATAGTGAGGAGGTCTTCTAGGGTAAGAAAAGAACCTGAACGGTTTTCTCCTTCTCTTTATTATTTATTACTCACTGATAGTGGAGAGCCAGAGAGATTTGATGAAGCAATGCAAGTAGATTCCAATAAGAAGTGAGAGCAAGCCATGGACGAGGAGCATAAGTCTCTCATGGAGAACCAGACTTGGGATTTGGTGAAGTAGGAAGGCAAAAGAGCATTGCGAGAACAAGTGGGTGTACAGAGTTAAAGATGAAGAAGGAGGAAATAAAAGATATAAGGCCCAGTTGGTGGTCAAGGGGTTTGTACAGAAACAAGGTATGGATTTTGATGAGATTTTTTCTCCTGTAGTAAAAATGACTTCTATCAAAACTGTTCTTGGAATAGTAGCAGCAAAAGACTTGAACTTAGAATAGTTAGATGTAAAGACTGCATTTCTCCATGGTGATTTGGAGGAGGAGCTATATATGCAGCAGCCAAAATGATATGAAGTCAAAGGTAAAGAGGAGATGGTGTGCAAACTGAAGAAGAGCTTGTATGGCTTGAAACAAGCTCCACGTCAATGGTATAAGAAATTTGATAGCTTCATGATGGAGCAAGGTTATATTAGATGTCATTATGACCATTGCGTGTATACAAAGAAATTTGAGGATGGAAGTTATATTATCCTTTGTTTGTATGTGGATGACATGTTGGTTGCAGGTAAAAACATGCAAGAAATAAAAGTACTCAAGAAGCAACTAAGTGAATCCTTTTCTATGAAGGATTTGGGTGCAGCCAAACAAATCCTTGGTATGAGGATATCTTGGGATAGGAAGGAACAAAAGCTGACTTTATCTCAGGAAGAGTACATTAAGAAGGTCTTGGAGAGGTTTAATATGCAGGATGCTAAACTGGTTGGGACTCCTTTGGCAGGCCACTTCAAGTTATCAAAGGAGTAGTGTCCCAAGACAGAGCAGGAAAGAAACCAGATGTCAAAGGTACCTTACTCATCAGCAGTTGGCAGTTTGATGTATGCTATGGTGTGCACTAGGCCTGATATTGCCCATGCAGTGGGAGCTGTGAGTAGATTTATGAGTGATCCAGGTAAAGAGCATTGGCAAGTAGTAAAGTGGATCCTTTGGTATTTGAGAGGAACCATGGGGACAGTTTTGTGCTATAGTGGATCAGACACCACTTTACGTGGTTATGTAGATTCAGACATGGCTGGAGATGTAGATAGCAGGAGGAGCACAACAGGTTATATTTACACTGTAGGTGGGACAGCAGTGAGTTGGATTTCATGACTACAGAAGTTGGTGGCTTTGTCAACCACAGAGGCTGAGTATGTTGCTGCCACAGAGGCAAGCAAAGAGATGATTTGGCTACAACAATTACTTGAGGAGTTGGGGCATAAGCAGGAGGAATGTAAGCTATATAGTGATAAATGTCGAGTGCTATACATCTAGCTAAGAACTCTGCTTTCCACTCCAGGATGAAGCATATACAGTTGAGATATCACTTCATCAGACAACTTTGGAGGAAGATAAGTTGAAGTTGGAGAAGATTCATACCAGTCAGAATCCTGCAGACATGATGACCAAGGTGGTCACAAGGGATAAAATAAAGCTATGTTCAGCTTTGGTTGGCCTTCGCGGATGATAGTGAAGGGTTGAGAAGCTTTCTCAGTGGAAACTAGTCTCCAAGTGGGAGATTGTTATGTTTGTGGAGCCTATTTTCATGTTAGAGTATGGTACACCTTCCATGTGTTACACTCGGGTATTTTTACGGCGGTCCCACTCGCCGGTGAGCGGGTCAGGGGGGTTCGGGGTGAAGCCCCGAAGCAAATTTTCATGGGTGGTTTATTAACCCATGGGTAATGGGTAACCGTTATGGGCTGTTTTTGGGCCCATGGTTTTTTTGGTCTTTTCCCATTGTTTTGATACCCACGGTTTTGTATCAAACTGCTTAAGCAATTGTCTATTTATATGGTCTTATGCATATGATAGATAGACAAGCAAATGTATTACAAATGTGTTTTGAATTTGGGTGTGAATTCTGTAGAGTTTGTTGAGCATAGCTCCAAACAGATATGGGTATTGTATTGAGAGAGTGGAGGCTTGTAATAAAATCTGAGCAAGTGATTCTTGGTGGACGTAGCCCAAATTGGGTGAACCACGTTAAATATTGTCTCTCTGTGTTGTGTTATTTATTCTCGCACTTTATTTCAGATCTGCAATATTTTCTGCATATTAGTTTCTACTATTGTGATTCTATAAGGGATTATTCCACATATTTTATCTCTTATTTCCTAACAAACAACTCACTTGGTATCAAAACATCCTACTCTCTAGGAAAACATAATAATTTTCCTTCATACCATGATATCTTTCCGAGAAGAGACTCTTCCATTTTGACCAAGTCCTAAAACATTTCTTCACTCATTTCATCCTTAGACAGATGCAATTCTTACTAATTTGAATCAAGAGACAATTCTTTACTAAACACAAACAAGAATACCAAATATAACATTAACATTATGTTATCCAATGTATTTTCTTAGGAAACATTCACTAGAAAACAAGACAACCATACCATAGTGTCGAAATATTTCCAAACACCCTCTAGATCAAAATATCTCTCAGTTTCAAGTCATATCATGTACCCCAATGGTCCATATGTGAGTGCCATCATTCCCCGTGGGTGATTTAGGGAAAATAAGATCATTCAAGTGTTTTTGGAGCAACGTCTCTCAAAGCATATTTTCAAGCAAGCTTAGAAGGGGCTATCATCAGCCTTCCTCATCCAAGTGCACAACACCTGGAGTGGATCAAAGGTCCAAATTCATAAAGTAGTAATATTCATAAGCTAGGATCATCAAGGAACTGATTTTTGAATATTCGGGAAGTTTTGGAGGTTTTGAATTTAGTTCATCAAAGCGAGTTTCGAGGTCAAAGGAGCTTACACCGCAAAATAGTACCTAAAATTAAAGAGGGGATTTAGAATCTCTAAAATGAGTTATGATCCAAAAATATATCATTTAATATCATTTTCAACCTTCTACATGGTAGAAAAAATAGATCAACTTCAAACCCCATGCATTTTTGAAGCAACTCATTCTTTCCATGCACAATGGGTGATCCAGAGAAAAATGAGGTTTTGAAGGGTTTTAAAGAATAATTAAGGAAATTTACCCATCCCATCCTTTGCAAAATTCTTTTTTCATGTGAAATCATATAAATAAGTGTGTGAAAATTCATCTAGGAGCTCAAGTTATGGTCTTTCTAAGTCGCCCTCCAAGGTATGTTATTCGATACTTAGTCAAATTTGTAAAGGGACACATGGTAACCTAAGGTTGGGGCATAATTTCTTTCACCCATTTTACCTCACCAAAGTGACAAGAGGAAAAAATGCACCCTTACCCCTTTAAGCACCGAGGTTAGCAAAGTTAAAATAATATTCTTAATGAGATATGGAGGTCTGCGGGTTTGAAGATCATGGAGGACTACGGGAGGCTTTTGAGAGTGTGGTTTCAGTAGTACTGGCCACTGAATGTCTCTCAAAAGGCTGCGAACTAGCTGATAAGGCACCGTTAAGAGAGGGAGAACTAGCTAAAGGTGTTAGTATCGGATCTAGAGCCTGGGCGATATTGTTAAGGTACCTCCTGACAAAAATGTGGGTCCTCATTCCCCTGCATGTGAACTAAATTTTAAAAGTACAAAAGATACTGAGGGGGTGACCCACATACAAGTGCCTGATGGATGTCTACATAGAGCTCTTGAGAAAACCAATCTAGCCCTAGTCGGAAAGTTTTTGGGATCAAGACCCAATGTAGATACTATAAGAAAATGGGCCATTCGCAGATGGAAACCAAAAGGAGATTTGATTATCACCACCATGGCCAAGGGTTTTTTTCTAGCCCGATTTAATCTACAAGCTGATGTGGACTTTGTCTTATTGGGTGGTCCCTAGTGTATTGGCAATATGGGGATTTTTCTAAAAAAATGGTATCCTGGGTTTAATCCAAATACTGAGAACATTCATGCCATACCCATCTGGTGTAGACTCCCAGGGCTACCTCTTCATCTGTGGGATGATGAAATCCTTCTTCATATAGCTAAATCTATTGGTTCACCAGTTGGGCTAGATGGACCTACGAAAAATAGATCAAGACTTGCCTTCACAAGGTTCTGTGTCTCATCTCGAAATGGATCAGAGCTGCCTGATCACATTATTCTTCAGTCCAAATTTGGAGCATGGAAACAACAAATAGATTATGAGGCTTTCCAACTAAGATGTAGTAAATGTCATAAATTAGGGCATTTTGCCAGCAAATTCTCTAAGTAAATGAAGCAAAAGTTGGAAATACCCTTAGATCATTCTAAGATACAAGAGCGAAGAAACAGATGGATAAGGATGATAAAGTCTCTCTAACTGATGACCAGAACCAGCATGTAGGAGATCACTGCATGTAGACGAATCTTAGGTTAAAGGACCGGAAAAAGGCTTTAAGACAAAGAGGCCACCGGTTTATAGGAAGTTGTGGAGACCTAAAATTCACCAAAAAAGCATGATGAAGCCCAAAAGGAAAAAGATCCTGAATCGAAAAAGGGTGAAGAAAGTAAGAGGGAAATGGAAGTGGATCCAACAATGATCCTTAAGACACCAAATCGGTAAAGCTGAACATGGAAGTTGATGAAGAAAATGAAAAAGTTTTCATTCATCTTATCACTTCTACGGAAGAAGAGATGGAAAAAATTACTCCTTGTACTCATCAAGAACTGATAACTAAGAGTAGCTCTCTGGAGCTGCACAAAATGAGACAAGGAAAATCCAAAGAGGTTCTGGAATCCATAGCAAGAGATCTAAACCAAGATAAAGAGTTTTCCGATATGGAGGAGCTCACTCCTAAAATAGCTCAATAGCTTGATGTTGATAAAGGAAAAGAGGAAGGGAAAATTACTCCTACTATCAAGAAAATTCTATCAGAATGTGATAAAGATGGATTCATCACAGTGAGAAGTAAGAAACGAAGACTAAAAGGTCTTGAAGAAATTCGGAATCACTCTATAGTGATAAAAAGAAGCAGATTGGAAGCTGGGAAGCTTCCACCTCAAGAATCACAAGGGCTACTGCTAGAAGAACTACAAATATTGGAGTCACCTATAGAAAAGGCAGACTATCCAAGAGAGAAGTAAGAGAAAAAGAGACTGAGAAAGAAATTGCAGATGGTACACAAAGGATTTTGAACCATCCGAAAACTTCATCCCCAAAACTTTTTAATGAAGGTTATTTCTTGGAATGTCAGAGGGCTCAATGGGGGACCTAAGAAAAGAATGCTTAAGGAAATTAAAAGATCAAACAGGCCCAAAGCATCCTTCTAATTCAGGAAACTAAAATGAAAAGTAAAGTTGTTGAAGATTGCAAAAGATATTTCTAGGAGAATGTTGCCTTTGCTGCTATTGATTCTCAAGGTGCTTCTGGAGGCTTAGCGATCTTCTGGGATACTAAAATTGTTCATGGTAATGTTCTTTCTTCCTCCCAGAATCATTTAGCTATAATCTTTAAAAGCCTTGAGAATAATTCTAGCTGGATTCTTTCCAATATTTATGCCCCTAATACTGTTGCTGGTAGAAGAAATTTGTGGAAGGAGTTAGTCTTGTTTTGGAATAATGTTGAGGATATGAACTAGTTGATAATGGGAGAATTTAACACTCCTTTAAATCCGGGGGAAAATTTTGGAGGGAACTCTGATTTTTCTATCAGCATGGAAGAATTTGCTGACTTCATATTGACTCTTAATCTTATGGACAAAACTTCATGGTAATCAATTTACCTGGTCTAACAGAAGAATTGGGGAGAACTTGATTCAGGTTAGATTGGATAGAAGAGATCTCATTTCTGCTAATTGGATCTTAGATCAGAATTTTCATCTCTCTTCCCTCCCTGAATGGGTTCAGACCACAATCATATTGCCCTTAATTTCTTCAATTGGTCAAAACATTTCCACTGCAATTTTAAATTTGAAAAAATGTGGCTTGAGCATGAGGATATTCTAGACAGAATTAAAGAGTGGTGGTCTTGGGAAGGAATAGGGACGGCTCAATTCAGGCTTCTTCAGAAGCTGAAAAATGTGAAGCAAAAGGTTAGAATCTGGAATAAAGAGGTTTTTGGGAATATTTTTGAAAAAAAGAAAGAGCTTAAGCAGCAGCTAGCAGAGTTTGAGCTTAAAGTTTCTTTGAAAGGTATGACCCTGGAGGATCATCAATAGAAAAAAAGCTTCTCTCAGATCTGCATAATATAAACAGTTGTGAGGAATCCTTTTGGAGAATGAAGTCTAGAGCTCTCTAGTTAAAAGCTGGAGACAGGAATACAAAATTCTTTCATATGACAACCCTCAAACATAGGGCTTATAACAAAATTACTGAAGTATCAAAGGGAAATGGGAGCATTACTATGGATTCTAAAGACATCAAAGAAGAAGCCCTCAAATTCTACAAGAATCTTCTCACTGAGAATAATTCCTACAATGAGCAAGCGGCCTCCTTTCTCTTAGACTCCATTCCTAATAATTTACTACCTGTTGAGAGGTTTAAGAGTCTTTCCAAAGTAGTCACCATTGAGGAATTGAAAAAAGATTTTTTTCTTTGGAAGGGGATAAGGCTCCAGGGCCCCGATGGTTTTTCTACAAACTTCTTCCAAAGATGCTGGGAAATATACTCCGAAGATCTGTTGAAAGCTGTTAATGAGTTTTATAGAACTGGAAATCTCATAAAAGAGTTAAATAATACACATATTGTGCTTGCTCCTAAGAAGATGGATGTAAAGGATTTCAAAGATTTTAGGCCAATTAGTCTGGTTAATGTAATATATCGGATCTTCACAAAGATTTTAACCACTAGGATGCAACCTATTCTAATGGAGATTATTTCTCAACATCAAAGTGGATTCATTCAGGGAAGAATTATTTAGGATGGAGTTATTATGGTCCATGAAACAATTCATTCAATGGATAAAAGTAAAAAAGAAGGGATGGCTATCAAGTTAGACATGCATAAGGATTTTGACAGAGTCTCTTGGAAATTCATGGATGAGGTTTTATCCAAGTTTGGTTTTCAAAATAAATTCAGAAAATTATACATTCTTGCATTTCTTCATCTAGATTCTCAGTGGTTGTTAATGGGGAACGGTTGGTTTTTTTGCCAGCAATAGAGGAATTCGGCAAGGGGACCCAATCTCCCCTTTATTGTTCATTATAATGGCTGACAGTTTAAGTAGATCTATCTCAAAATCTATTAATAGTGGTATGATAAAGGGCTTTCAACTCTATCACTGGGTAATCAGGTTTCCTCACACCAGTAGTTTACTGATGACACTCTCCTACTTCTGATGGCCTCAATAATTGAGGCAAAGGCTATCAAAACTATCCTTAGATTTTACGAGGAAGCCTCGGGTCAAAAAGTTAATTTTGACAAAAGCTCTATCTATTTCTTCAATACTCCTTTAGAAAGGCAAAGAAAGATTGCTCATATTCTTGGATGCACTATTAATTCATTACCCGCTACTTATTTAGGACTCCCTTTGAGTACTTGCAAGATTTATAATGAGGTTTGGAATGATCTTATTAAGAGATTTCAAAAAAAACTGGTTGGTTGGAAAGGAGCTTTACTTTCAAGTGTAGGCAAGTGTTTATTGATAAAAAGCACTCTTCAGAACTTGCCTATTTATATCATGTCAATGTTCAGCATTCCAACAAAAGTGACGAATAGTATTGAAAAAATTCAAAAGCACTTTTTATGGCATGGTACTGAAGACAGGTTTAGGTACCATTTAGTGGCTTGGGAGCAGGTCTGTAAACCAAAGAGGCTTGGGGGTTAGGAATCAAAGACATCAAACATATGAATGCTGCTCTTATTGCAAAGTTGGGTTGGAGACTTATAAAAGAACACAAGCCTTGGACAGAGTTGGTTAAAATCAAATACCTTTCCAACCAAAGCAAGATTTCCTTTATTTTTTATCAGTTTCTTCCGAATGGTTCTATTTTCTGGAACAATCTTCTCCACAACAGACATATTCTCTCTCAGGGATGTAGCTGGAAGCTTGGGGATGGTCAAGACATTAATTTCTGGACTGATAAATGGTCTGATATTAACTAGATTTCCTCTTATGGTCACATTAGAGACAACTTAATTAGAAATTATGGGCACAAAGTACAGGGCTATATTGAGGTGGATGAAAACAAAAGGAAATGGAAACAACTCAAAGTAGATGAGGATAATGTGCAGTCCGATGTTTCATCTATGTAGAATCAACTCTCTCTAATTCATATCAGTCCTCAAAATCATAAGGATGAGCTCATTTGGAAAGATTCTTTTGATGGAGAGTACTCGGTTAAATCGAGGCACATTATTCTTTTTGCCTCTATTGAAAGTGATATCGAGTGAGTGGCATAAGATGTGGATTCCAGAGCTAACCCCTAGAGTGAATTTTTTCGGTGGCTCATCATTAAAGGCAAGATTCTAACTAATGACAATCTCATTAGGAAAGGCTTCATCATGCCAAATAGATGTTGCATGTGTCGGAAGAAGCGAAGACATCCAACATTTATTTCTTCATTGTAAGTACACTTCCAAAATTTGGCATCTTATTTTTGAAAAATTTAATTAGGAATGGATCTTTCCCCTTACTTGCCTTCAGGCCTAGGAACAATGGAACTCTCCTTACAAAAATTTTGTGGTGAGAGATTATGGCAACTAGTTTTACCTCACACCATGTGGCGAGTTTGGAAAGCCCGTAATGATGTCATTTTCAGGAATACTAGAAAGTTATGTAACAAAGTCTACAAAGAAATTATCATTACTATGAAGGAAAACATTGCAAGATTTAAACCTCCTAAAAATAGACTTTTCTCTGAGGAAGAAGAGTACATTTTGGATGCTTGGAATATAGACACTGTTTTGAATAAGAATAATAATGGTATTGATAGATCCACTGTCTGATGGATTAAGCCTCCCAATGCTTGGCATAAATTAAATTTTGATGGGGCCTCAAAAGGAAATCCTGGAGATTCTGGAGGTGGGGGAGTCATTAGAGATCACAAAGGTTGTTTTGTTGCTACTTTTTCTGGAAAAATGGGTAGGCAAACTAACCACTACTCTGAAGCTCTTGCTATTCTTTGGGGAATAAGGCTAGCCAGGGATTGTAACATTTCAAATATTATAATTGAGGGTGATTCACTGAACATTATCAATCTCTTAAATTAAAAACAACCCCCCAGTTGGTCAATCAGAGACTTTATTGCTGAAGCTACTGATATTTGCAAGAGTTTTGAAAATTTTGAAATCAATCATACCTATCGGGAAGGCAATAGGGTTGCAGATGGTTTGGAAAACTTTGGGGTTAATAATACTTTTCAAACTTGGCTAAGGGGTGACATTCTTCCCACTAAAGTTAATAAAGACATAATCAATGATTTACATGACTTGGAAAGTAATCACTAATGGTGTAATGTTGATGCTAAGGAGCGGCTTTTTAAGTACAAAATGATGACATCATCTAAGATTCGTGTGACCTGGAGCATCATCATTACTAGTCATAGGGTGGATGCTAAGGAGTGGGTAACTAATTACAAAGTAAGGTTTAATTATTACATATTTTCACATGATTGGGAGGGATTAAAAAATAGAGCTTAGGCTGATTTGCACATAGTTCTCAAATTTTTACCGTTGTGGGCAGAGGCACAAGAAAAATCGGGGGACCGCCTTGCAAGATAGAGCCCACCCATAATCTCGCTTGGAAATATGATACGATTCTTTGGAACTATCTTCAAAAAGGGGGTCTAGTGAACTTTATTGAAAAAATCCAAGGTTTTGATTAGGATCTCTATTAAATTTTCTCAGGGATGGAGGAATCACGTGGTAAAGTACAACAACATTGAGGTTGAAATATCAAAGGAGCTTATTGCCCAAGTCACCGGGCTCAGTCTAGATGACACCAAATTATTTAACAAGTGGGTGGACAGAGAGGTGGAGGCAAAGAATTTTCTTGATGAGGGGGAAAATCTTGAATTTGTGATGGCCGACATCAAGCTTGCTTCTGTTCCCGAGCCTTTTGTTGAGATCGCTAGGATGGTAGTAAGGTATGTAACTCTTGAGGGGAGATTTGTCACTATTCCTCAAAAACATTTGATCTTTCTTAATCACTTTCGTAGAAACATCATCATCAAATTCCCTCATTACTTGATGAACTCTCTGGAGAAATCCATTCTGGAAGTGCAAAATCATACTAGGGCAGTTCCCCTTCATCAAGGGTTAATACTGCTTATTCACCACCACTGCTCAGCTTGTCCCTACTTGGATTCTGCTCCTCCCTTTACCTTCAATCCTCCCACTCCCCCCACTGCCTCCATTCCTCCCCTACCCAAAAGGAAGCTTGACACTGCTTCATCTAGCAAGAAAAGGAAGGAGATGAAAACTAAGGTCCCTGCTTCTCAGAGGGTTCTTAGAAGTCACAAAGACCTGGAGCTTGCCGAGAATCTCTTGCGCATTAGTAATCTGGTGGAGGAGCCTAAGGATGAGGACTTGTTGGTCAGAATGGGAAAGATGGAAAAGGAAATTCAAGAACTAAAGAGTGTTATCAGAGATATGGAAAAAGCTAAGGGAAAAAGGAAATTGCAAAATGATGAAGAGGAGGATATCACTGCTGAAATTTTAAAGAAGCTTCAATCTTTGGATGGCAGACTTGAAAATGCAAAAGGTCAGTAACGACTGTATCCTATTTTCCCTTAAAAGTATCTACAATTTCATCGAACAACATGTTCGTAGTATTTGCAGTCTCAGCGGGATTATTGAGGACATTTGGGGCTCCAAGGAGAAAAGAGATATTGCAATTGCTCAGGCAGATTTGAAAGACCCTTCCCAGGCCACTACTATTACATTCTTTGTCTCACTTCAAATGATCAAAGCCAAGATTGATCGGGCTATCAAGTGATGTGGAGCTCTGTTATTATTTACTGGTTGTGAAGTTGCTATTGACTGGTGGTTTTTGTGCTATTTTTGGCTGAGATGACAAGTGATGGTTATCTCTTGTTCATTTTTGTCTCTTCTACTTTTATTCCGATCATTGTACATCTTGATCCTGTTATATTTCTTTGTTGTTCTATCTGGCTATTGAGCCCTATGATGTTTGATGTTTTGCTTTTTCTGGGCTATTTCTACCACTTTGTATATCTAGCTTTTGAGCCTTTTGTATATAGGGTATAATCCCTTCAAAACTATTTACCCTTAATAAAAAAAACTTTGGTCACTCATATGACCCCGACGGTTCACTTTAAGCTCCTTTGACCAAGTTGACTTCCTCCCCACTAAGTCTCACATGGTTGCCACTTATCGGGTTGGGGCTAAGGTGTACTTTTTGTACCTATTTTCCCAAACATAAGGTATGATGGGGAAAATAAATGTGTCCCACCCCATTTAGGCTCCATGGTTCATCACACAACCCAAATCTTGGCTCTAGGTGCTTATTTTTGGCTCCCACCTCTATTCCTCTTGATCAAACAATGATCAAAACTTTTCATGAAAGGGATAAGGTCCATTTTTGTGTATATATTTTCCTGAACATATGGGAAATGGGGGGAAAATTCACCCCACCCCCTCCTCAAGTTTTCAAAGCTTATAAATATGAGAGAACCATTTTTCTCATTCCCCCACATTCTTCCATCTGTCATTTGTCAATTTTCTTGAATCCTTCCTCCACCATTTTCATTCTCCATCCATTTTATCCATGTTCTCATAATCCAATGAAGATAAAACCATAGAAAACATGCATTTTTAAGACTCCAGGCTTTGTTTTTACCAGAATGACTCTGTAACCCGTGAAGTGAAAATATTTGTAACTTGAAGACCGATGCATGGATTGAAAAGGGTTTTTTTTTAATTCATCCACATTTTTAGAGGCCATTAAAACCCAATTTAGAGAATTTTCATGCATTCCCCATATTTTTGTAGTGAAGAAACCCTAGTTACCCTACGATAAATTTTTAAAATTTAAAATATCTCGTTTCGGAAACCAAGTAGAATTGAAATTTCAGAGGTGAAATGAAGAGAAAAAACCCATATCATAAAAATTGATTTCATCAAAAACCAAGGTCCAAAACACCACTTTCTAAAAATAGTAAGCCTCCTACACAAGCACTTGCTATTTTTAGTAAGTCATCATAAAAGGCATTTTTGGCGAAGTAGTGTGCACAAAGGTCATCCTAAAGTCCAACTTGAGTGATCATAGCTGAAAAGGGTGGAAAATTTTCATTTACTAAAAATAGTAAATTTCCCCTCCGGATAGAGGAAGTGTCTTGGAAGCAATGAAGCTTGAAATAACAGGTATAAAATTGGTATCACTTCATTCATCTACTTATTTAAGATGATAGGATCATCATGGTTACAATCCCTGAGTAGTTGTTCTAATTTCTCATCCAAGTGTGTAACCAAAAGAATGAAGGAATGATGGCACTTCATGGTTCAGAGTGATTGTTTCATATTGCAGAATGGGAATTCTTCAATGTTCAAATATACTTCATCAGATATTTCCAATCATTGTAGTAGTATGGCCATGTTGTAAAGGTCATCAGGGTCCATTTTCCAGCCTCAACCTCTTCAGAAGGGATCTTCATGAGCGACACTCATGGTCACCAAAGGAATCATTCAACAGTGTTTCGAAACACGTAGTTCAAGGTTTTCATGTATCATACAAAGAAGAAATCATGAATCATCATTGGTAAGTGGAAAAGCATTCAAAAGTGTTTAGAGTATTAATCTTCATCAATGTGGTGGATCATCAGTGTCATAGTTCTTCACTCAAATTTCATGACTACATTAAGGCATTTAATTGGATCATCCCAAGAAGTGGATTTCCTCCATATCCTCCCTCCTCCTCTATCTTCCCTCTCATTTCTCTCTCCTTTATAATTCTTTATTGGGCGTAATCATTGTATTTCATCCTATTCACTTAAGTGACCTAATTTAAAAATGTAAAAGTATTTTCTCAAAATTATAAGAGAAATACTTAAATTTTCTTTTCTAATGGAAAACAAAAGGTCAGAAGTGGAATACGAATGCAAAGAGTCATATGAGGGAGATGAGAGGTCAATTCACATTGTTATAAATTGGGATGGCTTCTCCATTCCAAAGGATCCTAAATTTTGATAATTTCCACTCTATAGCAATTGTGGATTGTAGTAGTTGAACTTTGTATCAATGCACAAGAAATAAGAGCTACATTTATTCTATTTCCCTTTCTCATATGTTCCTCTATCCCTCTCATTATACAAATTTGTGAATGTCAATAAATGAGAAAAGATTTTGTTTCTTTTCTTGATAAGGAGATCTCTAAAACTTGGTGTTCATAATCTTATCTTGTCTTGATGTCTGTAACAAGGTTTTTGTTCTTCTATATTGAATGATTGATCTACTTTGGTTATTAGGTGTGAACTATGCAATTGAATATTGACCTAAAACCCACACAAAATTGTGAGGTTTAGGTGTGGATCGATCAAGGTGAAGGATGTACGTGGTAAATAAACCACCACTACACTAAGGACAGAAAATTAAATAACAACATGCAAGATAATTTAATCCTAAAACTTTAATCTTTATTCATATATCAAAATTCATTACATCAAGTACATATACATATCTTGCATTATAACTCTCTTTATCTCAAATATGTCACTCTCACATAAGTATTTCATGAGGCACACATTACATAATACCTTGATTACAATAAATATACAAAATACAATCTATTTCAAAGGTCAATTCCTTTGACTCATGCATTTTTCATCTTCGACATGATCGGCATGATTTATCTTCAAGCTATGACCTTCTCGTCGGCTTCTGCTGATTCTTATAGTTCTTTGTGTCTTTTCCTAGTTTATCGTGGCTTTGTAGTCTTTTACGGATTCTTTCCTTTATGTGTGGATTTATTTCATTATACGATTTCTTGTAGTATTTCATGATTTATCCGCTTTACTTCATGGCATGTTCTATCCCTTCGTGGAAATTTATATAATCTACAATTTTTTGTCTAAACTCCTGCCAACATTATCCCCTCTTAAACTTTGTCTTGTCCTCAAGACAACAACTGATGATGACTTTTATGCCTTCCTTTCAAAAAATTCTTTCCAAAATTTGGATCAAATGGGCATCAACCACTAGGAATTAGGCATCTGGTGTAGGGAAGGGTTCCGTGCTTGACTCACCCAATTGGATTTATGGGACACCAAGGTATAGAAGCATCAACCTCCCCAGAAACTTAGACATCTAGTGTAGGGAAGGGTTCCCTCACTCGACTCACCTGACTAGGTTTTATGGGATGCCTCAACCTTTTATCTTCTAAGGTGTACTCTACGGTATGTACTTTGAAATTTGGGGAATGATATTATTTTCATAGTTTAACCATGAAGTTAAATGAGTATTCACCTAATTAATCCATTCCTGCAGCTATGTATTCTCTTGAATCAATGACACCAATTCGGATGGAGTGGGATGTGCTTGTAGTTTCTTCCATCGATCTTGGGAAAGTGTAGTTTCTTGTTGCATCTGCATCAAGGCTTTATCTAGTGTAGTGCTATAGGCTTGCATGTCATAGATATTTTCTTGCCGCTCCCTCTATTGATTTTGATATTTCTCTGTAAGTTCTGCTAGTTTTCTCCTTTGTGAGCCATCCTTATCATTTCCAATGTCATATGCTGTGGAAATCTTATGTATTTCCTGTTCAATATTTTCCATTTTATGTGTCTTCTACAGTCATGCTTGGCCATCCAACAATGTATGTGTAGTATACTACAGCATTATTCAGTTCTTCTCGAGATTCTTCACCGTTGTTTGAAATTCAATTTTTTTCTAGTTCTCAGCTATGTGAGGTTTCTTGGCATCTTTGTGGATTGTTTCTTTTTCTACCTCCAAGTTTATGCACTGTTATTTTAAGATTTCTCCTACCGCGTATTCTATAGATCTCTTTACCGACAAAGTGAAGTATCAATATGGATCTATGGCTTATTCATTTGAATGCTAGTGTGCATGTTTTGCATTACCTCCTCTAATTCTACACACCTTTCCATCCATTCTTGAGTAGCACTCTGCTCTAACACCTAACTACAACTAGTTTTTTGTAGAGGAGTTAGTTTATCTAAATGGACCTTAAATCCTTTCGTGGTTTTCTCAACAACTCCTTGTTGTAATTGAAAAGATTGTTCTTGTTTCCTCTTCTGTAGAGCCTGCTTGATTCTAGTGAGTCTCGCAAAGATCTTGGTGTGGTGAACATGTTAGAGGATGATAGTTGTAATGCCTATTCTGCCTTCTCCTTTTCTTCCTTCTCTTTTTCTTTTTTTTTTTCATTCTTTCTCTGCTTTTACTTTCTTTTCTTCCTCTTCCTTCGTTGCTTTTCTGTTGCTGATTTCTTCTTCTCTTCTTCTGCTTGTTTTTTCTTCTCTTCTTCCTCTTTCTTCTTCTTTTCTATCTCTTCTTTCTTTTTCTTTTCTACTTCTTCTTTCCTCTTCTTTTCTTCTTCTTCTTTTCTTTTTATTTTCTTCTTCTTATTTCTTTCTCTTTTCTTCTTCTTCTTTCTCCTTCTTTTCCTTTCTTTCTTTTCTTTTCTTTTCTTCTTCTTTCTTCTTCTTATTTGCTTCTTGTTCTTTCTTCTTTTTTTCTCTCTAACTCAATTTTCAATTTTCTCTCTTCTTCTACCTTTCTCTCCTTCTCCATTTTCTGCTTACTAATTTCTTCTTCCTTTTGTTTCTTATCCAACTCTTCTTGTTCTTTTTCTTGTGTTTGCTCTTCTATTTTCGGTCTTCTGATTCATTTCCTTTTTCGATCTTCTCTCTCCTTCTTTTGTTTCACCAATAGGCCAATTATCTTGTCTACTTCCTTTATGCACTATACTATGCTCTTGGTGCGGAGTTTATTTTTCTTAAGAGTGGTTTATTCTTGCTGAAGTGTGACCAAAGTGGTGTGTTTTCTCTATCTCTATTTGGTCTTGTATTTCTTCTACCAATGATGGTGTAAGCAAGTGACTAATATCTTTGAGTATGAATTGATGCTTCTCTAGATAGTATATTATGGCTTCTGCACCTATACTTGCTTTATATTCTTGGGAAATCTATGAAATTTAGCCAACAGTTAGAAAATTTTTATAGTAAGTATAGTCTTACTAACTAAGCCTTGTTTCTTCTATCGGTTCCACATCTTCTAAAATTGATGGTGCTGAAGGGTCCTGTAGATGTGGAGGTGATGGAGTGTAAGATTTTTCTTCCTCTAAGTCAGAAGTGACTTCTATTTCTTTAGACTCTATTTCTTCTTTCTCTTGGTTGGTGAGGCTTCTTTCAACTTAGCTTTTTCTGCTAGAGATTTTTGTCTTTTTGTGATGGGTTTTGTGATGCTAGGGGCTTTCTTTCATTTTTATGTCTTGGGAAGGGATTTTATTGATTCCTCCTTGTCCACTTGTGTGGAGAATTTCTATCAATATTCTTCAAATGTCTCTTCAATTACCTCATCAAAATTTGGCAACTTGGCTTTGGTAGAATCGACAGGTAGACTTCGAATTTCTTCTATAGATGTAGCCACTAGTTCATCTGACACCTCATAGGGTAATGGAGGTATGTGTTGTGTGCATAACTATAGGCCAAATGAATGTATAGTCAATGTCGGAAATAAAATACACCTCCTTTTCGTATTTTGCAACAACTTGCTCAGATATCCTAGATTTGTCTCCAATGATTTGTTTAACCCTTTTTATCCAAAGCCTAACAATGATGTGATCTGAGTTACTACATCCAGAGTAGCCATATGTTCCCAAATTTGTTCTGCGATAGGTTTATCTACCTGCCACTCTATTGTGTTTGTTGTATGAGGTAGGGTTTTTGTGAAGTACATAGCCAAACATATCAACAATGAACTGTAGCAAAAAGTATGCTTCCCCTCTTTTATCCTCCTAGTATTTTCATGGAATTTCTGCTGTTAATAGTTCCGTAAGGTTGTACTCTGAATGAAATTGAACCATATCTAGGGAAATATGTGCGCTAAGCCTATGGGCACCATCCTCTCTATTTGTGTGATAAATTTTGAGGCATATAGCTTTAGCAGCATACCTTAATGTGTGATTGGAAATATCTAATATTCAGACTCCCCGTTTTGATTTTGTGACACCCATCACTCGAGCTATTTCTTTCAACACCATCTTCTTTTTGGTAATTGTAGAATGCCCTTTATCCCATAAGCCAAGTAACCCTAGCTATCACCTCTGTATTAATCTGATATGGTTCATCTAAGTACAACATCTAATTGTGGAGCCTGCTCAATAGAACTCAAAGTATGGAATCAACCTAAGGAAAGTAGGGTATTCGACTCCAAACTTTGATTTTTAATTCCTTGATGAATTGAATGTTCTTCTTATATACCAGTGCCTTTGTATTTGGATCTTCTTCTAACAGTAATTCTCTCTCTACCTCAAGTGTTGTGTGATCATATTCTAGAATTTGTGAGTGTATGTACTTCTACGAGATCTCTCGCATGTGTAACTTTGAATGGAATGTGAGAAGGAACCCTCAAGGTTGTTGGTGTATGAATTCATTGAGTGCTTGACAAATTTCTTCTTGGGAAGGTCCACATTGTGTGATATCGATCGACTAGAACATCCATTTTTCTTTCATAATTTGTGCGTTTTGTGCCCTTGTTTTCTTCTTCACACCTTTTACGTGATTTTTATTCTATCTTTTTATGCCTTTTTTTTCCTTTGATGCTTTTTTATACTTTTGTCGTTTCACCTATCATTTATTACTTCTTACACAGAAATTTATTCTTCATCATCCGTGGTGTTTCTTCGTGTATTTTTGCATTTTTCTACTTTCCTTTATTTGGCAGTTTTTTGTTCATTATGTGGCTTGTTCCTTTATTCATTTGGACTACGTATTTTCAATTATTTCTTTCCATGGTTTTTCTTATTTTTACTATGTTTTACTGCATCGTGTATTGTGCGCTTTTGTTGTGTGCATTATCCACAGCTTTTCGTTATCTCTTTCCTTATTTTATGGTTTTAGTTTTCTTTACTTTGGGGCTTTTATCTTTTTCCCGTTATTCCATGGATATGTTTCCTCTGTGTATTTTCCTTTCCCTTGTCATGTGGGTATGTTACCTCTACAACTTATATTTCTCATTCTCCTTCTTCAGGGTAGAGATGCCCTTGTGGGTTTTCATCCTACGCCTCAACCTATCTATCGAATTGTTGGTTTTCAAATAGGCCATTGTTTTTCTTTTTCTTTTCTTTTTCTTTTTTTTTCTTTTCTTTTTCTAAGGGTAGATATGCCCTTGCGGGTTTTCATCCTACCCCTTGACCTACCCGTAAAATTTCTGATTTTCAAGTAGGTCGGTATTTTTATTTGTTTTCTTATTTTTTTAGTTTTATTGTATTGCTAAGTCACATATGTCTTTAAACTTGTGCCATTCACATTTCTGGTAGCTCTTGGAACTACAAGGTCTATAATTTTACAACTCTTGAAGTTAGTATTTATTTGATAAGATATGATTCCCAAGTCATCTAACTTTCAATTTCCTTGGATGCTTGTATTTACTATCATATAATAGTACTTGATCCCCAATGTCAAATATTTTCTTCTTAATGTAGTTATCATGACATGCTTTATGTCTTCACTTCTATTATGTTTGGTTATAAGCAAGTAATAAATCTCTTCTCATCTAACTTCTCCAGCTCTATCACCTCTCATGAAGGGAATCATCTTCTATCATTCTAAATGCTACCGCAATCCGCAAACTTGGAATAATGAACTCTATGGGAACTATGGCTTCTAATCCATAAACCAGTCTGAAAGGTGAATACTTTGTTAGCCTCTTATATGTGGTGCGGTATGCCCATAGAGAAATGAGAATCTTCAAATCCCAATCAATAGTTTGAAGTGAGAAGATCTTTGTTAAAACTTTCTCCAACACTTTGTTAAATGCTTCCACCATTCCATTCACCTATGGGTGATATGGGGTGCTCCTATTGTGATTGATCATGAATCCACTCAATAACTCTTGAATTTTTGTATTTACAAAATGTTTTCCCTGATCACTAGTAATACTTAGAGGGCACCCAAACTGCATAATTATGTTCTCATACAAAAAATTTGTTGTTTTCTTTGTTGTACAATCCTTTGTGGGAACCGCCTCTTCCCACCTTGTCAAATATTTTGTTCCCGTAATGATGAACCTTTCTTGAGAGTGTTTGGCGGCTGGTTTGATGGGTCTTATGAAATCAATAGCCCATTTCTCAAATGGGGCCAATGCCAAAATAGGTCTGAGTGGCATTTCATCTCTAGCATTTGGCTTCCCCACTCTTTGAAAAATATCACATGATCTAGCATGTTTGTGAGCATCTCTAAACAATGTAGGCCACCATATCCCTGCCATCATCACTTTCCTTGTTGTCTAATCTCCGCCATTATGTCTACCAACAATGCCTTCATGTGCTTCCACCAAAATGTTCTTTCTTTCATGTTCCAATGCTACTCTCCTCAAGACCTCATCTTGTCCCTTTTTATACAATTGTCCCTGAATCAAGGTAAAAGGGAATGCTCTACTCAACAAATTCTTCTTTTGTTGTTGGGTATAATCTTTTGGAAATTCTCCTATATGGAGCAAACTTAGAAATATCATCAAATTATTTAGGTATGGCCTCAATTCTAAATAAATGGGCTCTAGGGAAGTCATCATCTATGGGTCCTTCATCGTCTCCATTTTCAATTTTGGACAAATAATCTAGACCATTGTTAAGTTTTCCTAGTTTGACAACTACTGTGAAATCAAATTCTTGAAACAACATCAACCATCTACAAATTCTTCCTTGTAATACTAGTCTATTTATTAGATACTTCAATGGTTCATGATCTCGTGTAGAAGGTGAATGAAGTGGCTAGTAGGTATTGTTCGTATATCATTAGTGCGTACACCATACCAAGTGCTTCTCTCTCCATGGTAATGTAGTTTTCTCATCCTTCGCCAATTTCCTGCTAACAAACGCCACTAGGTGGTGTATATTCTCCCTAGGCTATGTTAAAACAATGCCAATTGCTATTCTAGAGGCATCCACATGAACATGGAAGGGTACCTTCCAATAAGAAAAATAAAGATAGGGGCATGTAAGATTTTATCTTTTAAAATTTTGAAAGCATCTCGCACACTCTTTAGACCAAGGAATTTGTTTATTGGTCCGTTTCTTCAATAGTTCTTCTAGAGGGGAACTTATTTCCATGTAGTTCCTGATGAACTTCCTATGATAGCTAGTGTAGCCCAAAATTGTTCTACTTTTTGAGTTTTTGGCGGCGGTAAATTGAAAATCACTGAAGTCTTCATAAGATCAATCAACAATCCTTCCTTACATATTATGTGGCCTAATAAAGTACCAAAAGGAGTCAAGAAGACACATTTTTTCAAGTTTAATGAAATTTATAATGCTTGACATCTTTGAAACATCAATCTTAAAACTTGTATGTGATTTTTCAATAGGTCGTACACCATCCAGTCATCGAGATAAACTTATAAGAAATCATGAATGAAGTCTTTAAAAGCATGTATCATAATTTTGTTGAATATCGTCGGTGCGTTCTTTAGGCCAAATGGCATAACTATATATAAATGATCCCCATTCAGTAGCAAAAGTGGTCTTTGGTTGATCCTCCGGGGTGATTTTGACTTGGTGGTACCCAGAGAAACCATCTGTAAATGAATATACTTCTCTTCCCGCCACATTCTCTAGCACCTCTTCTATAAAGGGGGTTGGAAAAGGGTCATGGATACATGCTTTGTTTAGTTCTTGATAATCTACACATACGCGGATCTCTCCAATATTTTTATTTTGGATCACCATGGGGATGATCCATTCTACATCTTCCACTAGTTTAATTATTCCTGCATTCAACATTTTATCCAGTTCATCTTTCACCTTTACTTTTAAATTTGGATTCAACCTATATGGCCTCTTCAATGGTTTGAATCCTTCCCTAATTTGGATCTTCATCATTCCAACTTCTTCCTTTATCCCCTTCAGTTCTTTAAAATATTTAGGGAAAATGTCTTGGAATTATTTCAGTAATTCCACTATTTTAGCAACTTCTTCTTCTGTCCAATAATCTCTAATTTTGGCCAGTTTTTTCAGTTCCTTATGTTCCAATATTTTCATTCCTTATTTTTAATGGCTGGTAATAAAAATTTATCCTTCATCTTTATGTTCTACCACTGATCTCTGATCTTCTATGAATTTGTATCTTAATTTCTCTAGTTTTTCTTCTTTTACAAATATATTGTGACATTATTTATAAATTTTAATATTATTAATAATGACTTTATAGAACTCATATTAATAATATGGTTGTAATAGTTAAAGTATTAGTATTTGAGTGAGTTGTGAGAACAAATCATGTAGCTATTTTGGTGTGTGAGATATTAGAGGATAAGTCTGAGAGATTCATAGAGAAAGATATGAGGGATTGAAGATGAATTTTGACTCCACCTTTGTAGGAGATCAAACACTATAAAATGTATTCTCTATCTATGTAAATTTATCCCGAATGATTTCTAAATTCAATATAATAATATTCAGTGTTTTATTATTGTGTTAGATTATTTGTAATAATCTTGACCAAATTTATTATTTGGTATCAGAGCAAGTTATAATCCTATTAATGTGCATCTGAGAGTGGAGTTAGTTTAGTATGTATTTCAGTCTTTGAGAAAATAGAGTTGTTGTGGCTTTAAATTCAATTATTCCCGTGTAAAGAACAGGTCATAATTTCTATTTTACGATCTGGGTCTCTACATTTTTAATGGGTTTGAAGATGCATGTTTGAGGAAAATGATGTTCAAATTTCAGCCAAACCCACATCACGGTTTAGGAGAAAACATGAAAAGGATTCTGGAATTTTAAGCATTTTCTGGAATTTGGGATCGTAATTCACATGAATGTGGAGTATTCACTTATCAGAGCAGTTTCTGATCTTCCTATCAAAGATGAATAGAGAAGGATGTGAAGCTTTTAAAAGGACACAAATATGCAAGTTTTCACAAATATGCAAGTTATAAGGCAAATTCAAATTGTATACAGTTCAAGTTCACTCCAGCCATGAGGAAGATGGATAATTTGTCGCTCCAGCTATGAGGAAATAACTAACCTCTATTTTTGTGCAGTCCCAAGAAATTTCCTTGCATTTATACTTGTTCCAATATAGTATTGGATTCTTGACTTGGCCCGTGGTTTTTCTCCTAATTGTAAGTGGTTTGTTTAAAGTTTTTTTGTTTGGTTATGTAGTTTTAGTAATTCCGTAATGAGTTTTCACATTATAGATTTTCACATATTTGTTATGTTTAATGTTTAGATTGTAATCCTTCATATAGGTTTAGGTTTGAAGTTTTGTTTTAATTCGTGGTTTTTTTTAAAGTCTTTTCTTTAATATTTTGGTTTGTAATTTTAGTTTTAGTTTTTTAATTGTTTAATATTTTTTAAAGCTAAAAGTAATTATATATTACTTTAGTTCTTTGTTATGATTATTTTTGTTTGTTTTTATTTTATTTTTATGTTTAAGAGTAAAATTTTATTGTCAAGATTAATAGTCAAACTTCATCTTCAATCCCTCATATCTCTCCCCATGAATCTCTCGGACTTATCCCCTAATATCTCACACACCAAAATAGCTACATGATTTGTTCTCACAACTCACCCAAATACTAATAGTTTAGCTATTACAAATATATTATTAATATGAGTTCTATAAACTCATTATTAATAATGTCACAATATATTTGTAACATTCACTCCCCTATTGTTAACATTATTAAATTCCAATATACACTCCCCTAATGTTGACATGGTACAAAATATCTCCTTTTTCGCAACGTCTTTGCGCACGGGTTTGTCTCATAATCTTGATCAAAGAAAGGCATGTAAACTTGTCGATATTTTATTTCTCTTATTTCTATTTCTCTACCTTGTCTTATTTCTCTACATTGTAGCATCTTTCCATATCTTTTATTTCTATTGGGCTCTCTTGTGGCTTTATAATCTCCCCTGTTGGATTTTTGTATCATCAAAGTATTGTCTTATTGCTTCTTCTAGATTTATAAACAAGAATGGTCTAATCTTCGTAATGCTCTCCAAATATTAAAATTCGCGTCCCAAAAGGAAAAACTATGCCAGAAATCCTTCACAATATGATCCCAATATTTTGTTTCCCACCTAACCTCTTGGTGTGTATACCATGATCATGGTATGGGCCCGAGGGTCCATATAAATAATTGAGTCCATAAGAGAGGAGAAGTCTCTCCGCATATCTTCCAATGCTTCTCGCATACTTGGACATGTTTCTCCAGATCTGTTTCTCTAGTATACATGGGGATCACGGCGTAATATCCTTCAATTTCCACGAACCTAGATTTGAGTAGGATAGTAAATTATTTCCATTGAGATATATTTTCTTTATGCATTTCTCACTAACTCGTGAAATTTATAGTCAAGGTATCATCTAGTGCTTCTATCCTCACTTGTTCATTTGGAAATATTCTCTCCATAATCTTTATGTATCCTTCTATATCTCCAAAGCTTGAATATTTTGGTAGCATCTGATGAGATGCTCCTCTAATTAATATGTATACTTGTTTTATTAGAAATTCCCTTATCTTTTCTTCTTCCATGGAATAACTCTCTAGAGCTAGTATAAGAATTGCATCTTCTTCTTGTTGAGCGGAATAATATTCTTCTTCGTCGTCAATGTATTCTTTGGTGGGTGAAAAAATGTCACCCACGATATCATAGTTATCTTTCCATGTAATGAGTTCGCAGAGGTATTATCCTTGCTGAATATAATTTCCACATGCTTGTTTCTATGAACCCATGAATCCAAGCTTCCAATGCATGATCCGACCCTTCCCGGTTTCCTCCAATTTGACCGAGATCTCACCTTCGAATTTGGCTCAAACTCTTTGTCAATGCTCAAAAATTTGTTTGGTGCATATAATCCTTATATCTCATCAAAATCATCCTCCTCATGGTTGGGCCATACCTTCTCTTTCCAATAAGAACTCATCCCAACATATAAGGGTACATGAACACATATCCCATCTGAGTGTAAAGTTACTTATTCTTCTTCAATAGAGCTCAAAGTGCCATTAAAATCTACAAACCATTCTAATGCTAGGATGATGTTATAAGAAGGGTTTTCAAAGAACATTCTCCACTACCTCAAATTTTACCAATTTCTTGATTCCCATAAAATTCACCTCAAAATTCTTCAACACTCCTATCGATTGTCTAGAGGATCCATATGCTAACCCACTAAAGTACTCCATGGTATCTAGAGTGGGTTTTCCAAGCATTTCCCATGTGGTTTTAGACATCATGTTAACATATGTGCCAAGATCTAATAAGACCTTAGTGATGGTAGTGTCAAAAATATCCACATCTAGATAAATGGTGGACTTGCGCCATGTTCATTGTGTGTGGAATGCATTTCTTTTCTAGTGGGTCCTCTTTCAATTTGATGGGCATGATGCATCCTTTCCTCCTTATTCCAATATTTTTTGAACTATTTGAGTTTTTCTACTAAACCCTGATTGATGGTCATCCTTGCCAATTCCTTCAGTGCAATCACTTCTTCTTCACTAAAGCAATTCTTTTCTCTTTCTTCATTTTCTTGTGCTTATTTTACCAGTGCTCTACTCTTCTCGAATTCTTTTAAGTGTAGTCTTGGTCTAATTTATTTTGGATTCCACTCCTCTTCATCTGAATAATGTTTTTCTTGGGAAACCTTATTATTTTATTTTTCTTTGGGAATGATTCATTTTTAGCAAGATTTCTAGTGGATGTTGCTACCTATACTACGGGTCTTCAATAATTTTCCTTGCTTTTTTACCTTCTCCTTAAGTAGTTTTCTCTTGTTTCTTCTCTTTTATCCTCTTGGTGGTCCTCCCTCTTAAAGTATTAGTCCCCGATGTTGTGGTTCCTTCAACAATAGTTCTTATGACCTTATCTTTTTCTATGGTAGCTTCATCCCAAGGAATTATAGTTATGTGTTGTACCTTCCTCTGAGTGTTTATGGCCAATTCTTCGATCTTTTTATCCACTTGTAGAATTGTGTGGCTCCGGGAAATGGAATGCATCATGTCCCTTCTTATGAAAAAATCCACATGGATCAGGTTCTATACAATTTCTTGCAAGTGTCCATCTTGCCCACATTTATAACAATTCATTGGCCGTCTGTCTTGGTATCCGCCTCCTTGATTGTATCCTTCATGTTATCCACCCTCCTTATATCCTTGATATCCTTCGTAACCTGTACCTCATTGATAGTTTTCATATCCTCATCTATACCCTCATTTATATCCTCCTCTAAAGCCTCCTCTAAATCAACCACGGTATCCTCTACGTAAAACCCCCATCATTGTAAACTTAGTAATTTGGGTAGTAGTTGTTTCCTGGTATCCACATCGAAACTACAACCGGCCACCTTGTTGATTTGGGTATTGTGGTGCAATTATTATTTTTTGAGATGGTTGTGTAGATGTTGTAGGTGTTGTATTCATTTGTGGTTGTGTAGGAGGAGGGTTATGTGTTATACTCTACCTTACAGCCATAACTCTCCTAGCAATGTAATCCTTTAAATCATCTAATGCATCAATCGAAGGGCATGTATGGTGTCATTGATTGCAAGACCCACATACGGTAAAATAAATTAATTAATTTATAGGTGGGGAAAATTCTAATAAAGGAAAAGTGCCTTGAGTGTGTTGATCCCATAGTGTGCAGATCCCACACCACGTTCTTTCAGATGGTGGTATATTACTTGAGGATTCTCTTTGTGTTAAGTGTGTTCTTTTCATGGCTACTCTTTTTGCATTCTCTACATATGGGCATTCAACTCTACTATGTACTTCATTGCAAAATATTGTGCACCATATTTTTGGCCTCGTGTTACTTTTTGGTAGGGAATTACTCCTTAAACCTTCAATCATTTCAATTTCTTGTTGTATTTTCAACTTGGCTAGTTCTAGTTGTACTCTTTCTAACTCTATTTTCATTGATATTTCTGTAATCCATATTTTCCCCCTTTGTGAAATGGATCAACCTATAGGTCTGGGCATTGATAGTTAATGGGATCAGTTTACAAGGAATTTCACGGCAAGTTGGCGAGCCGCTGTAAGGGTTTAGAGTCATATCTTCCTGATACAGGTCAGCCACACATCAACCACCTTCCCTTTTCATGCATTGTCATTGTTTTCTTATCATGCAACAACATTCTCCTTGATGTGTGTCAACCGCTTCCTCCCTTACGTACGTCAAAGCACTTTATTAATGTGTGTCAACTTCTTCCTCCTTGATGCACATCAACACCCTTATTGATGAACATCAACAAATTCCTCCTTGAAGTGTTTCAATTCCCTTGTTGATGTGCATCAACCTCTTCCTCATGTCGTGTGACAATTTACTTTATTGTCGCATGAAAATACCTTCCTTTTCATGCATCATTCTACCTTCCCCATCACCACTACCTTCTCATCGCGTGACAACATGTATTTTTGTTGTGTTTCAACCACCTTTTATTGATGCGTGTCAACTCTCCCTCGCTTTCACGCAACAACATTTCTTCTTGTCATGTAAAAATCATTCCCTCGTCGCGCAGTGACTCTTTTCGTTCTATACGGTGTGTTAGTGGTGGTTTCTGTTGGGTGACAACAAATAGTTTTAGATATGGTCAGGAATTAATGGCACTGTACATGGTAGCTCAACAACCAAATTAATGAGGTATGGCACCCATGTTCACCGTGTAAAAAGTACCATTGGAAAGTGAAATGGTATGGTTGCCCATACCTCCGTATGGGAAATTAATGAAATATGTTGGTTGGTAGCTCCTTTTCTCTATATATATGTAATTTCCCCTTCATTTGAAGGGGGAGAGATTTCGAAATTGTAAAGGAACTCTGCCAAAATTGTTCCAATACTTTTGTGAGCAAAGCAGACCTCGAATTTATGGCTTTTGTGAAGGATTCTTGCCTTGTGCCTATATTATAATGAATTGTGCATCATTTTAAGAAATAAAATTAGTGTTTTGTGGCTCTTTTGCCCTAGCTTAATTTATATTTCATTTTTTTCCTTCTATTATATTTTATAGCTATATTGTGCATATTATGTTCCTTTATAGGATTTAAATTTGTTTTGCTCCACAAAATTAAAGGTTTGAATGTGTTTTGCTATTGTGGCACTTTGTCTACCCTCTTCTTCCCCATTTCCCCCACTTTCACTAATTAGGAATCTTTCTAGTCTTATTTTGGTGTTATCGCCTCCCCTAGTTTAAAATTTACATTTTTTAATGTATTTCTATCTCTTTGGTCCCTTGGAATTGATAGTTTAGGAGTAGGTTAGCATTAGAATAGGTCAGGAACCAACCTTCTCTAAGGGTTTGTCTTAATATCAAGGGTCAACTCCTTGAGACAATCCTGTTAGTTAAAAGTAGGGTTTGGTAATGTGTAAATGATATGGTTCTACTTTTCTGACATAACATTTTTGGCATGACCGGTGGGACAAAAGTCAATATTTTCATTTATTTATATAGATTAGGTGTGTGACTTGGTGAAATTATATCCTTTAGAGGCTTTGCAACAACACATCTGGAGACTCCGTCATTCAAATCTAGTGGTTTCAGTAGCCCAAGTTTATCAAGTTCATGAGAAGAGTGCAAACTCGGTCTAGAGCAAGAGAAGAAGGTATTTTTGAATACTTGCAGTTATCTCCAGGTAGAGGAAGGAGAGTAAGAAGAGTACAAAGGTTTCCATCTCCACCAAAAAGAACATTATCCACACCTCTACCTGGTAGACCCTTTCCTTAATCCACTAGGGTTCTTAGGCCACTCAAGATGGCACATCAACAAACGCCAAATAATCCACCTCCAAACCCCTATGCAAATTTCACGGGAAGCAGTCCACTTGCCCTTAATGCACAAAATCTAGTCCCGATAGCAGCATTAAAGAATATCCCATACTTTATTGGAGAAAATCACACAACTCCCATCGACCACATTCAAGACATTAAAAATGTTTTTTCTATACATTAGATTGTTGAGATGGATGTTTTGGTCAAGTTGTTGGCTTCTTCTTTAAAAGGAAAAGTGTTGCAGTGGTTCAGAGGATTGGGAGTTGGATCAATTCAGAATTGGGATCAATTTTTCACAGCTCTCTGTGGCTAGTTTAAAGAGAGGGATGACGACTTATCCCTTTTGGAGAAGATGAATACAATAAAAAGGCACCAATTGAGAAAATGATAGACTTCAATTCCAGATTCCAAAGAACATGGGACAGGATCCCAATTGTGGTAAAAAAAAAAGTTGAAGGTGCATTTCTCTATTTTCTTAAAGCTCTAAATTATGATATATCTATTATGATACAATCTATGAGAGGAATAACCCTACCAGATGCCTATGTCATAGGCATTAAATCTGAGAATTCCCTCATTCAAGTTAGTAAACTTGTACCTAGGCCACCTATGCCTCTCTATCCAGATATGGGGAATCTTTATCCTAATCAAACACCTATAATAGCCCCCATCCTTGCTCTAAGAAATCAGAGTTCAAATGAATCTTCTACTTCTTCTTCTATCCCTTCAAATGAACTCCAGGAGGTTATGAAACAATTACAAAACTTAGGAAATGAGTTGGTAACTTTTAAGAGGAAACAAGCTAAAAATTCTAGACCTTATCACCTCAGATCTAACTTAATAAACCTTCACAACCTTCATATTAGCCAAACAAGCCACTTGTCTAGGTTGCTAACTAGAACCAAGGACAACCCTAAGTTGTTAAGCCATTCCAAACATATAACCCTATTGTGGTTTTAACATCTAGGGCATTGGTTCCAACTCAAAACAACATAGCACAAGAATATGAATGGTGTTTCCCAATCAGCTGACCGCATAATCAAGAAATATATTTCAATGGTGCTTTAAATCAAGCATTTATGGTGACTACGGTGGGTTTTCCTCAAGAGAAAAATGAATAAGAAATTCAGTAATAGGTAACTAATTAGGAAACACCTCTAAATGAGACAACACTTATGAATTGGCAAGCTGAGGATTTTGTGGAATAAATCAGCCCCCTTCTCAAAGTGTGGAAACTAACATGAGGTCTAAGAAGAGGAATATAGAGGAAGGGAAGTAATCTAATCCAATTAATCCTTATCCTTCTATGATACTATGGGGTATTAGCAATCCAAGTGCGGCCCCAAACGTTCAAAATCAGCCTAGGCTACCTTCTAAGCCAATTCAAGTACTGGTTGCAGTTGTCGATGTGCAAGAGAAATTCATGTCAAGTAAGGGGAAATAGAAGGAGAATCCATCTCCTTTTAACATTATTGAGAAAATTAAGAAGACCAATGTAAGCGTTTCTATGTGGGAATCATTGAAAATTCCAAGGCCAATGGGATTTTTACAAGCATCCATCCATGCAAAATGGTCGACATCAAATGAGTTGTCCAAGAATCAAGATAAGGTGCTCACTAATGCAACTCCAAAAGAATGAGTTCATGGAGATCAACAAGGGAAAAACATAAAGGCTCATCCATTCTATATATATATATTATTGGGAACATCTGTGTACAATTGCATGATTGACTAAAGGGCTAGTAGTTCGGTAATCCCAAAATAGATTACATATTAGTTGGGCTTAAAATACAACCTGGTTTTCAAAGGAATTGTAGAGTTAGATGGGATAGCAGTGGGGAATTTTGGGATCATAAATTATAAAACTCACATTACATACATGCCCTAATGTCATAGCTCAACAGATATATCAAGTTGATTGATTTGCCGTCACTCTTTGCATTGTTCTTGTCAAGAAACTTCACACCAAAATTAGATAATACTTATCAGTTGATTGGTTACATATGCTATTTAGAACAAGGTATGGAGCTAAGGATACAATTCATTCTGAACCTATTGAAAATTTCCATATTGAGCCTCATGTACTAAGCCTAATCAACACAAATTTCCCAGCCTTTGATCAAGAGGATTTCCCAAACACTCGTGAAGCGAATACAAAGTTGGGGGCATCCTTGATTTGAATCTTGATGAATGGGAAAATAAAAGACACAAATATGATCCATACAAGGAAATAAGAGAGGCTAAGTTGTGAGTTTATTGTTTACACGAGGAAAACACATGTCTTCCTAGCCTCACCAAACTGGATGATAACGGTGATTGTTTCATTGGATTCTTAGTAAATTAATGAAATAGATCAGAGCTAATAGGACAAGGAGGAATACCTATTTGTGATGTCAATCAAATTTTATACGCTCATTCGATTTCCGATCTAGTTTTATTGCGAGAGATCCCTTTTGTTTAGGAGGAACTACCTATAAATGCAAAACAATACCACTAGATAGAATTAAACAAAACAATGAGTGGAATGCCTAAGCAGAGCTAGATATGGGAAGCGTGATGCTTCTTGAACAGGTTGTCAATTCACTTTTATATAACAATATTAATGTTATTCAAAATATACATGAAATAATGATCTTATTGGAATTGAAATGATTTAGGTATCTCATACAAAACAATAATAAAAGATCGGGTAAAAGGTCATTAAGCTCAAAACAGTCGGGTGATTGGTTGGTGTTAAGTTATAGGTCTAGTGCGGGCTTTTGGTAAGGTCTGATTAAGGTTACAAGTGATTTTGGGTTGTTGGGAAATAGGTATTAGCTTGCTGGCCTGAGCTATATTACTAGACACAGTAACCGACATCGGTTGTGTGACCAATGTCGGTTAGGAAAAATGACCAACGTCAGGTTTTCAAGCTAATCGGTGTCGGTAGGGGAAATTAGTAGAAACTTCCTAGAAATGGTCTTTCAGACTCTCTGTGATTGCACAAAGGTTGGAAATGGTGAGGGTGAGGTTGTGAAATGGTCTAAAAGGTTTAGAGATGATTAGGATAGGGGAAGATAGGTGGAAGGTCCATGTATGGTAAGGTGATAAGTTGGTGGGAAGAAGGGTGTATATGGATGTGAAGAAAGATAAATTATTGAGATGAATAATAAATCTTACTAAAAGAAAATAGAGATAAATGAAGAGATATTAGGTACTTACTAAAGAGTAGGTTTTAAGAATATAGGTGATGAGGATGGTGATGGTGGAGATCCGGAGAGAAGAGAAGTTGTGTTCATGTCCCGGTAGCTCAAACCTATGTGCCGCTCTATGTGAATCTATGATCATGAAGAAGATGATGAATGCCAATGGTTGTTGGTAGTGCTTTTGTATATTTTCCTTTTCCTAAGTGCTTCAGAAATTTTGAGTGCTCCAAGTCTCTATTCGTATGAGATCTTGAATCAAATGACCAACCTAGGAAAAGGATTTTAGAAATGTATTTAACCTAACTGGTGACGGTTAGGTGACCGATGTCAGTTGAGATATAACTGGCATCGGTTAAGGTGGGAATATCTAGGTTGGCCAAAAATAGCCTAATTGTTACTATTTTTAGCGTGATCTCCAATATTTGTCCGAGTCTTGAGTGATAGATCACGGGAGGATAAATAATATTTTGTTAGGTTTGTTAGTAGGAGTTAAGCCTAGGTTTAGACTAATTCCCAGTTGGTTAGGATAGGTTTAGACTTGGTCTTAGGTCATTAATTAGGTTTGAGTGGGTCATTTCAATGAGGTAGCTAGGTGAGTTAGCTGGGTGAGGTGATTAAGTGAGGATATTAATTAATTAAATTAAGACAATATATTCAATTAACATGTGCACTAGGGGATATGAATGGGTAGGATATGGTTAATTTATTTGATGAGGTTTTAATGGAAGTATGACCTAATGTTGGTGTCTACAGTGATAATGAATTATGGCGGTTATTCTTTGATGGCTCAAGGTGTAGGTAAAGCACTAGAGGAGGAGAAATACTTTTTCACCACAAGGTATAAAGTATTACTCAACTTTCCATTTTCGGTTTACTTGTTTAAACTATACAACCGAGTATGAAACTTTGATACATGGATTGAATTGGGCAAGAAATAGGGGTATACAAAAATTTCAAGTGTTTGGGTATAGTGAGTTAATTTTCAACCATGTTAGGGGTAAACATTCTCCTAAAAATGGCATCCTCAAATCCTACAAGTATCGGGTGTGGGATCAAATGGATGATTTTGAAGCGTTCAATATTCAAGCCATACCGAGGAAGAAGAATGAGGTTACTGAGACATGCTTGCGGAAATGGGAGAAAAATTTGATGTGGTGGACATAATTAAAAGAGATACAACACATCTACATTTTCATGTAATTGCGATGCCATCTGTGCAGATAATAACATGAGTTGGCAGGTATTTGAGAATGATCAACAAATCATTATTTTCTTGCAAGAGGAGGTTGAGTTCTTGGTTAAATATTAGGAGAAATTAGAGCAAAAAGATGGGGATCGGGTAGTATAGTTTCGGACAAACAAATGTCTAAAGGGTTTAGTGATTCTAGAGTCAATATTCAATCCCAATTATCAATTTTGGAGAGAAGAGACCAAAATTCATGTAAAAGGGAAGATTAAGAATCCATTTGGGTTCAAGAGGGTAAAATGCTCCAAGTTGACAAGGTGGGCATGAATCAAGAAACATTTGAATTCATACAGCTTTTTCAAGAGTTCTCGGATGTCTTTTATTGGAGCTACAAAGATTTGAGAGGGTTTAATCTAAAATTGGCACAACACACTATTGATATGGATCCGTAATCCAATCCCATTAGACAAAATCAAATCCTGGTAAACCCTCACATTGATCCTCTCATGAAGAAGGAATTGAACAAGCTCATAGAGGAAAATATCATCTTCTCGATCAAGCACTCTTTGTGCATAGCGAATATGGTGTCGGTTAGGAAGAAAAGTGGGGAAATCAGGTTATGTGTGGGTTTCTGAAACTTAATTAGGGCCTCTCTCAAAGACCACTATCCACTTCCTTCCATGGAGAAAATCTTACAAGTAGTATCTAGATTAGAAAGGTTTTAACTTTTATATGGCTACTCGGGCTACAATTAAATCATGGTGAAAGAGGAATACCAATTCAAGACATCCTTCACTATGAAGTGGGGTACATATGCTTATAGGAAGATGTCATTTGGACTGTCAAATGCTGGAACGAATTTATAAATGGAAATGGGTATGGCATTCAAAGGGTTGATCAATAATATATTTCTCATGTATCTTTATGACATTACTATATTCTCCAAGAACCTAGAAAGTCACCTCTTTCACCTCAGATAAGTATTCCAAAGATGCAGGAGATTTAGAGTCTCTTTGAATCCAAAAAGTGTGTATTCTTATCTCATGAAGGTAAGTTCTTAGGCCACATCATGTCTAAGGAGGGGTTGACAATTGATCCAAAAAGAGTTGAAGCTATTCGAGCATTTCAATTGCCAAGTCATAAGATGGTTCTCTAAAGTTTTTGGGGAAATTGAATTTTGTCAAGTAGGTTTGTTCCTAACTTTTCCCATATTTTCAAGCCACTCACACTAATGTTAAAAAGAACATGGTTATCAAGTGGAGTTCTAAAGGAAAAGAAATCTTTAAAGCTATAAAGTAGGCCATTACATGAGGCTCCAACCCTCATAAATCTATATTTCTCGAATAACTTCATCTTATATGCTTTTGGAGGCACGGATGTAATATCTACCATATTGGTGCAGCCAAATCAAGAAGGACTAGAGCAACCTTTTGCATTCTTTAGCCAAGTTCTTCAGATTATGAGGTGAGATATTCATTCATTGAGAAGCATGTAAATGTTGTGATTAAAAGTTTAAATAAATTCGGGCATTTAGTGTCATAATAGAATTCATCTATTAGTTTCACATACTGGTGTAAAAGATTTTCTTTTGAACAAGGAACTTAATGAAAAGAGATCTGGTTGGATAACCAAAGTCATGGAGTATAATATTGATATAAATGTGACGAAATTAGTTAGGGGGAAAGGGTTTTGTGAGAAGCTAGCTTCTAACCAACATGTTAAATCAAGAGAGGAGGCAAAAGTTGTTATGGTGTTGCAAGATAGTCAAAAACAAGTTGCAGTGAAAGTGGCATACCCATTACTTGTTGGACTCAAGATATTATATATTTTCCTCAAATGGGTCAAAGTCATCAAGGATTGAGTAATTCCAAATGGAGGTATTTCAGAATTCATTATATCCCATATGTGCTTTTAGATAATATTTTGTTCAAAAGGGATGTGAATGGTGTCCTCCTAAGGTGCATCAAGACAGATAAGATAGATAGGGTATTACACGAGTTTCATGATGGAGAGGCGGTGGTCATTTTCCCACAAAATCAACATCTATTAGAATCATGAGGGCTATTTATTATTGGATTAATATTTTCAGTGATTGCTACTCATGGATCGAAAAATTCAAGAAGTGTGCCTTCTTCACAGGTAAAGATAAGCTAGCAGCCCTCCCACTCCATCCTATCTCAGTTAAACAACCTTTCATGTAATGGGGGATGGATTTTATTGGGGTGATCAATCCGAGTTCCAGCCTAGCTCACAAATGGATTCTTACAACCACATAATACTTCACTAAGTGGAAAATAATAGTTGCACTTAAGGAAGAAAATGAAGCTAGCATTTTGGATTTCTACAAAAGTATTGTAACAAGGTTTGGTGTTCCTTCCACTATAATATCATATAATTCCTTATCTTTCATTAGATCAAAGATATCTAATTGGGTTGTTAGGAATGACATCTATTTAAGAACTTCTTCTAATTACTACCTGTGGAAATGGGAAAGCAAAGTCCATGAACAAGAACTTCTTTGAGAATCATAAGAAGAACCCTCGATGAAAATCGGGAGGAATTGGCATACCAAATTGAAATCAGCCTTGTGGGATGATAGAATCACTCCCAAGAAGTCAATCTGTTTATTCCCCTTTCATGTTGGTTTATGGAAGGGAAGCATGATTTCCAATATCCCTTGAGTTACTAGTGTAGACACTAAAATTAGGTCACACTCCCCTTTGGTCCCTCGACAAATAAGCACCCTTCATCACATTCACCTAGCCATGACCCCTTTCACCCCACTAATATTAATTTAATTAAATTAATGCATTATCCTCACTATATTTATTATTTAAATATCTTATTTTAAATAATATCCACACATACAATTCACTTAGACACCTCACCAAGCCAACTCAACCTAAGACCTATTCTTAGTAAGTTTCCATAACTAACTAAGACTTACCCAAACCCTAAAAATCAATGCCTACATTCCCTCTAACCACATTCCCGCATGCTCACAAGAGGCTCTTAGTCTAATCTGTGGGTTAATGACATGAAATCTGAGGAAATCAAGAGGATCTTCCTAGTTTAGTAAACCTAGGAAACCCCCCTTGACCAATGCCGGTTGCCCTTAACATCGCGGTTAAGCCGAACCACCGTTGGTTACCCTTTTAACCCTAAAACAAACTTATTCTCAAGGTTGGAAGTTGAAAGTTGGAATTCATAAGCAAAAGGGGTGAGCACTAACACATCTTATAGAGATAAAACATCTTGAGAGAGTGAATTCAATGAGACCACACATGCAAGGAAGGAGATCAAGCATCTTTTCTTACACAACCATCCAACCAAGATCCGATCTAACCAAGAAAAGAGGAGTGCACATACAGCCCATGCAAAATATTTCTTCGGTTGGTGACCACTTGTAGCCTTCAAGCCTCTCATCAAGCACCTCCATCCTTCACTCATAGGCATTCAAGACCAGAATCCAAGTAAGTATAATGTCATACTTTTCTCGGTGTATTTCATTTCATCATCATTTTATCATCCATTGTTTACCTAACCACCTATTGACCTTCTCCAACATTTCCACCTCCATATACCCATTAAAAACCTCACCAAAGCCTACCCGGTCACCCAATACCTCATCTCGACCAACCAAATCCTTTTTGCAATCACAAAGGGGACCCAAAGCTTGTTATGTTGAATTTCTAGATTTCATACAAGAAGGTGGCACTAGTTATACCTAACCTCCATTGGTTACCCTTAACCGACATCGATCTATGTATTTTTCTGTACAGCCCAGAACAAAGACCTACCCACCAAATTTCATCTCACCCTCATCCACCTATGATCTACCCGAGACCTCTGTCAAACCTGCAGAACACAAAACCAATCATTTGACCTTTGGATTCTATTCTAGCTTAGCCTACTAGATTAGATCTATTCCTTATTGTGTTTTAAGTGAGATACATAAATCATTTCAAATTACAATAGGATTTACTTTGTTTACAACATTAAATTTTTTAAAATAGTGGACTGATAACCATCTAGGAAGTATCACACTTCCGGATCTAGCATACGCTAGGTAGTTCACTGCCCATATTGTTTAACTCCTTCTGGTGGTCTTGCTTTGCATTACAGGTAGTTCCTCCTAGCCAAAAGGAAGCTCTCACAATCAGCTATGGATTTGGAAGTCATATGTGTGCAACAACCCATCAACCAACATTTGAATAGGTATTCCTCCTATGCCCGTTACCCTATCTATTTCATCAACACTTCAAAGAAACGATCTAAGAATCAGGTGAAAATTTTAGCACGCCCAGGTGGGACCCCATCGGGGTTCCTTGCATTTCATTCATTCCTAGGAAAAGTTGTGTGTTTGTTTCCCTTCTAAAAAGCATACACACTAATTTTCTTCCTTGGTAACCACCTCTTCTTTCTATTTGCTCTAAAGGAAACTTTTCTTTTGGTGTAATTAAAAGAAACATTTATTTATGTTTTTGCATTGTAGTGAAAGAGCATCCCTCTTCCTATTCATCTTATTGTGTCATCCAACTTCACATTTCAATTTGGGCTTATAAATAAGTGCATTCCATTCTGATTTATTACATTAGCTCACATTAATTAAGGGCAAATTATACGCTGGAAGTCATGCCCAAGTTGATGGTTGACAAATGAATCGTAGAAGAGCACTTATTTCTTTTTCTCTTTCTCGAGTCTTACCAAACCTCAAAAAATTCAGAATACATACATTCTTAAATAACATCCTACTTGGAAGAAGTTATAGGTGATCACATGATCACGTCACAGTGGGCACCTAGCTCGCTTCTTTGTCGAGTCATACTTTAGAGTGAAGCCCGCCCCCACTATAACATACCTGAAACCTCACCTTTTAGATCTCCTTCTTTGTAGGAAGCCATCCTCACCAAAAATCTATTTCACAATTCATGTGTCAGTCCCTAAATAGCATAAGGTCCATAAACATAATAGAAAAGGCACTCCTAGGATCACATTTTCTTAGTGTTTTCGCTTGGATTTCGTTTTGAGGTGAGAGATCACGTTCTTCACTTTTTTATTCATCCTTGCATGCTCCTCATCAGCTGGTGTATTCTCGGCTTTACCCGAGTGTGTCTGGGCCATATCATCATCATTCTCAGAATTATGGGTCTGATTCTACATCAGATTTTAATTCAAAACCACTTTTCTTTCATCACTATTTCAATTTCATAAGTAACGGTCATCGTTACCTTTTACCACCATCGTTCTAGGTCCTTTTTCTAACCTACTCAAAAGGACATTTTTATTCATTTTCTTCCAATTTTCATAGTCCCTATCACTTTCATAATTCCCATTGGTGTTGTAAACATCATCAGATTTGGCATACCTGCCATATTTTACCTTCTACCTTGTTGTTCACTCACTGTCCATTTTCTACAGTAACCGACAATGGTTACCCCCGACCTGCCTCGATTTTCCTTAATCGACATCGTTAGCCTATTTCACATTCCAACCACCATTTGGTATTAATCTAGTTTTTTTGCTAGATTCACTTGTTCCGCTGTTGTTGTCTAAGGCATTTACAGAGAAGTAGTCCTACGATCAATATTGTTTCACATGGTGCTCGACTCAAGACAAGAAAGCACACTCGTATTTCATGCCAGTTTCCAACCACTCCCACCTAGTCCTTCACCACCTTCCATTTTATCATCAGCCATGGAGCCCATCTAGCCTATTACTATCACTACCGGAGATGAGGAGTTCACACGACTCCTTGACCAAAACCCTATCGCCATGCAGTTTTACCTTTCTCACTCGTCCACTCAAGATGCCTCGGGGAAGTTGATATACGGCATGCCCGTATCTATCCCCCTAATTCTCATATCCACTCCCCGCATCGGCCCCATCTGGCTAAGTGCTACCCACATCTACCTTACCCCAAGTCATTTCATAGTTAGGTCCTATACCCGATATGACTACCACATCTGTTACTTTTGTGGCACCTGTTACATCCACCGTACCCTCGACAACTACCCCAAACACAATCTCCTCCACCCCTAATGTCTCACACATACCCGTAGCTACATTATCACCTCCAGTGTCGGTGACCCCTACCCCCTTTCAGAACATGGTCCTTTCCATTCCACAATCATTAGCCCCTATTTTCACTAGGGTTACCACAACCCTTCAACCCCCATATACATACTACCAACAACCTCCCGTTTCATCCATTATACATTCCGGGTATGTACCCCTATTTCATTTCACTACCTTCTTCTCAATTAACCTACATGGCAGCCCCATACAATGGAGTGCTACCCCTATTATATGCCCAAAACCAACCCTCTAATGCTATGGGAGGCACCCAATCATCGCAACCCACCAATGACCTAATTAAATTGATGTTGGACAAGATGCTAGACATTAGAGGCATCGGTTTCGGCTCCCGCAACACTCTCACCTACGATGAGATTTATAATGAGCCCATTCACCCATCCATTCCTATCCGCTCATACCCCATGCATTAGGAAATGCCTAAATTCAATCATTTCAATAGCAAAGAAGACCCAAGCAGCATTTGCGGTCATTCAAACATGGGTGTTATTTGATCACTCATGATGATGCCTTGCTCTTGAGAACCTTTCCCATGTCCCTCACTAGACCTGCATTAGATTGGTATAGTGGGTTACCTAAACACTCTATATTCTCATTCAATCAGGTAGCCCAAGCCTTCTTGGATCATTTCTCTATCAATATTGTCAAGAAGGTTACCATGACCGATCTATATTCCACTCGTCAGTATGAGGATGAATCTATCATAGATTTTGTCACTCAAGCAATGCATAGCCCGATCAACCAACTTACCTTCTAACTGCCACAAACAAAACTCATTGAGCTCTTCACATAGGCTTGTGCTAGGCTTATTTCACCGACCTTGCAGGTCCAAACCTTTCGAACATTCGACAAAGCATTCACTATGGAACGAAAGTTAGAGATTTGGGCCATCGAAGAGAAGAAAATCCAATTATGCAATAAGAATTTGGCAATCAAGTCGAATGATACCTCTTCTTCTTCCAAACAACAGACCAATTATTCAAAAGCTAAGGGCACCGCTAACGCAGTGGTACTCAAGGCCAGCCCAGCACATCCATAAAATTAGGCTACCCCCTCATCTAATCTCTCACCTATCCAGACTTTTCAATTTAGACAAGAGCAGTGGAAATATACCCCAATCGGGGAGCCTTACTCTTCTGTCTTAGAAAATATTATCAAAGCCGGAGCCATCACCCTTCCACCTATAAAACCACACACTGGTTTTGACCCTACTCGCCCCATGCCCGCATGGTATAAATAACATGATTTTGTAACTATCATCGAGTAAAGGGTCATAGTGATGGAAACTACATCACTTTCAAAAATATTGTCCAAGAAATGCTCGAGAAAGGCAAGTTAACCGTGGATAATCCTAATGCACCTGCCAACCAAAACCTACATATCTTCAAGAAACCATTTCCCAACCATGCCCCTTCGTCTGATCAAACCTGGTGAGACCTCAACTCATGATACCCATACCCGTGAGGTTCACGCTATCTTTAATGATGTACCTATTACCTCCCAATTACCCCATATTCCTTCCATAGAGGAGATCCTAGCCCAAAATCCTCCTTCCGCATTGGAACCAACCTCCCTTGTTCCTTCACCAATAGAGGAACACCTTTCATCTCCTTCATCACCTATGGAGGAGTCTTCACTAACATTGAGACCATCTCACCCCTGGCTTCACCACTTAGAGAACCTTTACCCACAGTACCTCCTCCACCCATAGAGGAGCACCTATTACCTCCTCCACCCATAGAGGAGCACCCATTACCTCCTCCACCCATAGAGGAGCACCTATCCATTCCTCCACTTATAGAGGAGCTCCCATCATCTTCTCCACCCATTATAGGCCAGTTGAGATACCTTTGCCTCTTGGTGAGCATTCTCCTTTAGCCACCCAAAATCCTACAGACCTACTTTCGGCTCTCTTACCCACGGAAGCTGAAGCTAGCCAATTCCCATCTCTAAGACACATTTTATGGGAATTTCCAGTAGGTCCTCACCAACTCCACCTACAGGCATTCTGCATTCTCATGTTTGGCTAATCACTTAGATTATGTGGATAGGGCTCTACTATGGGGGCACCTTTTACTCCCCGTCTCAACACAGATGTAGAGATCCCTTGCTGATACCTCCACTATCTACCCAAAAATATTTCAACCAATCAAACCAAACCCAACCACCTCTATCACAACCCCTTCCACGACACTTGTTATAGCTCAAACCACACCCTTACCCATAACTCAACCTACACCTAAACCCAAACCCATACCTACAACATTTGTCTCGACTAAACCCATTACCACTTTAGGGGTCACCCCAACCACCAGCCTTACTCATCCACCTATCAAAATGGATTTAGCCACATCCTCTAAATTCAACACTACACCTACTCTAACACCCAAATAGAAGAAATAAACTCATCAACCTCATATCACACCTATGCTTGTCTTATCTATCTTAAGGCCTCAGCTACCCAACATGGTCAAACAACATCCACCCATCAATAAACCAAAAATACTGGACGACCAACCCATTCCTTCCTCATAAACCTCTAACCTACCTAGATGCCTAACCCGACTTACCCTGCACCTACAACATTCTTTACCACCCATACCTCCAATACTCTAAGCTATTGCTTCACTACCTACTACACTTTAGTCACTATCTCGCACAACTCAAGCACTGACCCATGTCATCTACCTTCACAACACCCTGTTATCCCCGTGGGTAACTCACCCTCTTCCTCCATCTCGCTTTTCCTTCTAGACCTGTACACCCACATCACATTTACCCAAGAAGGTGCAACCCAAAAAAAAAACTCCACTACCCCACAATAAGGTAGTCAAAATGGCCACACACCCTCCTACCTATCCATCTACTATACCCATACCTAAAGAAACACGAATGAGACCTAAAACAAAACCAGCACCCAAACCCATGGCTCGACCCCCTCCTCTTCTAAAGACCGTTCCTCAACAATCACCTACACCTACACCCAAACCCACGTTTACTTCCCATTGTGATCCACTAGCAAGATCTTATGCCAAAATTTTAACCAACCTCCTTGAGACCTCTGTCATCACATTACCACCACGACCACCCCCTCAAACCCAAGCCAAAAGGGTTTGATGATACTAAAATTTGTGCATACCATCATGTGCTAGGACACGATGTGGAGAAATACAAGGCCTTGAAAACCATCCTTATCCAATTGTGTCCACCAAAACCAACTTTTACGACGAACAACCTTCTCGACAAGGATCCTGCTTCACCAACACCCATTCCCACACTGCCCACTCAATGACCACAACCTCCACCCTCACCTCTCCTAGAGCCACCCCCAAGATTTGAAATTAACATGGTTCACATCAGAGAACTTGCCACGCCACCACCCAAATGTCGTTGCGCCCAACTGACCTCACAGGGTTTTTCTCCTCCAGTAGGTTTTTACCCGTCGTGTCGTTATACCACTCACCCTACACCTTCTCCATTTTCTAACTCCCCTCAAATCAACATGATACATGTCACTACACGTGTGGTAGAAGGGTAAAGAAAAGGCAATTAACCCACCAACCAATCCTATACCCAACATACCATCTATACCCATACCTAAAATAACTATCCACGGCCCCACGTACCCCATTTCTAATGGTGTCACACATCGCACCATGCTCAAACAATTACACCAATCACCCCTCAAAATGTCCTTATATGACCTCATCCAAACCTCAGAATCCCATCGTCAAGCTCTCATGGAGGTTCTTCAATCAATTGAGGTTTTACCTAATGACCCTACACCCGTAGCCTCCATTATCACACCCCATCATGTAGCCTCTCTCACCAAATTACCACCTTCATCTTCACCCCACCTTGTTCACCAAGTGGCCTCCCTTAGCTTCTCAGAGGAAGAGATCGCGCCACACCAAAATGATGACCCGGACCCTGCCCTCTTCATCTCTATCCACATCGATGACATACGGGTATGCCGTGTGATGATTGATGGGGGCACTAGCATTAACATCATTTCATCCCATGCATTCGCTCAAATGCGCATACTTGAAAATTGCATGCATAAACACCCGGTCATGTTACATTCATTCAATGATGTTATCACCTTTACACTAGGCACCATCATCCTCCACATTTGTGTGGGCCCCACACTATTCTAGAATTGTTTTACATTTTTAAGGGGGAATTCAATATAACTTGTTACTTGGTAGACCCCTGAATCCATGTCATGGGTTATGTTCCTTCCACTTTATATCATTGTGTAAAGTTTGAACATGAAGGACACACCTATACCATTCCAGCTAATCCATCACCTTTTAAAACATGCAACATGCTTTACCGACCCAATGATGTGCTCATACCTATCAAGTCATCTACCTCCGTGACCACTACCGCTTCACCTACACCTCCACCAACCAAGTAAAGATGTTGCATTTACCACACATACCTCCTCTATTCCTACTACTTCCATAACCTCCATGGCTGACCCATTAGCTTCCCAATCTGTTAAATCCACCTCTTCATCAACCTCCGACACATCATCCATTCTAGCTACCTACATACCAACCATTGATCCCTTGGAAGGTGTTTTTCAACACCTCACTGGGGGAGTACCGCCTATATAGTGTCAACACATTCCTTACTCCACAAGAGTATGGAAGCCTTCACCAACACCCTCATTATGATCACCGCATAGGAGAACACCTCCTTTATGGTCCTCCTCATCTTTGTACTAGTCTCACCTATGGGGGACTTGATACTACCACTTACACACCTGAACCACCATCACAAACCCGCCCATTTTCCACTGACTTCCAATCACTTACCAATCACCGTTTTCACCCACACCTTCCTACACCATTGTGCATGGAAGGGTTTTGGTTTTGGATTTTACAAGAAAGGCCACCATACCATTATTCCATGTACCACCCGCAAACATAATGATCATAGTGGTATCGGCTTCCCCAAACCACCTACCAAATAGGCCCGCATTGAACTCATTAAGGACACTAGCCCTTCTCCACCTTCTTCTCCACCTTCATCACCACCGATGGAGTCGATGGATCCTAAATCTATCCCTCCTAACTTTTTTTTTTCATAAACACCATTTCCTTGGGGCCTCTAACTTATCAATGTGAGGGTGAGTCCCCTTCCACTCTTCCCTTCCTATATCCTGAGATGATCGATGACAACACACCTTCAATAAATGTCATTCAATGTCAGGATGATGAATCCATACTCACCTACCTTGGTGTAGAAGACTCATATATTCATCAATCATTACCCCTCGAGACACAAACCATGTTGAATGAATGACTATGAGATCAACATTCATACTCGGGACAACCCGCACATCTTAAAGATCGATAATCTTTAGATGTTATTGAACACAAAGCCATCACTTATTTTCTCAGAGATCATAACCATGCTTTCACTTGGTCTTACATAGACATGCCGGTATTGACCCCACCATAGTGGTCCACAATATCGTAATCGCGTTTCGATGCTAAACCCATCAAACAAAAGTGAAGAAAATGCACCCTCGTATTGCTCTTCTCATCAAAGAAGAACTTCAACACCTTCTTTCCATTTTCCTTCATCTTACCCATTGATTATCCTCGTTGGATTTCTAAGATTTTCCCTACATTACTAAAGCAACAAGGGACTTCACATTTACATGACTTCCGTGACCTCAACCTAGCTTTCCCAAAAGATGACTTTCCCTTGAAAGATTGACTTTGGTTGACTCACTGCTGGTCATGAGATGCTATCACTCATGGATGGCTTCTGGTTATAACCAAATTTTTCTTGCCCCAGAAGATCAACACAAGACCTCATTCATCACCCCTTGGGGGACCTTTTTCTATCGAGTCATGCCTTTTGGCCTTAAAAATGCCTGGTGCCACATATCAATGGGCTATGACTTACATCTTCCATGACATCATGCATCGCATATTGGAAGATTACGTGGATGATCTCTTGGCCAAATATAAATGTCACTCTGAGCACCTTGTCATCCTCAAACCATATTTGACTGCCTCATTAAATATTGCATCCACCTTTAGCCTAAGAAGTGCGTCTTTGCATGGTTCTTTCAAGAAAGCTCCTGGGATTTATCATTTCCCTCCATGGTATAGAAGTTGACCCTGTTAAAGTCAAGGCCATTCTGGAAATGCCTCCACCCACTAACCTTAAACAACTCCGTAGCCTGTAAGGTAAGTTGTAGTCTATTCACCATTTCATTTCACAATTATCAGATCGGTGCCAACCATTTCATCATCTGCTCAAGAAGGATGTCTCCTTTAAATGGGATGATGATTATCACAAAGCTTTTGAGGCTTAAAACAATACCTTCTCCAACCACCCGTACTCATCCCACCTAAATACGATCAACCTTTTTACCTATACATATATCTACTACCGATCACTCCTTGGGAGCCATGCTCGCTCATCGTGATGAACAACATAGGGAGAAGGTGGTTTATTACATCATCCATACTCTTTTAGACTACGAAACCTGATACACCCATCCCAAAAAAATTTACTTAGCCTTAGTTTTCATTGCCACCAAACTCCATCATTACCTACTTAACCACAAAACCTATGTTGTGACCAACACCGACCCCTTACACTTCATGTACGCCAAACCTTATCAAAATCAGCGTGCCGCATGATGGCTTATGCTTTTAGCTGATCTTGACCTCGAATTCATTCATCAAAATTCCATCAAGGGCCAAGCTATCGCCGACCAATTGGTTGATGCACCTATTTCTGGGGATCAACCTTCTAATTTTGACTTTCCAAACGAGTTAATTACTACCCTTTCCCTAGACAAACCTCCTTATCAAATGACACTCTTTTTTATGGTTCTAAGTGTCAGCGTGGGGGTGGGGCTGGTATTATCCTCATTCCTCTTGATGGAGAACCCATGCCTTTGTCTTTCAAACTAGATTTTGAATGTACCAACAATGTTGCCAAATATGAAGTGCTCGTACTAGGTCTCCAAGCCACCTATGCCCTAGATGTTAAATCAATCAACATCTTTGGTGATTCTCAATTGGTCATAAACCAAGTCAATGGTATGTACCAATGTCATAATGAGATACTTAAAAAGTATAAACATCATGTAGACATACTTTTGACCACCTTTGATCGTTACACCCTTCAAACCATCCCACGTTCAACTAACAAATTTACAGATACCATGGCCTGCTTAGCTTCCCAAATACCCACTTCACCCGCTAATTCTAAAATCTTTGTCACCATACAATGCCTCCATTCACCTTCTTATTTACCTCATGATTTTTACTTGATCGGAACCAATACCCCTAACCTAAGTGACCTTTGGTATAAACAATACTCTGACTACCTTTCTTTCTCCATCTTACCTCCTGATCTCACCCATAATGGACAACATTCCTTCCTTAAAAAGGTCTCTCATTATGTCATCCTGGGAGGACTCCTCTATAAGCGTGGATTTGATGGTATTCTCTTACGATGCCTCACAAGTTTTGAAATTCCTTATACCATTAAGGAGGTTCATGATGGCATATGTGGAGGTCACTTTAGTGGCCTTGTTGTTGCTAAGCGTATTCTTCATCTAGGCTATTACTAGTTGACCCTTAACCATGATTGTTGTGACTATGTCAAATGTTGTGTAAAATTCCAACAACATTCCAACCTTCATCATACACCCAGTCATGCCTTATAGGTCACTCGTGACCTTTGGCCCTTCTCTCAATGGGGTTTGGATCTTGTCAGAGAAATCAATCCTCATTCTTCCCAATGCCATCAATGGATCATCACTGCTACTAAATACTACACAAAATGGGTAGAAGCCATACCACTCATTTCCATGAAAGCTAAGAAAATATGTGAGTTCATTAACCACCACATCATTTGTCGCTTTGGTGTTCCTCATCACCTCATCACTGAAAATGGAAAACAATTAAAAAAAAACATTACAAAAACTTTGTGATGCCTTCGACATTCAGCTTAGTTTCTCATCACCCTACTACCCACAAACCAATGGCCAAGCCGAATCCACTAAAAAAACCCTCAACAAAATTCTCATGAAAGTGGTTGACGATACTGGGAAGGATTGGCATACGCACATTCCTTTTTCCCTGTGGGCATACCGCACTAGTATTCATACTTCCATTGTGGCCACACCTTTTCTCTGGTCTATGGTACAGAGGCTATTCTACCTCTCAAAGTCTAGATCCCCTCACTCCATATTTCTCTCCATGACATGCTCACTGATGATGACTTTCGTCAAGACCGTTTAGCATAGCTAGAGTTATTAGATGAACGTCATCTTAATGCTCTAGATCACCTTCAAGTTTACCAACAATGTATCAAACGTGCCTATGACAAATGTGTTCATAAATGAACCTTCCAAGTGGTACCTTGTCCTGAAAGAAAATCAACACGTAACCAAAGTAGAAAAAAGTAAATGTGGCAATTTTTCTCCTAATTGGCTTGGACCATACATCGTGACTCATACTCTATGGATAGGTGCTTATAGTTTATCTTCTCTCGATGGTAAACCCAAGCCTGAGCCCCTAAACACCTTGCATATTCGACCATTCTATTGTTGACTCATTGTCCTACCTCACCCTTTGTCTCTCTCAGGCTCATCCCTTGAGCACTACCCACTCCATACACCTCCCTAATGATTAAACAGAATCATGTGAGTACCCGTCACTTGTTATCTTCCCTTGAATATGTGTACCATGACACTGCACATAGCATGATTCTCATGGATACTTTTCATCTACCTTTAGATGAGATCCCATGGTCATTTCACCTTGCCTTTTGAACAAGATTCCTATCCTCCACCTTGGTCTTGTCCATGACTTCAAAGACCTCACATGGGACCAAACTCCTTGAGTCAAACTTCTCATAAAAAGATGACTCCCTCAAAAGGACATCTTCCTCTCGACAAATTGCTGCTATAAATAGACTACTCCCTCAAAGGATAGCTATGTGAAGCTCTAAAATAAAATAAAATAAAAAATAAAAAATGAGAGAAACTAAAGCTTCCCACATCGATCAACTTCACGAAGACCTCAAGGAGTTCCATATTATTTATCTCATATAGACTTCCCACATCGATCAGTCTATCAAAACAAAACAACTTTTTGTCATGGACTTGCCCATTGTGACCTAGGACCTCTTGCCCAAAGGGCCTGCTACCTCATACCATATAAAAATTAACTACCTTTCACCCTTCTTACCATTCCCACTCTCATTTCCTCATTTCCTCAAGGGACATCTTAGAATTTAGACATTTGGTGATCATGTGACTACTTTTCATCATAGAACATGTCAATCGTGCAATGTCTTTAGGGTCTTATGTTCATCACCTCCTCCAAGGTATGATCTACTCGGTATGATCCTACCCAATCAGGTGGCTTTATTGCCCCCTCTTATCTTTTAACCATCTTTGTTTACATTTTGATTACCTTATACAAGACTTGGTCCTCGACGCTTACCTTTGGGGTAATCCTCCTCTTTCACCATAATCACTTTCACCTACATCATTTTACCTACAATCTACCCACACCTATCAAACCTAAACCCACAACATGCCCAAAAACCTACCATCTCATTTTCATATTCTTCCCTAGCTCATGGGAGAACTACATCGGCCTGAGGTCCCTTTTCACCGGGACTATGTAGGTAGCACTTCGAGGGCATGGGGCCCTTGGAGGTTAGCTCGGCCATTCTCTACCCTAAACAATTCATCAACCATGCCTAACTCACCATTTACATCACATTTCACTTAGTTCCCTTTTATATACAAAATTGGAAATTAAGCCACATACATAACAATTTGCTACATATTTTATACATTTATTATGCTTACCATTTCTCTATCATCACTATGCATAGATTATACCACATCTCACATATGACCCATAGTATCATTCATTACAAAAAATAATGAATCACAACTTCACCTACTTTCAATATATCCATGCCTATCGACTCAACCATGCCTAACCAACCTAACTCATCCAACCATAACCTAACTCAACCATGCCTAACCAACCTAACTCGATCCATGCCTATAACCTGACTCAACCATGCCTATAACCTGACTCGATCCATGCCTAAACCGACTTGACTCCATCATGCCTAACTCACCTAATTTCCATCCACATCAAAGTAACAAATCCATATCTCATCTAACACAAGCCATAAACCAATATCTCATAAACACATCAACAAATCACAAAATACCATGTATCTCATCATATAAATCAATCAATATGTATCTCAATATACATGCCCATCTCATCATGTCCATCATCTCAAAAATGTCAGCACGCATAGGCCAATATACAATACAAAATTTCATCGGCACGCAGGCCGGTCTCATATATACAAAAAGAATGAATCAATACAAAATCTCTTCGACACAAGTCGGTATATGCTCAAAATATACAAAACCACTCATACATCCTCACTTTCTCTGCACGTAGGCGAGTATATATCACAAAGAATAACTATCCTCACTTTCTTCGCACACATAGCCGGTATGTGATAAAAATACAACTATCTTCGCACGCAGTGCCAACATATATATCAAAAAAATAAATAATATACATTAAACATCAAGTGACCGCATATCAGGCATCTCACCGGATGTCCTCCATCTCTGTATCACCTGTACCCTTGGCCTCTGTGTCCCTACTAGCACCTCACCTAGCTAGTCTCCATGCGCTAGTGGCCTCTCCTTGATCAAGCCTTGGAGCTCACTGACCTCCTGTGCTCTCCACACTATGAGTGTGGGATCTCATCCTCTCACTTTGGCGCCTGTTGTGCCCTGTACTCGGCATAGGATATGAAATCTATCCTAGCTGCCATAAGCTGGTCTGATAATATCTCACCTCACCTAGGGCATCCCGTAACTTGGATACAGGCATGCTCTATGGTGGTCCCATAGGTCTCGGCCCCTAAACCTTCCTGCACAGTAACCTTCTTGCACCTTGTGCTCGCTGTGAATCGGGACCTACTCCTGGTGCCTGTGGTGGTGCCCCTACCCCTATGCTTGTATCTAGGCTGTAAGGCCCCAATCTATGCCTGGGCTGTGGCCAACTGGCCCTGTAAACCTACCACCTGAGCTGTAAGGCTATCACCATCCCCGACCATCTCCATCTCCTCCATCTCCTCCATCCACCATCTGGGCCTGCTAGGTTGGCTACCTATACACGTAGCTCTGCTACCTCTGCCTCAGAGCCCTCTAGTTGTGTCTGTAGTATACCCAACTAGGTAATCAACGTTACTACTACCGCCCTCGTAGGGTGCATCTCTCACTTTGTAATGGTAGCTAGGTCTGGCTGCCCAGTCTTGGTGGTATGGTTCGTGAATCGAGCCATCTACCACCACTTACATGTACCTATCTCGTACATCCGGCCTCATCTATCCACCACCGATCCACTAGCTTGCTGCTCCTCCTCCCCTTTTTAGGCTTTTGTAGGCTGTGGTAGAGGTAAGGGCCTCTCCATGTCATCTCTTCGATACTGTGGGAAGGGCGGAGGAATGTCCTTTAAGAGCCCGAACTGCCGTCGGACTCTATGTCTACTGGGATCATCTCATCCTCCCCGGCACGGTGACCCTGTATCCACCTCTCTAGCTGGAGCTCAGCTAGCTCCTCATGCATATGCCTATATGAGGGGAATCCCACATATGGCCTCCAGATAATGTCCACTCTCGGACAATCCCTCCAGTAACTACCGAAAATGGGCCACATCATGTGTCGGCCTATCCGATCTCGCTCTCCTATCATTGACACCCATCTCCTGTATCCCACCACACAAATCTAGGTGGGAATGCATCTACTTGAGGCATCCCTATAGGTCACATGCACACTATGTGCTCGTATGCCCAATAGTGTAGTATAAATGTACAACACAGTTAAACTGCGCACCACCCATATGCCCACAACTCTCTATATAGCTGCACCAAGAATGTTGGTGCCTAGGAAAAGCGTGTCTCATGAACCATCATATCATGGAGTACCCCCATTAGTGATCGGGGAAAGCATCCACCCTCTACATCTAGTAGTGCATAGTAGCACACTACCTCCATCAATAGAACCACTAGCCTCGTCTCATCCGGATGGGCTAGGTACATCTCTCCATAGCTCAAACTAGCACTATGGAATCTCAGATCAGCCGCCCCTCACCAAAAACTATCCCAATCAACTCCTTTGAGGCCTGGAGGAGATAGAATACACCTGGGAACCCAATATGGGTAGCCATAAAATCTGGAACACGTCCTCAGGGTGATAGTCATCTCACCCGTTGGAAGGTGGAATGTGTTGGTCGGGATCCCATCTATCGATGAGCATGACCATCAAGTTGGGCTGCCGAACAACATGTCGTAGTAGCAATGAATCCCACTCAATCCCACTACCTCCACATGCTGCAGCTCCAAAGGGGTCACTATGCTGTGCAATGTCACTAGTAGAGGCGGAACCCTATCCCGCATATATGTAATTGCGCTCTCCCCTACATCCAATCCAAACATGACATTAATCTACATTTACCATGACCATATTCACCAATTATCATTACCCTCCACCCTATTTTCACCCTACCCATCTCAACTACCTAGCCCACATCACTTTTGGACCCTTGTGCCTCAAATCTCGATCGATGCCGGTTCATCCTAACCGACTCTAGTCACCCTTAAACCAACATCGGTCACCTGTTTGGTGACCGATACCGGTTCACCTTTACTAACCACGGTTACCATGTAACCAGCATCGGTCACCTGTTTGGTGACCGATACTAGTTCTACCCAACCGACGCTAGCCAAATGTGACCGACGCTAGTCGCATCACATCATGGAAAAATCGTGACTTCCCAAACCCCCATTTTCTAAAAATCACCCCTTCCCCTTTTACCCCACCTACAATGACCTAAACTACCCCTGGACCTCTACCCACCCCACCTATACCATTTACTACCCTTCCCCTCCCTCTTTTTCCCGTTATTCCCCCATACCCAAATTTTATTTTTACCCACCCACAAACAACAAAAACCCACAAAAACCTAAAATAACAATTATCCAACCCTCTAATCTATCCAATTAACAATGTAGAGTTGGGCACTTACCTCATCACGCTGCCGCCATCTCGGTGGCACGTTTGGCCGTTGTGTCGATGGCCCGCCAGATCCCTCTCTAGCCTCTTCCATCACCGAATAGCTACTTGTAACCTCTAACCAATCAAATCTCTCACCCTGATCCCGTGGACCCACTGCTCACCAACCAAACCCTTGTCCAATCACACTGCCAACTCACTGTCCCATTTCCTCCGGACACTTTTCTCTCTTTTTCTCTTTTTTTGTCATTTTCTCACTTCACAAATAACAAATGAATAATAAAAATGTGGATTTTTTGTTTTTATAACCAACCCGACCTAACCGACGTCAGTTACCCTTGACCGGCATCGGTCACGTGCCCTACCTCACCATCGTCGGTTTTCCTATACCGATGTCGGTTTTCCATGACCGCCATCGGTCATCCTCACCTACACATTTCCCTCAATTAAGCCCCTTTTACCCCACCCTTTACCTTGATCCTTTACCCCACCCCTCACCCTGATCCTTTACCCAACCCATTTACCTTACCTTTCCTGACCTCCTCATTTACTACCTCCATTTTTCCTCCTTTGGGGACTCATTATTTTACCCTACCTTGGCTTGGCCTTACCCATGCGTGACCTAGATATTTGGACTGGACCATCACTAGTGACCTTTGACCTCATGTGTTCGCTATACCTTGTGGCACTATTACCTGTGTTGATTGACCTGATGACCTTACCTAGCCTATTCATCATGACCATTTTTATCCGACCCTACCTTTGGTGTACTGGAACATACCTAAACGTTCCTGCACCTAACCTACGATTGTGTTTCCTGACCATATCCTATACCTTGGATACCGGATTCACTTCCACCTTGTTTGGATAAACCAATCAACCTTAGATGATGTAGAGTTTTCTTGCTCTTCAACCCGATAGTGTGCTGTAGTTTATTCGTGTGCGTGTGTTTGACTGTTGCTACCTTTGACCCAAACCCATTACCTAGATTTCCCATGTAGACCTTTAACTCTTTCTCCCCCATGCCCACCTACCTCTTCCTCCCATTTACCTTTTATCAAACCACTCACTGATTCTCCCTTCTGCCTCATCAGTTCCTAGTTTGAGGGGGATCACCTTCACCCACACATGGGGCAACCACATCTTATTTTTGTTAGCGTCATCTTACCAATACAAGCTATGCAACAAAAAAGGGGCAAAATGTAGACACTAAAATTAGGTCACACTCCCCTTTGGTCCCTCAACGAATAAGCACCCTTCATCACATTCACCTAGCCATGACCCTTTCACCCACTAATATTAATATTAATTTAATTAAATTAATGCATTATCCTCACTATATTTATTATTTAAATATCTTATTTTAAATAATATCCACACATACAATTCACTTAGACACCTCACCAAGCCAACTCAACCTAAGACCTATTCTTAGTAAGTTGCCATAACTAACTAAGACTTACCCAAACCCTAAAAATCAATGCCTACATTCCCTCTAACCACATTCCCGCATGCTCACAAGAGGCTCTCAGTCTAATCCATGGGTTAATGACATGAGATCCGAGGAAATAAAGAGGATCTCCCTAGTTTAGTAAACCTAGGAAATCCCTCCTTGACCGATGCCGGTTACCCCTAACCATCGCTGGTTAAGCCGGAACCACCGTCGATTACCCTTTTAACCCCAAAACAACCTTATTCTTAAGGTTAGAAGTTGAAAGTTGGAATTCATAAGAAAAGGGTTGGTGAGCATTAACACATCTCAAAGAGATAACACATCTTCAGAGAGTGAATTCTAGTGAGACCACACATACAAGGAAGGAGATCAAGCATCTTTTCTTGTACAACCATCCCAGCCAAGATATGATCTAACCAAGCAAAGAGGAGTGCACATGCAGCCCATGCAGAAGCTTTCCTTTAGTTGGTGATCACTTGTAGCCTTCAAACCTCTCATCAACACCTCCATCCTTCACTCATAGGCATTCAGACCGGAATCCAAGTAAGTATAACGTCATACTTTTCTGGTGTATTTCATTTCATCATCATTTTATCATCCATTGTTTACCTAGCCACCTATTGACCTTCTCCAAAATTTCCACCTCCATATACCCATTAAAAACCTCACCAAAGCCTACCCCAGTCACCCAATACCTCATCCCGACCAACCAAAGTCCTTTGTGCAATCACAAAGGAGACCTAAAGCTTGTTCTGTGGAATTTCCAAATTTCCACAGTAACCAGCACCGGTTATACTTGACCACCGTCGGTTACCCTTAACCGACATCGGTATCTGTATTCCATATAGCCCAGAATAGAGACCTACCCACCAAATTTCATCTCACCCTCATCCACCTGTGATCTACTTGAGACCTCTGTCAAACCTGCAGAACCAGAACCAATCATTTGACCTTTGGATTCTATTCTAGCTTAGCCTGTTAGATTAGATCTATTTCTTATTTTGTTTTAAGTGAGATACCTAAATCATTTCAAATTACAATAGGATTTACTTTGTTTATAGCATTAAATTGTTTAAAATAGTGGACTGACAACCATCTAGGAAGTATCACACTTCCCAAATCTAGCATATGCTAGGTAGTTCACTGCCCATATTGTTTAACTCCTTATGGTGGTCTTGCTTTGCATTACAGGTAGTTCCTCCTAGCCAAAAGGAAGCTCTCACAATCAGCTGTGGATTCGGAATTCATATGCGTGCAACAACCCATCAACTAGAATTTGAATAGGTATTCCTCCTGCGCCCGTTACCCTATCTGTTTCGTCAACACTTCAAAGAAATGATCTAAGAATTAGGTGAAATAGCTAGCCTTGGAGATTATCAAGCACTTGGAGTTGTTTAAATTTCTAGCTATGGAAGTCAGGTATACATAACTCATAGAGATAGAAGAGATAAGAAACTAGGCCATGAAAACAATGGAAAAGGACCAAGCTCAAATCAAGATGAGCTTTGATAGAAAATCCAAAAATAGAACTTTCTAGGAACGAGACTTAGTTTTGAAATGGGATGCAGATAGAGCCAAACCAGAAATAAACTCTAAGTTTGATGTAATATGGAGTGGCCCTTACCTGATCTCAGGGTGTAAAGAAAATAATGTTTTCTAATTGCCAAAGCTTGACAAAGAAGAATTGTAAATTCCAGTCAATGAGATCTACTTAAAGCATTGTTGTCAAGGATGAATATTGTTTCTGTACATACTAGTTTAGGTTCTTAACTCCTCTAAGTGCTTGTAGCATATTGTTCTGTTGTAGTTAGGTTTTCTTTTGGATAAGTGATTATGCACTCTCTGCATGTTCCATTAGGGATATGTATGATATTTTTATTCTTACATAGTTTTGGTTTGTTTTTGGTGCACTTTCAAGTTTCGGAAGGGTCAGTGATGAAGTAATGTCCCGTAGTGTTCGAGAAAAACAAGAAGTTTCGACATCGAATATTTTCATCAATCGAATGACTCCATGCCTAATGGATGCAAAATCAATGGTCTTTCAGATATAATAGGCAAATCACCCCGCAAGTCACCAAATTTTTTTCTGATTTTCCCCTTGCAAAGTGGATCAACCTACTGTGTCCGAGAATTAATAGTTAATGGGATTAGTTTGTAAGTAATTTCATGGTGAGTCGGCAAGCTATGACAAGGGTTTGGAGCCATATCTTATTAATGCGTGTTAACCATGTATCAGCTAGCTTCACTCATCATGCACTACCACCTCTTTCTTGTCACATGAAAACATCCTCCTTGACATGCATTAATGCCCTTATTGACGTGCGCCAATCGCTTTCTCCTTGACGTGTGTCAATGCCATTTTTGGTGCATGTCAACCACTTCTTCCCGATACACATCAACACCCTTTTTGACACACATTAACCACTTCCTCCATGACGTGTGTCAATGCCCTTGTTGATGCAAGTCAATCGCTTCCTCTTATCGTGTGATAATGTATTTTTCTGTCACATCATAACTCCCCTCCTTTTCATGCATATTTCTACCTTCCCGTTGTCTCGCCTTCTCTTCGTGTGACAACATATCTTCTTGTCATGCGTCAACCACCTTTTGGTAACACACATCAACCTCCTCACGGTCCCATGACAAAATTTCTTCTTGTCATGTGAAAAATCATTCCCTCATCGGTGGTGACTCTTTCCGTTCTCATCGAGCTTTAGCTAGTGGTTTCTATCAGGAGACAACAAGGAGTTTCAGATATGACCAGACATTAATGACACCATACAGGGTATCTCAACAACTAGATTAATGAGGTATGGCACCCATGTTTTCCATGCAAGAAAAGTACCATTGGAAATCAAACTAGTATGGTTTCCCATACCTCCGTATGGGAAATTAATGAAATATGTCGGTTGGTATCTCCTTTTCTCTATATATATGTAATTTCCCCTTCATTTAAAGTGGGGATATTTTGAAATTGTAAAGGAACTCGCAAAAATTATTCTAACACTTTTGTGAGTCATGCAGCCTTGAATTTATGCATTTTGTGAAGGATTATTTCCTTGTGCCTATATTATAATGGATTGTGCATCATTTTAAGAAATAAAATTAGTGTTTTGTGGCTCTTCTTTCCCTAGCTTGATTTATATTGCATTTCTTGCCTTCTATTATATTTTGCAAGTATATTGTGCATACTATGTTCCTTTATAGGATTTAAATTTGTTGTGCTCCACGAAATTGGAGGTTTGAATGTGTTTTGGGACTTTAGCACTATTTTTGCCCTCTTCTTCCCAATTTTCCCCACTTTCACTCACTGGGAATCTCTCTAGTCTTGTTTTGGTGTTATCTCCCCCCTTAGTTTAGGATTTACATTTTTATGTATTTTTATCTCTCTGGTCCCTTGGAATTGATAGTTTAGGAGTAGGTTAGCATTGGAATAGGTCATGAACCATCCTTCTCTCGGAGTTTTTGTCAATCATAAGATTCCCACGCCTTGAGACAATTTCGTGTTGCTTAAAAGTAGGGTTTGTAATGTGCAAATCCTAGGGTGCTACTTTTCGACATAAAAATTTATCCTTCTCTTCTCCATGGTTGTGCTTCCAATTTGGTAGCCAACTCAATTGCTTATGCCCATGATTTGAAGTGTTGTGAATCTAGTGCTGCTCTTAGGTAAGGAAGTAATCCCGAAGTAAACCATTCTATCTTTTGTTTGTTTGTTAGTGGTTCTTCCAACTTCCTAGTAACATTCTTGAATATTTGGCTGAAATCATTTATGACTCTCCTTCATTTTGCACCAGTTCCCTCAACTTACTTATTCCTTCTATTTGGGCTTCTGAGAAATGGAAATCTATTTTAAAATCTTGCACAATGTCAGTCCAGGGTTTATGTCCTTGGGAGATCATTTTCATATACCAATGCAGAGCATCATCCCTTAATGAACATGAAAAGTATTCCTTCTTATCATCATTGGATGTGATATTGTTCTACCTCCAATAGTGGTCCAATAAGAACAAATGTTCTAACACATCAGTTGAATCCTTGTCAAAAAATTGGCAGCTTAATCTTCTAAGCCATTTTGGGCCAAGGGCTTTGTCTTGTTGCTATGACAATTTGTTGCTGAACTTGTTTTACTTTATTTGTTTGATTGTGAATTATTGACGGATTATTTCTCCTTCCCTTATCTCTACTTAATTCAATATCAAAATAGATTTCTCCTAACAATTCTCAAAACTCTCTCACTGTCTGTTGCCTTCGCTGACTCTCTTCTCTTAATTCATTGTATCTATCTTCCAAACTTCTTCCTTTATCTATATTTCCAATTGGTGTGTCAAGCGGCACATGGAATGGCATCCACTGGGGTCATCTCCTTTGGGTTTCTACATTGGTTAGGGGTCTCTTTATTCAACATCTTTTCATAACTAACATTTTCAATAACTACTTTTCTATCTTTAATATTCCTTAATCTATGATCTACCTCTAACTCTTCATCACTTCTTCTCTTCTTATTCTTCTCTTCTTTCCTATCCTGGTCCTCTTCTCTATCTCTTTCTTCATCCTTCTCTTCTACCATTTCTATCCTTTCCTCATTTTGTTTATCTATATTTTATTTTTCTTCCTCATCCGCTATCTCTACTTTCTCTCCAAATTCCTCTAAAAAATTTCTCATAACACTAACTTCATCTTCTTCTTCTCCTCTCTCTTTAATCATCAACGGGGTCCTTGTCTCCTCTTCTTTCCATCTTTTTATTCTAAAACCTTTGTAAATGCTAGTCCTAAACTATCTACTAATTGTTATAGATCCTTTGCTAATATTTCTTGCCTCGTCATTGATTGTTGGATTGGAATCTCTACAATATATTGTACCATGGGACTCGCATGAGTAATGTGAAACATAAGCTGGTCTCCGCAAGATGTGGGTATTATAGTGAGACTTGATGTGTCTGCCTCCATTTCGGGTGAGCCAATTGCTGGCCTCCACTTGATGTGGGTGAATCTACTATTTTCTCTACCTTCTCTTCTCCTTTCTTTCTTTCATCTTCTTTTCTCTTTCTTCTCTTTCCAATTCTTGTCTTTTCTCGCCTTTTCTTTTAACTCCCGATTTTATGTGGATAATCTCACTCTCTCTTGCATTCCCTTCATTTTAACTATCTCCTAATCTCTTTTTTATTTTCTTAATCCTTTTGTTTTAATCCTCTAACTTTTCTATCTTTTTATTTTCTTTTTCTCATGTCGGCCTATTTATGCCACCCCAACCAATACCCCATTAATTTTGATCATTCATGATTCTGGATCACCCTCTTTCACTTTCACTTTCGCCATTCCATGGTGCATGTCCCCCTAAAGAAACTTGTTTGCTTCTCTAATTAAGCCTTTATTGATCTTTAACACCTTGATTCAAAATGGGACAAATTGAAGGAAATGACCATGGGCTCGCTTAGCACTTCTTATTTCTTGTTATCAAAGCTTATCCAACCTTGTATTTCCCACGTGATTATGAAAGAATCTAGTGTAGTCTCGTACCAATAGTCAATTTCTCTGGTCCAAGGTTCATCTAGGTATTTTACTATTGTTAATTTTTTTGTAGTCCACTCAAAAGGTTGTCTTAAGTACATCCACGTCCATTATTTCCTCTTTGCATGTGCTAACAAACAAGGCCACAACTGATGAGGAAAATAAGACCAGAATTCTTCTCCGAATTCTCCAAAAGTTTCTTCTTCTACCGCTTTATATGTGATTTTCAATCTTTTTGATTCCCCTTTCACAAATATATCGATATGCTTTTCCCACCAATTTTCAATTTCTAATAATGCAGGTTTCGATATCTTTTGGTGAGATCTTTCCTGACATCCACTTAACACAAGAAACCTAGGCTCAGACACCAAATGTTGACCTAAAAACCCAACAAACTTATGAGGTTTAGGCGCAGATCGATCAAGGTTAAGGATGTACGGATTTAAATACACCACCACTACGCTAAGGACAGAAAAGTAAATAACAACATGCAAGATAATTTAATCCCAAAATTCAATCTTTATTCATATATAAAAATGCATTACATCAAGTACATATACATCTCTTTCATTCTAACTCTCTTTATCTCAAATATGGCACTCTCACATAAGTCTTTCGTGAGGCACACTTTACATAATACCTTGATTACAATAAATATACAAAATATAATCTATTTCAAAGGTCACTTCCTTTGAATTGTGCCTCTATCATCTTCTAATACAATTTGGCATGATTTATCTTCAATCTGTGGCCTTTATTTGGCTTTCGTGGCTTCTTCCAGTTTTCTACGGCTTTTCCTAGTTTATCGCGGCTTTGCGGTATTCTATGGATTATTTCCTTTATGTATAGCTTTATTTCATTTTGTGGTTTCTGTAGTATTTCATGGCTATCTACTTTACTTCGTGGTAACATTCTATTCCCTCGCAGAAATTTCTATCATTTTGTTGCTTTATGTCTAAACTCTTGCCAACATTGACCTACTCACAAAGCAATAACCTTCCTTTCCTAATTTCCCTCCTTCTCCCTACATCAATGTAATTTTCTCCCTTGTACCCGCATACAAGCATCTTTCCACAGATTTTTGTGGAGTGTTCCTATGTGATCCCTTGCCTTTTGGGCCAACCCACATTAGTAGATAGGATTATATTATTTTTCAATTTAACAATGGGAGTTGTACCATTCAATGAAGAGGGGAGTAGCCCTGTGAACGTTGGTGGAGACACCTAATATTCCATACCGACAAATTTTCTCACCAACACATTCACGGCTTCAAGTCTCTTATTGCATCTTAGAAGAACACAACGTGCTCCCTTGTCAACATGAAAACTATCGACATGTAGAGTGTCATATAGGAGCCAAAGCATCACTTTTAGTCATCTTACAGTCCAACTTACTTCATTTAGCAACCACATCAAGGTTTTCATAACTCGTCAAGCACTTCATAGTTTTCAAGGTGTTTGGAACTCAAGGAAACACTTCATATACATGATTAAGGTCAAAAGGACTTAATCTTTGTGACTTCCATTATACTGTAGATGTTTAGGTAATATCTATGTATCTTCATCACACAATCACCAACCACCTTCTTCATAGACAAAGCACACTAGATACATCAATAGATTCTTCTAAAATAACATACACTTTCTTGAACACATGGACAAGTCATAGATGGACTTAACAAACATCTCTTATATGAGAAAACATCATACCCTTCTTCTAGCACAATCTCCAATCTTCTTTCTAGTCATTTGCACATGGAACCATAAATAGACCAACCAAACTTGGGATCAAATTATTTGCACAACTTTAGAATTCATAACACCTTCACACGAGCATATCCAACTTCTTTAAGCTCATACACATAAGAAATGATGACTATTATCTCCCATACCAGTAGAATCTCAACACTAATCTCTTAGCATAGAAAATAATCTACGAGCACACTATGTTCTTGATCCCACATTCTCCTTCACTTATATTACCATATTTTGATGAAATGCTACATAAAAACCAATCCATCCTAACTCAGGGCACATGCACAAGTCCATTAAACTCATACAAAATCACAGAGCACACTAAAATAGTGACTTACAGTGCCTATGACTATTTATTCAATTGTAAGTATTGTATACAATGCACTAGAATTCAAATACCACATAACTTTGACCATCAATAGATTCAAGGGTTCATTCAAAGATAAAACAACCTTATTTCATGCATTGTAAGTTCCGAGAGTTATTAAATCTCATTACACCATCTTTTCACCACTAATTGCACTTTCACAACCTACTAGCCCCAGTACATAAGTTTTTCATTCCTAAATTTTAACATTCACACATTCATGATAAAATCTTACATTGCATGAGATACCCTTTTGGCCATTTAAAAACCTCCAAGAACCTTAAAGACCCACTCTAAAGGAAACATAGCCAATTTGCAAGTTAAACCTTCTCAATTTGGTCTCTTTAGCACTTTCACTGTCAATCTATTGTTCTGTCAAGAAATTAAGAGAATGTGGACTTCTTTAGGATCTAAAGCCACTTTAATATTAAATATCTTACTATCTAGAAGCTTTGTTTCAAATTTTAGCTATGGATTCCACCATTTACACCTTCAAATTCATCTTTTCCTTCATACCACTTGAGATGCACTATTAAGACCTAGTTAGGACATAAAAACTTCACAAATGCAGAATATTTGCTTTCATGAGCTCAAACTTGACCACCAACACTTTGTAGATATACCTCCTACCATCCTAAGCAACATTGTTTAGGATTTGAAGGAATGAATACCACTTGCTTACCTGAATCCACCTTGGTTTGCATTTATCAACCTTAAATAACACTTGCACATGCCTCATAGAGATGATGATTTGATTAATTAATCATTTGATGAATCATACCATCTTCAACCCTTCTTCATAGAGCAATAATACACTTTAAATCAGGATGAACACATCACAAGAACAAATGAATTAGACCATTTGGTCTTAACACACCCTAGTTGACAATGACACACCAATGAATGACCATGAGACCGATATCCATTTTTACTCTCTAGGCTAAAATGGACAATTGGAGAACCGACCTTGACCAGTTTATAGGGCTTCATGGATTAATATGGATTTCTCGGGAAGATTTATAATTTTTAGGGAACTTACGGTTTATTCGGGAAAGGTTTGAGATCACTTAGAGCATTTTTAGTCTTATGGATTTCAAAGGGTACATGACTTGTCCAAGGTGAAGAGCAAGTCCCTAGGGTGCCTCATTCAGCCTAAAATGGATAAAAATAGGAAAAGTTGAAGATTCATCCTTAGCTTACCATGCTACATTTTCATGGCTCCCTAAAACTCTAAAAATACAAGAAAAACTAAAAAATTCTTAGAAATTAAAAAAATAGTAAAAACTCGACTAAGGTGCATCAAACACTCACTGAGCTATTTGGCAAGCTAGAAACAAAGACAACGAGTTTGTACGGGGTCAAGCTGGTGTGGTGAGGGCATGAGCCACAGTCACATAGTTTCATGGAGCTTGAAAAATGGAGTTTAGGGAGCTGAGCTAGTGGGCCAAACAATGGAGTGCAAAGGGGTCGATCTTGGCAAAACGATAGGGAGTTAGTGTGGCAAAGCGAGTTCCTAGTCAATTCGATGCGGCGCTTTGGGTTTGAGTTTTGAGCAGCCCCAGGAGAACATGGGCATCGAGTTCTTTAGAATCCCAAAACCCCACACAACACATAAGTCGCAATGTAGCGTGGAGTGAGAATGGAATGCGGGCTCGGTGTGATGGGACAACTCGGAGACGATGCGGTTGAAGGAAAGTTGGTGAGAAAGTGGTGTAATGCAGAGATGCGTTGAGTTCACGAAAGTGAGGCCCATGTGGAATGGGGCAAGTAAGGGTGTATGGGCCGGATGTGGGAGTAAGATAAGTATAGGGAACAATGTTCCCCACAAGGGTGAGTCTTCCACAATGAAAAGGGATCAACTTGAAGATCAGGTGCAAATCTTCTATTGTATTATCTTTCATATGAAATAAATTACAAATATATAGGAAATTACTTCCCTATAATCAAGGAGGTTGTTTAAACAACTCTCCTATGTACGTGAGTTATTTAAACAACTCTACAAACATACATATTATTGTTAAAACAATAATATATTTGTTAACTACTAACATATCATAGTAAATGGTAAATAATTATTTACCCAATGTAAATACTAAATACTAATTTCCTAACATTCCCCCTTAGTGTTTACATGGGAAAAAGCACATCTGAAAAACTAGAAATAGAATCATATGCCTCCACATACTTTTAGGTCTGCATACTACTCTTGACTTATATCTTGCTATCTGGATCTTGTTGCACATGACCAATCCACTTCACCATAGTGAATCCCATACCAGATGATCACACTTCCACCAATTCACCTACATACGCAAACTCAACAGTTCTCACTTTCACTTCCAGTGAATGCTCTTTCACTAGCTGATCAATGTTAGAAGTATGATAGTCGAAGAATCTCAGCAGTCAGAGGATCACTCCAGTTCAGTTGCCCTCCTATACAACTGTTCTCAGCATCCAAAATGCACATCCTCCTCGTTTCAATCTTTGGAAAGGAATGTATAGCATGTTTTATTTTTGCACACACCACTCAAAGCAAACTGAAAATATTATAAAAATGTGCCACCAAGTGTTATATGTGACCCCATCGTTGGTGAGTGACAAGAGGCGTTGATCACCCTCCATCCTTCGTTGCCTCGACCTCCAGTTTCATGTTGCTAACTCAGCCAGATTTGATCACGGAGCTCAAGAGCATATCAAAGGACATTGGATCCCATGGATAATGCATCCAGTTGAAATACAAGATTTGTTTTTTTTTTTTTTTACAATTTTGACAACTAGACTACATTGACACAGATACTTCAAAAACTCAAATTTGATGACAAATCTTTATAAAATAGACACGACACAAAATATATATTAGATTTGACTCAACATATGACATTGTGATTGTAGACATAATTTTATGACACTTATTACATTGACATGATAATTTTCCTTCAACAAAAACTTATGAAATCGTACTTAACTATATAAAAAAACATATGGCTATAGTAGAATACAAGAGACAATTCAAATAATTAATAATAATGGACAATAAATGGAAAGCGAATGGATATTTACCAACAAATTAGTGGATCGGATAACATGAAAATATGACTTGGGAGGATTCGACGCAGTCTGCAAAAATGAAATAACAATATCGTTGGCGTTGTGATATGGATATTGGCGAGTTGGTTTTTACCTAAGCCAAATCAATGTAAAACGTTAATGAGGATTAAGATGGAAGCTGACACTACTCCAATACTAAAGAGATGCCAAGATGGGACAACACAACACGATTTACACAACCTAAAAAAATATTAATCTTCTCACTAGCTGAGTCTCAGTAGCTGCGAGAAATAATACAAATGGATCTCTCGAATGTCTAGGATATCGGGAAAGAATATGAGTTCTTCCTTTTTTAACTTTGAATAAATGAATACAATGATGTCTCTCTTTGGCGAATTATTTGTAACACTATGCAATTTTTGGATGATGTGTTGATCAGATGGAGGCAAAGCATCTTGAGGAATATTTTTTGTTTTGTTGGAGACTCGATGCGAGAAAAAGCTCGAGCACAATGGTAGTGGATGAACGTAGAACAAAAAATTCACAGTCTAAAAAATGAATGGAATATCACTTAAGGATCTACAAAAAAATTGAGAACATATCCTACACTAAGTTCTTCATAAAATAAATTTTTTTCATGAGACGGAAAACCATGAGCAACAATTGTTTCGCCCCATAAAAATCTCGAGACTCCATCTTTGTGCAAAAACTTGCTCGATGCGGATGAAAGATCAGGTGCGAGATATTACGTTGTATTATCTTTCATATGAAATAGATTAAAATATATAAGAAATTACTTCCTTATAATCAAGGAGGTTGTTTAAACAACTCTCATATGTAGGTGACTTCTTTAAATAACTCTACAAAAATACATATTATTGTTAAAACAATAATATGTTTTTTAACTAATACCATGTCACAAGAAATGGTAAATAATTATTTACCCAATATAAATACTAAATACTAGTTTCCTAACACATATCTTTGGGTTGAGCTGTTGGATGTCAGAAGCAATGCGGTGCGGGGTGTCAAGTGAGCCGCTGCGTCGGCATGGACGCAAAGTAGGATGGAGACTACCGAGCTAGAGAAGTGTAGGTGAACGTTTTTTGCGGGGTCGGTGGAGATAAGTGGTGTGAAAACTTGAGGGGGTGAGCACGAAGAGTCAGCTCTGTGAGCAACTTGTGAGTTGGCACCGAGCTCACAAATGACTCCATGCCACCTTAGCACAAAGAACCTCCCAAGCCTCTTTTAATGAAATCTAATTTTGGGTCCCCCTAATTTTCTTAAATAACTTTCCTAGGAACATTTAAAACATGAAATTTTATGAAGGGTGGAAAAAATGTAAAATGATTATTCCCAACTACCAAATTAATCGCATTGACCCTTAAGGCAATGTATGAGCTAGGGAGAGACTTGCATTCAAATAGCCATAACTTCTTCAATACTCAACCAAATTAGGAAAACTTAGACTCATTCGAATCGTGATTCTTTCCTCTACACACAAAAATAAAGAAAGCATAGATTTTATGGAGTTTGGTAGGTGAAAAACACAGAAAATGAAACCATATTCAAATGGTCACTTCCAGGTGGTTGAAATTGCATTAAATAAAGCATGGAGAGCCATTTTCTTCTGCGATAGCAGTAAGCTATGGTACATCAAGGCATGAGTTTTTAGGTTCCCCATCATGTTTTATAGCCAATCACTGCACTTTTTGGTGGGTGAAAGGGGAATTTTTGGACTCTCTCTCTCTTTCAAATGTAGACACAATTGTGTGGTGTCGTTCCTCCACTTCACCCCACATTTGCTCTCCTTCATTAGGCTTGCCCATTCAAATTCCTCTTCCCTCCTAATTTCATTCAAATTCCATTTCCCACCAAAAATACATATTCAATTAATCAATGTTAATTGGTTAATTGATCCCTTTTAAATCCCTAATCCTCATTACATGTTAATATGCTCCATGTCAATCCACTTAATAATTTAAAATTCCAATTTAATCCATGTCACCCCACTTCTGAATTTAAAATTTAAAATTAATCCCACTAATGAATTTAAAATTCAAAAGTAATCCATTTCATCCCACTAATGAATTTAAAATTCAAAAGTAATCCATGTTATCCCACTAAAGAATTTAATATTAAAAAATTATCCATATCCAATCCCACTCATGAATTAAATATTCAAATATAATCCACATCCAATCCACTCATGAATTTAAAATTCAAAAATAATCCCTATTTAGTCCACTTCTGAATTTAAAATTCAAAAGTAATCCACATTTGAATTTAATATTCTAATCATGTCCCCCACTCACCTAATCGGAGTTACTTTTCCAAATCAGGATTACCTAAATTAATCTCCTCCTTAGGCTATAAATAAGAGCCTTCCCCCCTCTTTCAAACAAGTTAGAAGTGATAGCAAAACTCTGGCATTATAGCTCCACTCATATCATCATCATACCATCATAATACCCTTGTGATGCCACTTGTATCACCAATCCAATTCTCTTACATTCTCTCCATCCCCCCATATTGATGATCTCTTGCAGAGCTCTTGGCATTCTACCTCCTTGGATTGGTTTTCTCGGATCACTATCAACCATATGGTCTTCTCTTGGATCACTGCCAAACCACGTGGGTTTGTTTGTGTATTCTTGTTATCAATTATCATTTCAATTACTATCTTGATTATCATATCATTTAGTATTTCCATTTATCATATCACTTTGCTTTGAATTTCTATTATCAGTGTATTGTCATCCAACATTGATTACACTCTTTTATTAATACATGGGCTGATATCATTTCTAGGAGCTTTCATTTCCCGGAACTGAATTTGTTTGGAAGCACACCATATATCTTTCTAATCTTCTTCATGTTTTAGTTCTCTTTGTTGTGCAGGTCAAAGATTTATCGTGAGGAAAATCATCCATTTTTATGCATGTACCACATCATCACTATCCACATCAAGAGGTCCCTAAACCCTCCCATATCTAGAAAGGTGGTGGGAATTCTCATCAAAAATTCTAGAACATCTAGTGGGGCTCGAACCCACAATCATCTGATTAATATTTATTGGTTTTGCAGTTTATCTTGTTTACTATGTGTATTTACTGGTTCTTCATAGATTTGTTTGTTTTCTAGTTTTTGGTCAGCTCTACCACCCTAAATTTTAAATAATTGTTTTTTTTTTAATTTTAAAAAATAATTATTTTCTAGTTTCTGGTTGGCTCTTCCGCCATAGCATTTAAAAGAAATACATTAAAAAAATTGGTCATGATTGGTGTTGATATCTTGTACTAGCTAATCATTTCATTGCAGTTATTAATCATTGATTTTTATTAGATTTCACTCCATTTTCAGTAATCTGATTAATTGCTAGATATATCTACATTTTCTTTTTTTAAACAACTTTTTTGATCATGTCTGTGTATGCTCTTCTCTTGTGCTTTCAAGAGATCTTGAGAACCAAAAACAACCATGATCATTTACTATCCATTTAGCTAATCTTGTGTCTACAGGTAAACTTAATCAACATCCTCACTTTTTATAACTCCATATTTGCTTCTATATTTCTATTGTACTAACTTTACAGCTAGTCCACGTTGTTTGCTTTCTTGTGTTGGGTTCATTTGTTGGACTAATATTCGCTAAAGTTTAGATAAAAAGGAAAATCTATATCCATGTTTTCCTCTTTTTCCTTATTTTCTCTTTTTCATTGCACTTCCTTTTCTTGTGTGTGTCTGCATCGAAAAGTCACACTTCGATTTGGTCTAAAAATAAATTTTCTTTTCTGCATCCTACTTGCTCACATAGTTTAAGTAGGAGGTTAACTTGCTACATTTCACAATCCTCACACACAACTAAAAACTCACAAATCAATTAACACATCAAAACAACATTCTACTGGTTGACTGATTGGGATTTCATCACCCAATAGGAAGCCCCTGAGACTTTCCAAGCCATAACAAACCTGAAACCAAACATAGATTGTCATCTCCTAGGCTCCTTCGTTATCCATTTTTTGATTTCTTTCTCACATCCTTCAAATAATTCAAGATAACAAACATTTCTTCTTGACTTGTGTATTGATAAACTAGAAATCACTGCAGTACTTGCTTCTTGTTTTATGCCCATCATCACACAATCCCGCGTAAATAAAATGGAACAAAACTTCTCCTCCAACAACACCACTTCTTTGTCTCAACCAACTCCAACATTACCTACTTCTTCATCAATGCCCATTATGACCTCTTCCATAGTCACTCAGTCTGTGACCCACCCCATACAAACCACTCGCGCCTTGATAGTAACAACCCTTTCCCACTACATCAATTGACACTTTTGATCATTACATTGTCCCTTGTAGAAATGTGGAGTTCTAAGAGTTTCTTGATGCTAATCCTTACTCTCCATGATTACCTCCATAGGAAATCCACCCAACTTCCTATCGATGGGCCACCCATTCAAAAAATTTATGCCTATCATTCCAATCCCAAAACCACCCAAGTGTTATCCTCACAGCTTGTGGTGTTCTTTCCTAGAGCCATGAATGAGCTATCCATGGCCCAACATGAGCTTGGCCCATCTTCTTCTATCAATCCTCCAATTCACCAAACATCACAACTTGTGGCACATATACCTCCCAATCTTCATCATATCAACACTAATTTCCCTACTACTTTGTCATCCATTGTTTTCACTAGCACACCCATCCAACATGTTCCACCATCCCAATCATTACCTCTCTTTTCCAAATAGTATGACTGATCCTTACCCCTCACATCTTGCATACATGCCAATGTCTTAATTTCCCAACCTCACCTAGTGGGGTTTACTCATGCCCATCAACCTCTTGGGGGTGTTTACCAATATGTTATGACAAATCCTCCTCCACAATCTCAACCCATCGCCACTTATCACATACCTCAACAAATTCACATCCCCATCTCACAACAACCTATCCAATCTCAATAATCACATCATCTCCATGTTTCTCAATACCAATCACTATAAAAATTTCAATCCACAACCTACCAAGCAATACCCCAAGAACCCATTCATTCCCAACAACATTATCAAGATATTTCCCAAAACACCCAATCACAGATATCTTCTTCAAATGATCCCCTACATGCTTTGATGAGTAGGTTGGATAATCTTGAATTTGTGACCTTTGGACCAAAGGTTATTGTTATCACAAAAAATTAGCACCTTGAGATTTAGCAATGCAGTTCTCTAATTTTTGCTAACATTGGGTTACCTTTCAAGTTATGGGACTTACAGGCTTGAGATAACCCTCCAGAGAAAGTTAGTTCTTTCTCCTAAACTACCTACCACAAGATACTCCTAAATTCAAAAAAAAAAAAACTATCTAATTCTATCCTAATATTCCAAGGGACCAGGGAGAGAGAGTACATGAAAATAAACATACACTAAAAGTGGTGATACACTAGAAAATGAGATGATCGACAATATAGTGAGCGAAAGGAGAAGGAAATGGAGAAGGGAGAGGCCATACATAAGTGACACAGACCTTAAGCTCCATTCAACCATCTATTCTCACATGAAACACAACATAATGAACTTGTAAGGAGAAATACATGCACAACATAATGTAATAAGTAAAAGAGAGGCAAGGTTGCAGCTAAAATGAGCAAGGACAGAAAAATGTGTCATAAAACAAGCTTTATTGCAATAAAATTATGCATAGACCATTACAGTTATAGAGGAAGGCACAAGAACACATTTCCAAGCCCAAAATGAAGGTTTGATAGCTCACACTGCTTTGGAACAAATTTTACAGAGTTCTATTATAGTTTTTGAATGTCCTCTATCATAATGAAATATTTTTACAATATATAGCTCGAATGAAAGAGAAGGAAGAAAGAGAAGAGGAGAGAGAAGAAGGGGGTGGCTTTTTAGTCTTCAACCACCAACAATTTGTCTTAAAGACCTCTGCAAAGCACATGGGCACTTCACAGAGCCATTATTATGTCAATTCTGTCTTGTAGAAGCAAATAGAGCCATGCTTCATCAAGTCTCGGTGGTAGTACAACTATCTCGATTTTTCCATTTGCATGCAAAAATAGTCTTCTCCTACCCTTGAAAGTTGTGTTTTCCATTTTGACCCCACTAAAAGCCACCAAAAATATATTTTAATGATTTCAAATTAAATAGATTGATGATATATTTCAACGATATAAATTTTGTTTGATTTGGAGCTCAAGATCAAAAGATATAGCCATTTGAATATTTTCCTGTTGAGAGGCACATGAAATTGACACGTGGTAGCCTTTAATTTATTCAGGATCAGCCTCTACCAACGTGTACTTGATTTTCCTTTTTCCAAGTGTCTTACCCCATTGGGTCATAATATTGGGCTTTACTTCTCTGTTTGCCATCTGTCCTTATCTTTTACTCTTTCGGGATGCCTTTATGAAAATACGGGCCAATAGAACTCCGCCACGTTCCTTCGGGATGTCAGGCTGTCCTTTACCTTTTTAGTCTCTATGACACTCGGACCAATGAAACTTTTCCACTCTCTTTTGTATTTTAGACATGTCGACCCTTAGAAATGCGAACCACTAAGAAACAACCACATCTCTTCACAATTTCCCCTTCGATCGACATTTTTGAATGTGAGCCAATAAAAAGGCTCCACACATTTTGCATGTTTTTCCTTTAATAGTATCCAACCTATGACATCTATGAACCCTTGGCCAATGAGGAAGATCCATGCCTTAATGCGCTATCAAACATTAAATAGTCTCCTTTGACAAACGTAAAGTGCAAGCCAATAGGAAATCTCCACACTTTGATGTGTTGTCAGAATTTTATTTTTTCTCCACTGACAACTGTGAAACACGAGTGAATGAGAAAGCTCCACATTTCCATAATGTCATAACTTGTCAGTAGTTTTCTTCGTGCTTGGATCTGATTATACGGGCCTTCGTAATTTTCATATTTGTGAAAGGTGAGCTAATAAGGTGGTGCCACGTAGATCTTTGCATCACGGTTTCTAAGTCCAGGAATTAGAAATTTTTTGAATTTTAGTTGGCTACCAGCTGTCCTATTTTCTTTCCTTTGTATCCCATATTTTTAATGTGCCACAGGTTTAAGAAAAACCTGCCTAAGTCTTTGACCAAGATCCTTTGTTATGCGGCTTATAAAACATTAAACCCACCACTGCGTTTTAAACTTAAATATCCCACATATTTTCAAATTCCAATGTCCAAAGTGCATTTGGGAAGTGTAATTTTTCTCGTGGCTTATAAAACATTAAACCCACCTATGACATAAACTCCCATAGTCAAAGCAAGCATGAGTGACACACCAACGATACCTACAATGCAAACACTCACTGGTCCTAATCCCACATAGTCAACCACCCCATTAGACATAATTAAACACATTATGCAACAAACCCTCCCATCATCTATATCACAAGCACCAACTAGTGAGGCCACTACATCCACCAAAGACAAGTCACCACAAACAAAAACTACAAACCTTGGTGTCCTTAATCAAAAATATCTTACACATCCCCGCAAAAATATAGACATTCCTCCCTCTCAAATCATATCTCTTAAAGCCCCTTCATCTTCCTCAATTTTTGGACCACATCATCTTCATCTATTTTGGGATCAACCCCTTCATCCTCTTCTATTTTGGGATCGCCCCTTCATCGAGAACCTCTGCCACTGATAAGGCAACATGGTACCAACCTTCTTCCAAATCATCTTCTAGTACTGAATCTAGATCATCCACATCATCAACCAAAATCCAAACACAACCCTCTTCATCCTCCCCCAAATCTAAAACAAGGTCAAAAGTTCCCATCAAACCACCTCACACCAAGCCATTATTACATCCATCACAAACCCCTTCACCCATATCTCGCGTTGTCACCTACTCCCTTGGGGTATTACACGACGATATTTTATCAATTACTCCAAGCATCAGCGATCACCTTACCACCCATCAAATCCTTTGATCCAAATGCACCATGACCCTCCTAGTTTGACTCCAATATTATTTGTGCATACCATCATGCACCAGTCATAAACACGGAACACTGTAAAGCCCTTCAAACAATCATACATAACCTTATCCATAACGATGACCTCCTTGATGAGGGAGAACCAACTCTTCCACCAAACCAATCAGTTCCCTCATCCCAACCTTCATCTACCATAACATATAAGCCACCCCTTTCATCGAGGACTCTTGGAAAAATCCCACCACCTAAAGTAGATGTGTCCAAGGAAATCACCAACCCACCTTCAAAATAATATGTCCCTGTGGATGGCCCCCCTCTTTTTTTCAACGTTGTTTGGATAACCACCTGCTCGCCCGCATGACCATAAATCCACAACACAACCCAAGAAAAAAATTCATTTCCATTCCTCCTCCTTGTGAGCATACATCATCCACACCTCCTTCAAGACCAAAGGTAGTTGTGTCCACTCCTTCCAATACCCCCACTTCATCCTCACTCATACAAAGATAGAATTTGTAAGATAACACCCTAGTCGCACCGACGCATCACTTAGCCTAGATCGAGTGCTCACTAAGAAGCACACAAAGGTATCAAGTCCTCTTTAGGGTCAGCTGTAACAGGATGTTAACATGATGAAGGTAGAAACATATAGATTCATAACATATACATCATTCTATAATGCATGTTATCCTCATATCTATGAAAGAACAAGCTTTAAATAGTAATCATGATTTTACCATAAACATGCACTGCTCAATTACACAGAATGACACTTAGGTTTAACCAATATCTTCCATCTATTAGTAAATACAAAAGCTCCTTACAGTATTTTCATTCTATATCAATGCACATATGGATCTGATACACACATTCATACATCTAGAATCATACATACACCGCTCTCTATGATACACACATCTACTATGCACCTAACATCATATATATAGGGTGGGGACTTGCCCTTCACCGCTCAACTATTCCAGAAATAGGTCGCATGCTATTGTTAGCCACATGCCATTTTACAATCATAGCCACACATGCAAGTGCACTATCTATAGTCCTCTTGAAGTTAACTGAAGTGTCAATTATATTCTTAACTTGTCTCCATGCATAGATGCTTTGAACTACTTCTCCAAATATAGACAATGCATGGTGCGCATGTCTCTACATCGGTGATGTGGTCTCGCACGCCATCTTCCAAAAATAGATCCTTATGCTCAAAATCAGATAAGTCCTGAAATATGAACTTGCCTTCCACGTGTGGGTCCTTCCTATCCTTCCACACCCTTGGTTCCAAGCCTTCTATCCCGCGAGGAATCCTCATTTGGTTTTAGACAAGTATTCTTTGATCAACATTACCCCACACTAATCTCATTGTCACCTCGACAATGGTTATCTCCAAAAATTTGAAGGAAGGAATAACAATGAAATAATGTGGATAAATAAATAATTTTTATGAGGTTATTTAGACAACCTCCTCTGATCAGTTTGTAGTATCAACTCTGGATACTCCTCTTTTATTGTGGCCTCCAAAACCTACCATTCAGCGAGTGCCTGTTTTTCTTTCTTGGGGATGTCCATAGCAATGGATTCCAACTCATCCCTCACAATTTCTCTGTTCTCATTTTGCAGAACCAACACAACACTGGACATGGATGTCATTCTTCCTTCCAAAAGTTCCATCTTCTGCGCAATCAAATTTCCAAGCTCTTCCAGCCAGTTCTTGTGTGGCTCTTCTGCTACTGTCAAGGACTTGCACTTCTGTTTAACCATTGAAAACCTTCCTATGTGGTCCAATGTCTTTTATTTCATTTCTTTCTAGACCTCATTACTCTCTTCCAAGGTCTTAATGTTGATGAGAGCCTCTGGAGCTGTGCATATATTTAAAGCATGTTTGCATTCTTCAATGCTTCTTGTAATGCATGCAATAGCCCTTCATAAGATGTAATTTTTCTCATCACAGATGCTTTCTCCCATTCGACATCTTGTTCTAATCTTTCTGGTGCTCACATACTTAGATTTTCATCTTTGAGCACCAATTTCACCAACTTTCCCACATTATGTATCATCGAAGGAAATGTCTTTGGTACCATGGGTTCTAAGTGTGGCCTTACTTTGATTACATTGTCCCCAATCTCCTCTCGCGATACTTAGGAACACTTTGTTCTTCTTCTACACGAAGTCCCTTTCTTGTGTTATGCGTGATCGATCTCGCATCATTCACCTTCAACTCTTTGCACAATGCTTTGATTGTGGCAGATTTTTCCATGTTTCTTCTAGCCACCTTAGTAGAAACTTTCACCAAGGCATTGCTGACTTGCTTATCTGACATGACAATAGGCTTTACTGTCATGTGTCTAGCCTGAGGTGCCTTCTTTAGTCACCTTGAAATGCATGACTCTTCACACACATCAAATTCAGGCTCATCCATGTGGGTATGCATCGACCATGATAGTTTCTTTCATGTGCACACAATCACCATATCCTCATCCATCAACTCCTAGCCAAATAAATATTTTTTTGCGCGATCGTGCTCTGGAAGCGAGCGCAGAAAATTTTTCCTATGTCCTCTGCATACCCCATGGCTGGTGGAATGTGCTCCCCACTTATCCTTCTAGACCTTTGCTGCTTAGGAACTCTAGCCTCCAAATTTGGGACTTGCGTCTCCATATCTTGAACACCTTATGTAGTTGTTTCCTCTGGTCTTTTCTCTTCTTCTTCCTTCTCCTTTGTTGCCTCACCCTATTCTTTTGTGTGCTCTAGAAGTGTAGGAGATGTAGGCATGCTTTCCTCTGATTCTTCCACCTCCTCATTCAACTTTAGCTTCCTCCTCCTCTGGGTCGCTTCCTTTTGTGGGGAGAGTCGTGGTGATTTGCACAAAGTGGTTGGAGTAGCACCTTGGGTCCTTATTCTCCTGAATACTATTTTAAACTTGTTCTCCCCTTGGGCCACATTAATTTCCTCATCATCTCCCTCTTGTGGTTGAGTTGGTGTAACAAAGACGCTCGGCTTCATTTCGACTTGTAGGATGTCTCCTACCCCTATGCTCCAAACCACCACTATCTTCGCTCTCCTCATCCTACACTTCAATTAGCTCTTTGGGCTTAGGTGTTGGGATGTTCTCCACTGTATGTTTTCCTTTGGTGGTAATGGAAGTGTGAACTCACCTTCCACATATTTTTATTCTCCATTTTGGCTTCACTGGAGATACACCAATGTTTCCCCCACATCCACTATATCCAAACTTATTGGTTTGATATTCGAACCTCTGAAATGATTCTGTTTGTATAAGCACTTCTGCCTGGATATACATACTTCTTCTTCAATGTATGGTAGTCACAATATACCTTATCTACATTCAAGATTAGTTAGCATGTGTCTGTAAATATATGAACAAATTCTTGAAAATACCTCAGTAGTGAATGCATAAGGTAACTTGCACCAAGGGCTCCAGATTCCATCTTTCATTGGAATTGCATGATGTAGAAATGTTGATATACAAAAAACTAAACTTGTTTCCCTACTACTGCTAGTAGGTCCTTTAGGATGTGCCACTCTTCCCCAAATGTTGTGTGGAGCTTGTCATAACACTTCTCCTCCCTTTGATTTACTTCATCTGTCATGGTCCCCTTGTATAGGTATTTGTTGAATCTTTCACTGGGGACTTGTTCTCCATGGGGTATTCCCATATTTTCTCCTTTGGTCCATCTGGTACTCCAATCTCCATAAAGACCAGTGATAGTAGAATAGCCCCAAAGCTGATCTTCCCTCCTATGTGTGCTTCTTTGACTATTTTCTCTGCAATATAGCCTGCAATGTTATAGATTGTCCCTTCCGACATCCTACACGCCACATGTAACCACATAGTGTTTACCTATGACCACTGCTCCTGATCATTTAACTTGGTAACTAGGTGTGCTACAACTTGTACAATTGGACAGATTCTTCAATTTATCTATGCCCATTCCGTGTAGACCCTTCAAGTATCCCAAATCTTGTTTGGTCTTTACAATCATGGATTTATCTACAAGGTCACCTTTATGTCTTCCTGTGGCCTTCAGACCTGTCACTAATGAGACAAGTGCAAATGAAATCCTAACTCTACATCCTAAAAAGTAGAAGAAGTCTTCGTGTACCCTACTCGTGAGCCACTGATACAAGGGCTCATACTTCTTGAAATATGGAAGCTCATACAACTGATAGACCCCAATTCTCTTTAAAAGCTTTTCACCTGCATCATCATTTACTAGCATGTCATCTTCTGCACTTGTTTTTTCTAACCATGACTAAGGAATTGAGCTCCTTCTTGTTCTCCAAAGTCCTATGATTATATTCACTCACTTTTCTCTTTCTAATGGGTGAACCCCACTCTTGGCCGATGATGACTCCTTTTAGGTATTGCATTTATTAAAAAGGCTTTCGGGTGCCATCTCTTCTTCCTCAATGACTACCTTCTTCTTTCCTTTTACCGTTGTTGTAGATGCCTTCTTTGGTGTCATTTCTACCTTGCAATTGTCTCCTCTTCAACCCTGCAACTCTACAAATCAAACCCTAGCTCGATTCAATTATGCCCTAGGTGGAAAATTTGTAACCTAACTCTTTTCTGTCTCCCTGCTTCACTCAAACCCTTCACCACCGGGGACGCAAGCTTCTTATCACACAGATCTAGTTTTCACTCTTGGTTTCACACCCTTTGCACCTTAACTTGATCACTCAGCTCTTCACACTTGGCTCTTCTCTTAAATACTCTTAGTCGTAATAGTAAAAATGAATCTACATCCCTTCCTTATATAATTTTTTCAAATTTTGATGCATTTATTGCTACTCACCTACCAAATATCCCTTCATTCATTGACCAAATCCCTTCATTCTATGTGGTACATCTTCACACCCAGATATAACCTTCTAGCATGCCTTCCTACCCTCTCGCTCTTGCACTTGAGTACCTCATCATTATACCTTCTCTTGGTAGCTATCATGGCCTCCAATTACCTCACGTTATACTATTCCTTCATTCATCTCCAACCTTGGTCTCTTTTGAGAAATAAACTTCCTTTAACTTAAAGCACATCCGTAGTAGCTTATTCCTTTCATCTTTTAATTCCCTAGTCTTTTTCTATCTTTTTCTTGGATTACTACAACCACCCCACACTAAAAGTATGTGCAGTCCTCTATGCATAAACATTCTTCATACAGTAATTAGCTTTAGGCATGCTAGCGTGCTTATTACACAAAAACAATAACTAAATTGACAAAGCATAGCGACAATGAAGGAAATACAAGATTGAAAACCTAAACTAAATGGCAATACTACCTTATTACAAACACCAAGAAGACTTATTTATAGTAGGGATTCAGCCTACTCCCGTTAAAGTAACTAGGTAGCCATGTTCCATCAAGTGCTTCTAACTGGAAAGCACCTGATTCAATTATAGAAGTGATCACATACGGCCCCAACCAATGTAATTTTAGCTTTCTTGGATGACACAAGAACTTGGAGTCATAAATAAGTACCAGCTTGTCCAATTTCAAAATTCTTATCCCTTTTGTTTCGTCATGCCATGCCTTCTTCCTAGCAATTTCCTCCCTTCGACTCCATCATGTTATGGATCAGCGCTCATCTAGTTGAATCATCTTTTCGATATGTTCTCGCTAAATCCTATGCATTAGCTAGACCTCCAACACACACAATGCGTAAAGAAGGTAACATAAATTCTATAGGAAGAACAACTTCGCACTGACACCAACCGAAATGGTGTGGCCTTGTTCAATCTATTATAATTTTTTCTATATGCCCAAAGAATAGTTAACACTTTGTCATCCTAATCCTTTCTTTTAACATCACATATTTTGTCAAATTCTGGCCCAAAATTTTGTTAAAATCCTCAGTAGTTCCATTTCCCTGAGGATGGTAAGGTGTAGTTTTATGGTGTACAACCATAAACTCATCTAATAGGATCCTGATTGTCTCATTCATAAAGTGTGTACCTCGATCACTTGTTAAGCTTAAAGGACACCCATATCATGTAAGAACATTCTCCCATAGAAACCTAGCTTTTGTAGATGTCGCATGTCTTTGGTAAGCACCGATTCTACCCACCGTGTAAGATAATATATGCAAGTAATGATATAGCATGATCCAGTCCTATGCACGGCTGGCAAAATAGGTCCTACAAAATCAATGACCCATTTCTCAAACAATTTGGCACTAGTAATCGGTCTCAAAGGCATCTCATCTCTCTTGCCCTAGTTTTCCTAGGTGCTGACAATGATCACACGCCTTACAATAATATTTATAGTCTTTATATAGTGTCTCCCACCATAATCTAGCAATTAGGATCTTTCAGGAAGTTGCATCACCTACATAATGGCCTCCTGCAATACCACCATGAGATTCTTCCATGATATCCTTGCGCTCATGCTCTAACACACAATGACATGATACTTCATCTCTGCCTAGCTTGTAAATGACACCACCGATTAACATAAAAGGTGACGTGCGTATAGTAAGTTGCTTCTTTTCCAATGATTTCATTCCTTCTGGTGCCATACCTATTCGTAGAAAGACAAAAATGTCTTCTAATTCCATGGGTGCGTGTTATAACCTATATAACTTTGCATCTGGCATTGTTTCTTCAATTGTCTATGCATCCTCACCTGAATTGATTCTAGTTAAATGGTCTGGTCCAAAATTGCTTTTCCCTGGCTTCACCACAACTGTGAAGTCAAACTCTTGAAATAGGAGCACCCATCTACATATGTGACCTTGTAATATGGGTTTTTTTACCAAGTACTTCAATGCCATATGATCTGTATAAAACAAAAATGGTGTTGCTAACACGTACTTTCAAAACTTGTACAATGAATAGATCATTGAAAAGCTTCACGCTCTGTAGTTGTATAATTCCTATAAGTAGGAGTTAGCTTCCTACTAGAAAAATAGATTGGATTATCTATAATACCTTCTCTAGGTTGAGATAACACAACACCAATGGCCATACTAGAAGTGTCCACATGTACATGGAATGGTTTATCCCATGAGAGAAAGCATAGAATGGGCGCAGTAGTAAGATTTTCTTTTAATATCTCAAACATGTGCTACTACAGTTATCCCCAATAAAATGTACCTTTCCCCTTTAGTAATTATTCCAAGGGTACAGAATTCGCATACCCTTTGAGGAATTTTCTATAATATCTTGTATGACCTAAAAATCCATGCACCTCACTTTGACTAGTAGGCACTTCCAGGCCTAAAATGATTGCAACCTTGGCTGGATCAACTAGAAAACCTTCCTGGTAGATTATATGTCCTGACGGTATCCCAAATGGCATAGCAAATATTCACTTCTTGATATTCAAAGAGATACACAATTGTCTGCATCGTTCAAACACTAAGCATAGATTTTCACAATGATCTTTCGCAAGCCCATATATTGTCCAATCATCTAGGTAGACCTATAAGAATTTTTCAATAAAATCTTTGAATGCTTGAACAACTATGCATGAGAATACAGCAGGTGCATATTTCAATCCAAAGGGCATCACAATATAGGCAAAACTTCCCCATTCAGTAGTAAATGTTATCTTTTATTGATCCTCCCGAGCGATCCTAACTCGATGATACCTGCATTATCCATCTCGTGAAAGAATATTATTTGTGCCCTGTAACTCCTTCTAGTAGTCGAGTGAATGGTGTAGGAAATGGATCTCGTGATGCATGCAACATTCAGCTCCCAAAGAGTCCACACATATCCTAATTCGTCTATCCTCTTGATACTAATCACCATTGGGCTAACCCATTCGACTCATCAAGGGGCTTGATAATTCTAGATTTTAACATTGTATCAATTTATTCTTTCACCTTTTCATTCAAATTAGGATTCATTCTATAAGGTCTCTTTCTAACTCGGTCGTGCACCATCCTTAAGTTTGATCTTAATTTTCCCAATTGATTCATGTATGCCTTTAAGTTCATGATATCCTTGAGGGAATAAGTCCCGATAATCCCTAAGTAACTTGATGATCGTTGCTACCTCCGAGTCTAACCAAGTAATCTCCAATTATGGCCTTCTTAGGCCGAGTATCCAAACCTATATTCACCTTTGTTGTCTTCATGGGTTCATGGTAGGTGTGTGCATCCTTGTTTGCACTATCCAAGACCTCGTGCACCCCGTGTGAATGTTCAATATCCAAGTTCTCAACTTCCTCATCATCCACGATGTAGACCATCTTTCCTTTCTCTTTCTCAAGGCAAGCACACTCAAGTAGTATGGATTCCATTTATTCTTCCTTTTCAAAACATGCTCTGAACTTTGCCTCACCAAATAATTCCTAAATATGTTGTTATTCTTTTACACTATCTCCCATAGTTAAGCGTTTGACAAATTTTAATGCCTCTACTATAGGAGGTTTAGTTGAGAAGTAGTCAAACGTCTAGATCATACCTGCAGTCAAATCTTGTCAGTTCCCAATTTCTCTATGTAGTTCTACATATATATACCAAGCGCGTGCACATCCTTAGAGAATGGAATATAATCTATGCACCCATAGTTAAGGTGGTAATACTTCCTGTCCTACTATCCGAGTATCTCACACCGCTTTGAAGGTGATCTTTGAAACAGTTTATCACCATTGTAAGTGCATATTTGCATAGGTGCATTGTTCTTTATAAACCTAGTAGACAAGGCTATCCCAATTTCTTCCTAGGTTATAAGATTATCTCTGTGGACTACCCACCAATGCGCAGCTTGTCCCACATAGTGTATATACTAACATATCTCTCCTTATAACTTGGTCTGCCCACTGTGTTTCCATGGCCTTTGTAAAGGAAGGAATATCTTTTATCCATATATACCAAGTTACTATGTTTCCTATCCGTCAAATTGAACAAAATCCATTCTTACGCACAACCACACTTTTCACCTCATGCCCGACTAATTCATATGTACCATAAGCCCAATTGTGACAATAAATAATCGTAGTATCACTAATAGAATGATAATACTCCCACCGTAGGATGCCTTCTTTTGATGGGTCATTGACCTCTGGGTCCTTATTAACACATACATAAACTTTGTTTAAATCCTCCTCACTTAGAGGCTCAACATATGGCGTAGACTTTCCATCTTTCAAAGGTATCACAACCCTTTCCTCCTTGTTTTCAAAGCTAATATACCCCTTATTAAATCTCAAGTCAGCATTATTCACATAACACCAAGGGTGTCCAAGCAAGGCTGGAAAATTGTCCGCCTCTGCAAGTGCTAATATGTCAAAATTCCCAGTAAACTTGGCCCCTTGTATAGTGATAGATGCATCTTTCAAAACTCATATGGGTGTGGCCTTAGTCCAGCTTTTCCATGAATAACACATTAGATGATGGCTGCAATGGGGGCCTCCCATTTGCACCCATGCATCTAATGTAAGCACATTTACTTCCACACTGTATCGATCAATATGTTACTCAACAACCACCCATCCAAAAAAGCATTCAGAGTAATTTATTTGTCATAGTAAATTCTATCAGGGGGAAGATTTGCATGCGTAATCTGTTGTCCTGGTCTCAAGACTTGGGCATGGAGTGTTCCCTTTCAACCAACTTCCCAATAGTGGAATAATGTTCTCTTGGTGCAACATCTCGCACACCTCCCACTGATCATGGATATCAGTTTGGGCTATCTCCAATGCTTTCTTCTACTCCTTTAGGTACTGTATCTCACCTTGAAGATTCCTTAGCACTTCCATGGTATCCTGGTGAACTTCCTTCTAATGATCGGGATTTAGGTACCTCGCATAAAAACCTCCTCCTTGGTAATCATAGGCTTCGGTGCAATGTCTCTCTCATGCGTGTTACTTCAGCACGTGTAGTAATATTCATCGTCAATGCCTCAAGGCCTTCTATTATCTTAGGCATACATTGGTATTCTACCACGTGCTAGATTCTAACCATCCTGACACCTTTATTTTCTTGCTTATGCTACTTACTTAGATGCTCATATAAGTCTAGGAACTCTTCATAGCTATGGCTCTTTCCACAGAAATAACATGTAATATTATGAGGACATTCACTCCTATAGTGGTCGGGGAGATCCACACGTATAACATGTTCCATGAGGGAACTCTCCTCTTCCCCACCTTGGCCTCATCCTCCATATCCACCACGATATCCACGTCCCCTTCCATGACCTCCTTCAAAGCACCCTCATTCTTTGTCATAGCGCGTTTGATTATGATCCCAATCCTAGTGGTCATTGCTACCCTTAGAATTACTTGTTATACTTGTCATCATACTCTAATGTCTATAGCATCCTCGGATTTGACTGATCAACCGATAATCCTCAAGATCATGGGTCGTGGTCCTGTAAATATTACAAAAGCAAGATACATTCTTCATTATCACACATTATATCAAAGGACAAAGTGACTCACATCATGATTCAAATGGAAAATCTCATAATCCAGCAAAGAATGAGCATACAGATCTGCGAGGGAAACTATCCTTGGTGTGACCTTCCACTTCACAATCTATACACCAAATTCCTTCCCAAACTACTTTTCCATAGCTACAATATGTGCCTCTAGAAATGGGCTAACACTAGTGTCAATGCTCCCAGCTTTGCCCGCCAAAGATGCAAAGTTGCTTCCAAAGGTGCTTCACGCGGATCTATTTATGTATTATGTGACAGTTCCCTTCTAAAAGGTGTAATAAATCCTCCGATGAACCATTGTGCATGTTGGCTAGCATGAATATCATAAAACAACTTAGATAGAAGTGTCTTAAAATGAGCATCATACTCACGTACACTCTTAGAAGTTCCTTGCCTTATATATTTGAGCACACTTATACTCTTCGCTCAAACTCGGGAATGTGGAACTCTTTCAAGAAAGCATCCCTCAATGCTACATAATCCATGTAAGTTTGATTAGGGTCAAACTTCCTATATAGCGATTGTGTGCACGTCTCGTAATGTAGTGGTGAATTGACTTGTCTTTCACTCAGCATTTGTAATCCCTTTAGCGTGCCACAAGATTTCACACATATGCACATGTTCAGTAGCATCCTCTATACCTCCATACTCCAAGAGACGAAGAGACATCTCCATATAGATATTTCGTGGTTATATGCAAACCTTGCCACCTAACTGGAACCCCCTATGTTCCCTTTGCCTCCGTAACCACCAATACCTCTTGATCCTCCACGTCGTTGGAATAGGATCTGTAGATGTACTCCCTATGCCCCAATAGTAGTACTATACTGTACCCTACACTGCCGTGAGGTAGTTCCACTTCCAGAGGTGAATCCAACATTATGTGCACTCACATTTTATGCAGATGATGTACCTAAGAATGCTCCTCCAAATGACATTGAATTCATCTATCTTTCCATTGATGTACTTTATCCCTAACTTACTCCTTATTTTCTACTTCCCAAGTTAGTTTGTTGGTTACTTGTCATACTAGATACTGAAAAAACAAGTGCAAAAGTAAGGTCACCAGGTGGATTAAGATGCACGCTTGAAGCCCAAGTAGTCTCTCGCTGGCACACTTGTGTGAGGCCGAGAAAGGATCTCTACCATGATTTCCAAGATGGGGATTGTTTCACCTAATTCTTATATGTTTCTTTGAAGTATTGATGAAATAGACAGGGTAACGGGTGTAGGAGGAATACCTATTCAAATGTTGGTTGATGGGTTATTACACACGTATGACTTCTGAATCCACAGCTAGTTTGAAATGATTTAGGTATCTCACTTAAAAAATAATAAGAAATATCTAATCTAACAGGCTAGGTTAGAGTAGGATCCAAAGGTCAAGTGGTGGTTCGGGGTCTCTGCAGTCCGATGCGTGAGGTCTTAGGCCGATCACAAGTGAATGAGGGAGAGGTGAAATTAGGTGGGTAGGTCATTGTTCTAGGTTGTATGGGCAAATACAGAGACCAATGCCGGTTAAGGGTGACCAATGGTGGTTGGGTGTAACTGGTGCCGGTTACTGTGGAAATCTGGGAATGCCACAAAATGAGCTTTGGGTCTCCTTTGTGATTACACAAAGGACTTTGGTTGGTCGGAATGAGGTATTGGGTGGTTTGGGCAGGATCTAGATGAGGTTTTAATGGGTATATGGAGGGGTGAGTGTTGGAGGAAGTCAATGGGTGGCTAGGTGAACAATAGGTGACAATATAAGGACAGAATGAAATAAACCAGAGAAGTATAACATTATACTTACTTGGATCCTGGTCCTGGACGCCTGTGAGTGAGGGATGGAGGTGCTGATGAGAGGTTGAAGGCTGCAGGTGATCACAAATTGTAGGAGAGCTTCTGCATGGGCTGCATGTGCATTCCTCTTTGCTTGGTTAGATCAGATCATTGTTGGGGTGGTTGTGTAGGAGAAAATGCTTGATCTCCTTCCTTGCATGTGTGTTCTCGCTAGAATTCAATCTCAAAAGATGCGATATCTCTCAGGAAGATCTCAATGTTTTCCAACTTTTTCCAATCTTTTCCAACCTTTAGAATAAGGTTGTTTTGAGGGTTAAAAGGGTAACTAACGGTGGTTCCGGCCTAACTAGTGATGGTTAGGGCTAACCGCGTCGATCAAGGTGGGATTTCCTAGGTTTACTAAACTAGGGAGATCCTCTTGATTTTCTCAGATCTCATGTCGTTAACCCATGGATTAAATTGGAAGCTTCTTGTAAGCATGCGGGAATGTGGTTAGAGAGAATGTAGGCATTGATTTTTAGGGTTTGGGTAAGTCTTAGTTAGTTACGACACTTACTAAGAATAGGTCTTAGGTTGAGTTTGCTTAATGAGGTGTCTAAGTGAGGTGTATGTGTGGATATTATTTAAATTAAGATATTTAAATAATAAATATAGTGAGGATAATGAATTAAATTAATTAAATTAATATTAGTGAGGTGAAGGGGGCCATGGCTAGGTGAATGTGATGAAGGGTGCTTATTTTTCAAGGGACCAAAGGGGAGTGTGACCTAATTTTAGTGCCTACATTTTGCCCCTTTTTGTTGTGTAGCTTGTATTGGTAAGCGATGCTAACAAAAATAAGATATGGCTGCCCCATGTGTGGATGAAGGTGATCCCCCTCAAACCAGGAACTGACAAGGCATAAGGTAAAAGCGGTGAGTGGTTTGATAAAAGGTAAATGTGAAGGAAAAGGTAGGTGGGCATGGGGGAAAATGTTTAAAGATCTACCTAGGAAATCTAGGTAATGGATTAGGGTCAAAGGTAGCAACAGTGAAACACACGCACACGTATAAACTACAACACACTACCAAGTTGAAGAGCAGGAAAACTCTACATTGTCTAAGGTCGATAGGTTTATCCAAACAAGGTTGAAGTGATTCGGTATCCAAGGTATAGGATATGGTTAGGAAACACAATGTAGGTTAGGTGTAGGAACGTTTAGGTATGTTCTAGTACACCAAAGGTAGGGTTAGGATAAATGGTCACAACAATAGGCTAGGTAAGGTCATTAGGTCAACAACATAGGTAATAGTGCTGTAAGGTATAGTAAACACATGAGGTCAAAGGTCACTGGCGATGGGCCAAGTCCAAATATCTAGGTCACAACATGGGTAAGGCCAAGGTAGGGGTAAAATAATGAGTCCCCAAAGGAGGACAAAGGGAGGTAGTAAATGATGAGGTCTAGGAAAGGTGAGGTAAATGGGTAGGGTAAAGGTGGGGTGGGGTAAATGATCAGGGTGAAGGTTGGGTGAGGTAAAAAAGGAGGTAGGGGTAGGTAAAAGGGTAAAATTTAGGGTAATGTGTAGGTGAGGGTGACCAATGTCGGTCATGGATAACCGACGTCGGTATAGGTCAACCGACGACGGTGAGGTAGGGCACGCGATCGATGCCGGTCAAGGGTAACCGACATCGGTTAGGTCGGGTTTGTTATAAAAACAAAAAATCCATTATTTTTGTTATTCATTTGTTATTTTACGAAGTGAGAAAATTCCAAAAAAGAGAGAAAAGTGTCTGGACATAATGGAAAAGTGAGCTAGTGGTGTGATTGACGAGTGATAGTTTAGTGAGTAGTGGGTCCACATGATCATTTTGGGGGATTCGATTGAGCAGAGGTTGCGGGTAACTATTCGACAATGGTGGAGGCCGGAGAGGGATCGGGTGGGCCATCGGTATAGTGGTCAAACGTGCCACCTAGATGGTGGCAAAGCATGACAAGGTAAGCGCTCTACTCTATGTGTAGTTTATTTCATAGATTAGAGGATTAGTTTAATCTTGTTTGTAGGTTTTGTTGGTTTTTCATTTTTGTGGGTGGTGAAAAATTGAATTTGGGAATGGGGGAATAAGGTAAAAAGAGGAATGGGGAGGGTAATAAATGGGATAGGGGGTGGGTGGAGGTCCAAGGGTAGTTTAGGTCATTGTAGGTGGGTAAAAGGGGTAGGGGAAGGTTTTTAGAAAGGGGGTTTTGGGAAATCACGGGTTTTCCACGACGTGGATGGGGTTGGTCAAGTTTGGCCAAAGATTCGGTATGGGTGAACTAGTATCAGTCACCAAATAGGTGAGTGATGCCGAGTTAAAGGGTGACTAGGGTCGGTTAGGATGAACCGATACCGGTTAGATTATTGGGCAAAAGGGTCCAAAAGTGAGGTGGGCTAGGTGGTTGAAATAGGTAGGGTGAAAATAGGGTGTAAGAAAATGATAATTTTGAATATGGATTGATACATGTAAATTAATGTCATGCTTGTATTGGATGTATGGGAGAGTGCAACTACATATACGAGACAGGGTTCTGCCTCTATTGGTGACAGTGCATGGCGCAGTGACCCCAAAGGAGCTGCAACATGTGGATGTAGTTAGGTTGAGTGGAGTTTGGTGTTATAGACTTGTTTTCCAACAGCCCAGTTTGATGGTTGCACTCATCGATAGATGGGATTCCGTGACCAACACATTCCACCTACCGATGGGTGAGATTACTATCACCTTGGAGGATGTGTTCTGGATTCTTTAGTTACCCATATTGGGTGCACAGTTTATGTTGTACATTTTTACTACATTGTTGGGCATATGAGCACATAGTTTGTGTGTGGCCTATAGGGATGCCCCGAGAAAATGCATTCCCACCTAGATTTGTGTAGGTGGGGTATAGGAGATGGGTGTCGGTGATTGGAGAGTGGAGATCTGAGAGGCCCACACATGATGTGGCCCATTTTCGGTAGTTACTGGAGGGGTTGTCTAGAGTGGACATTATATGGAGGCCATATGTGGGATTCCCCTCATATAGGCATATGCATGAGGAGCTAGTTGAGCTCTAGCTAGAGAGATGGATACAGGGTCACCGTGCCGGGGAGTATGAGATGATCCTGGTAGATAGAGTCTGACAGTAGTTTGTGATAGTACAAGACATTACTCCATCCTTCCCATAGTATCGAGAGATGACATGGAGAGGACCTTACCTCTACCACAACCTACAATGCCCATAGGGTAGGAGGAGCAGCATTGGATCGAAGGATAGATGACGCCAGGAGTGCAGTACAGTGCACATGTGCACAGGTGGTGGGTGGCTCACTTATGAGCCTTACCTTCCAAACTGGGGCAGCTAGATTTAGCCACCATTATGGTGTAGAGAGACACTCTACAGGGGCAGGTGGTAACACTTATTACCTATTTGGGTCTACTACAAACACAGCTAGAGGGTTCTGAGGTAGAGGTAACAGAGCTACATGTACAGGTGTCTAGTCTGTAGGCCCAGATGGGTGATGGAGGAGATGGAGATGGAGAGGAAGGGGGTGGTCAGGTGGCATCCTTATAAGCTTAGATGACAGGTTTATAAGGCCATTTGGCCACAACCCAAGACACGATTTGGGCCTTACAGCCTAAATACAGCACGGGGTAGGGGCACCACCATAAGCACCGAGAGTAGGTCCCAATTCACATGCAGTGCGGGATAGGGTCCCACAGTATGGTGCACAGTTCCGAGACCTGTGGGATAGATTTCATATCCTATGCCAAGTACAGGCACAACATGCATCCAATAAGAGGAGGAGATCCCGCACTCATAGTGTGGAGAGCATAGGGGGTCAGCGAGCTCGGCCCGATCAAAAGAGGCTACCAATGCACGGAGACCAGCTCTAGTTGAGGCACCAGTAGGGACCCAGGAGGTTGAGGGTACTAGTGATACAAAGATGGAGGACATCTGCCGAGATGCCTGATATGCGGTCACCTAGTTTTTGATGTATGATAGTTATTTTTGTGATATATATACCGGCCTGTGTGCCGAGAGACAATGAGGATGTATGAGTGGTTTTGTATATTTTGAGCATATACTAGCCTACGTGCCAAAGAGATTTTATATTGATTCATTATTATCATTATTATTATTTTTATATATGAGACCGGACTGCTGCGTGACGATGACATTTTGTCTTATATATCGGCTTGCATGCCGACGATTTTGAGATGATAGACATGATGAGATACATGTTATGATTTGATTTGTTGATGTGTTTATGAGATTTTGATTTGTTGTTTTGATATGGATGGAAATTAGGTGAGTTAGGCATGATGGAGTCAAATTGGTATAGGCATAGATTGAGTCAAGTTTGTTTAGGCATGGATCGAGTCAAGTTTTTTAGGCATGGATCGAGTCAGGTTTGTTTAGGCATGGATCGAGTTAGGTTTGTTAGGCATGGTTGAGTTAGGTTTGTTAGGCATGGTTGAGTTAGGTTTGTTTAGGCATGATGGAGTTGAAAGTAGGTGAAGTTGTGATTCATTATTTTATGCAATGAATGATAATATGGGTCATATGTGAGATGTGGTATAATCTATGCATAGTGATGATAGAGAAATGGTAGGCGTAATAAATGTATGTTGTGATAATGTTTAAAATATGAAACAACTTGTTATGTATGTGGTTGAATTTCCAATTTTGGGTATAAAAGGGAAACTAAGTTAGGTGTGATGTAATGTGAGGCACATGGAAGATGAATTTTTAGGGTAGAGGATGGCCGAGCTAACCTCCAAGGGCCCCATGCCCTCGGAGTGCTGCCTACATAGTCCTAGCGAAAAGGGACCTCAAGCCGATGTAGTTCTCCCATGAGCTAGGGAAGAATATGAGGAGGTATGAAAATGAGTTGGTAGGTTTTTAGGAATGGTGTGGGTTTTATATCTATTAGGTGTGGGTGGATTATAGGTAAAGTGATGTAGGTGGGGTCGATTGTGGCGAAAGAAGAATATTACCCCAAAAGTAAGTGTCGAGGACCAAGTCCTGTATAAGGTAATCAAAACGTAAGCAAAGATGGCTAAAAGATAAGAGGGGGCAATAAAGCCACCTGATTAGGTAGGATCATACCGAGTAGATCATATCTTGGAGGAGGTGATGAACATAAGACCCTAAATACATTGCATGATTGATTGTTATATGGTGAAAAGTAGTCACTTGATCACCAAATGTCTAAGTTCAAGAAGTCCCTTGAGGTAATTAGCAAATGAGAGTGGGAATGATTAGAAGGGTGAAAGGTAGTTAATTTTGTATGGTATGAGGTAAAACGCTCTTGGGAAAGATATCCAAGGTCACAATGGGCAAGTCCATGACAAAAAGGTTTGTTGTTTTGACTTATAGTTGAGATACACCGATCGATGTGGGAAGTCTATATGGGATGAGGAAATGAACTCCTTGAGGTCTTCGTGAAGCTGATCGATATCAAAAGCATTAAATTCTCTTATTTTTTAAAAGGGCTTTACATAGCTGTCCTTTCGAGGGAGTAGTTTATTTATAGAAGCGACACGAGAGGAATATGTCCTTTTAAGGGAGTCATATTTTTATTAGAAGTTTGACTCAAGGAGTTTGGTCCCATGTGAGGTCTTTGAAGTCATGGACAAGACCAAGGTGGAGAATAGGACTCTTGTTCAAAAGGCAAGGTGAAACAACCATGGGATCTCATCTAAAGGTAGACGAAAAGTATCCATGAGAATCATGCTATATGCAATGTCGTGGTACACATATTCAAGAGAAGATAATAAGTGACATGTACTCACATGATTCTTGTTTAATCATTGGTGAGGTGTATGAAGTGAATATCACTCAAGGGATGAGCCCGGAAAGAGACAAAAGGTGAGGTAGGATGACAAGTCTACAATAGAATGGTCTAAGATGCAAGGTGTTAAGGGGCATAGGTTTTGGTTTACCATCAAGTGAAGATAAACAATAAGCACCCGATCCATAGGTATGAGTCACGATGTATGGTACAAGACAATTAGGAGAAAAATTTCCTCGTTTACTTTTATCTACTTTAGTTACATATTGATTTTCTTTCAGGATAGGTCACCGACTTGGAAGGTTCATGCATGGACACGTTTTTCGTAGGCACATTTGATATGTTTTTGGTAAACTTGAAGGTGATCCAAAGCGTTAAGACGACATTCGTCTAATAACTCTAGTTGTGCTAAACGGTCCTGACAAAATTCATCATCATTGAGCATGTCATGGAGAGAAATGCAGAGTGAGGGGATCTAGACTTTGAGAGGTAGAACTGCCTCTGTACCGTAGACCAGAGAAAATGGTGTGGCCATAGTGGAAGTGTAAATACTAGTGCGGTATGCCCACAGGGCAAAAGGAATGTGTGTATACCAATCCTTCCCAGTATCGTCAACGAATTTCATAAGAATTTTGTTTAAGGTTTCGTTAGTGGATTCGGCCTGGCTGATGGTTTTTGGGTAATAAGGTGATGAGAAACTAAGTTTAATTCCAAAGGCATCACAAAATTTTTGCAATGTTTTATTTTTGAATTTTTTTCCATTGTCAGTGATGAGGTGATGAGGAACACCAAAGTGACAAATGATGTGGTGGTTAATGAACTCACATAACTCACATATTTTCTTATCTTTCATGGAGATGAGTGGTATGGCTTCCACCTATTTTGTATAGTATTCGGTAGCAGTGATGATCCATTGATGGCATTGGGAAGAATGGGGGTTGATTTCTCTGACAAGATCTAAACCCCATTGAGAGAAGGGCCAATGGTCACGGGTGACCTATAAGGCATGACTGGGTGTATGATGAAGATTGGAATGTTGTTGGCATTTTCCAAAATATTTAACGTAATCATAACAATCATGATTAAGGGTTGGCAAGAATAGCCTGTGTGAAGAATATGCTTAGCAATAAGAGGCCACTAAAGTGACCTCCACATATGATGTCATGAACTTCCTTAATGGTATAAGGAATTTTAGAACTTGTGAGGCATCGTAAGAGAATACCATCAAAGCAACACTTATAGAGGAGTCCCCCCAGAATGATGTAATGCGAGACCTTTTTAAGGAAGGCACGTTGTCCATTACGGTGAGATCAGGAGGTAAGATGGAGACCGAAAGGTATTCGTGAGTATTGTTTTTACCAAAGGTCACTCGGGTTAGGGGTAGTGGTTCTAATTGATTAAACATTATGAGGTAAATAAGAAAGTGATTGGAGTCATCAGACGGTGACAAAGATTTTAGAATCGATGGGAAAAGTGGGTATTTGGGAAGCTAAGTGGCCATGGTATCTGTAAATTTGTTGGTTGAACATGGGATAGTTTGAAGGGTGTAATGATCAAAGGTGGTCAAAAGTATGTCTACATGATGTTTATACTTTTGAAGTATCTCGTTACGACATTGGTATATACCATTGACTTGGTTTATGACCAATTGAGAATCACCAAAGATGTTGATTGATTTGACATCTAGGGCGTAGGCAACTTGGAGACCTAGTATGAGCGCTTCGTATTCGGAAATATTGTTGGTGCATTCAAAATATAGTTTGAAAGACAAAGGCATGGGTTCACCATCAAGAGGAATGAGGATAATACCAGCCCCACCCCCACGCTGACACTTGGAACCATCAAAGAAGAGTGTCATTTGGTAAGGAGGTTCATCCAGGGAAAGGGTAGCAATTGACTCATCTGGAAATTCAATATTAAGTGTTGATCCCCAGAAATAGGTGCGTTGGCAAATTGGTTGGCGATAGCTTGGCCCTTGATGGACTTTTTATGAATGAATTTGAGGTCAAGATCAGATAAAATCATAATCCATCATCTAAGCACACCGATTTTGATAAGGTTTGACGTACATGAAGTGTAAGGGGTCGGTGTTGGTCACAACATAGGTTTCGTGGTTGAGTAGGTAATGATGGAGTTTGGTGGAAACAAAAATTAAGGCTAAGAAAAAAATTTGGGGTGGTTGTATCAGGTTTAATAGTCCAAACAGTATGGCTTATGTAATAAATCGATCGCTCCCCTGTGTTTTCATCGAGATGAGCAAGCATGGCTCCCAAGGAATGATCGGTAGCTGAGATGTATAGGTAAAAAGGTTGATCGTCTTTAGGTGGAATGAGTATGGGTGGTTGGAGAAGGTATTGTTTTAGGGCCTCAAAAGCTTTGTGACAATCATCATCCCATTTAAAGGAGACATCCTTCTTGAGAAGATGATGAAGTGGTTGACATCGATTACATAATTACGAAATGAAACGGTGAATAGAGTGTAATTTACCTTGCAGGATACGGAGTTGTTTAAGGTTAGTGGGTAGAGGCATTTCCGTAATGACCTTGAATTTAGCGGTAGGTCGACCTTTATACCACGTAGAGAAATGATAAAGCCCAAGAGTTTTCCGAGAGGACTGCAAAGATGCACTTCTTAAGCTAAAGGTGAACACAATATTTAATGAGATGGTCAAAGATGGTTTTGAGGATGGCAAGGTGCTCGGAGCGGAGTTTAGATTTGGCTAAGAGATCATCCACATAATCTTCCAATATGTGATGCATGATGTCATGGAAGATGTAAGTCATAGCCCAAGGCCAAAAGGCATGACTCGATAGCAGAAGGTCCCCCAAGGGGTGATGAATGAGGTCTTGTGTTGATCTTCTGGGGCAAGAAAAAAAAATTATAACCCGAGAAGCCATCCATGAGTGATAGCATCTCATGACCAGTGGTAAGGTCAACCAGTTGATCAATACTAGGTAAGGGAAAGTCATCTTTCGGGTAGGCTAGGTTGAGGTCATAGAAGTCCATGCAAATGTAGAGTCCCCTATCACTTTAGTGACAGGGACAATGTTAGAAATACAACGAGGATAATCAATGGGTAAGATGAAGGAAATAGAAAGAAGGCATTGAAGTTCTTCTTTGACGAGAAGAGCAATGCGAGGGTGCATTTTCCTCATATTTTGTTTGATGGGTTTGGCATCGGGAACAATTACGATATTGTGGACCACTATGGTGGGGTCAATATCGGGCATGTATGCATAAGACCAAGTGAAAGTGTGGTTATGATCTCTAAGAAAAGAAGTGATGGCTTCCTATTCAGCAACATCTAAAGATTGTCCGATCTTTAGGATGTGCGGGTCATCCTGAGTATGAATGTTGATCTCGATAGTCGATTCATTCAACATGGTTTGCATCTTAGAAGGTAACGACCGATGAATATATGAGTATTCTACACCAAGGTAAGTGAGTATGGATTCATCATCCTAGTATTGAACGACATTAATTGAAGGTGTATCGTCATTGATCATTTCAGGATACAGGAAGGGAAGAGTGGAAGGGGCTTCACCCTCATGTTGATAAGTCAGAGGCCCCAAGAAAATGGTGTTTATGAAAAAAATTTAGGAGGGATAGATTAAGGATCTATCAACTCCGTCGGTGAGGGTGGTGATGAAGGCGGAGCGGGTGGAGAAGGTGGAGAAGGGCTAGTCCTTAATGAGTTCAATGCGGGCCTGTTTGGTAGGTGGTTCAGGGAAGCCGATACCACTAAGGTCGTTATGTTTGTGGGTGCTACATGGAATGATAATATGGTGGCCTTTTTTGTAAAATAAAAAACCAAAACCCTTCCACGTGCATCGGTGCAGGAAGGTGTGGGCAAAATAGTGATTAGAAGTTGATGTAAAATGGGTGAGTTTGTGATGGTGGTTCGGGTGTGTAAGTGGTAGTATCCAGTCCCCCATAGGTGAGATTGGTACGAAGATGAGGAGGACCATACAGGAGATGTTATCATATACGGTGATCATAACGAGGGTTTTGGTGAAGGCTTTTGTACTCTTGTGGAGTAAGGAATGTGTTAACACTATATAGGTGGTACTCCCCCAAAGTGAGGTGTTGAAAAACACCTTCCAAGGGATCGGTGGTTCGTATGTAGGTAGTTGGAATGGATGAAGTGTCAGAGGTTGATGTGGAGGTAGAGTTAATGGATTGGGAAGATGATGGGTCAGCCGTGGAGGTTGTGGCAGTGGTAGGAATGGAGGAGGTATGTGTGGTCAAGTGGGTCAAGCTACGGTAAGTGAAGGTGTAGGTGAAGAAGTAAGATTGCATGAGGTAGATGACTTATTAGGTATGAGCACATCATTGGGTCAGTAAAGTATGTTACATGTTTTGAAAGGTGATGGGTCAGCTGGAATGGTATAGGTGTGTCTTTCATGTTCAAACTTTACACAACGATGCAAAGTGGAAGTAACGCAACCCATGACATGAATCTAGGTCTGCAAGCAACAAGATATATTGAAATTCCCCTCTAAAATGTAAAATAATTTTGGAATAGTGTGGGGGCACACGTGAACATGGAGGATGATGGTGCCTAGTGTAGAAGTGATAGTGTCATTGAATGAATGCAACATGACCAGTGTTTATGCATGTAATTGTCAGGTATGCAAATTTGAGAAAATACATGGGTTGAGATGATGTTAATGATAGCACCCCCATCAATCTTCACATGGTGTACCCATATGTCATCTATGTGGACATAGATGAAAAGGGCTAGGTCTCCGGGTCATTATTTTAGTGTGGCATGATCTCTTCCTCCGAGAAGCTAAGGAGGCTACTTGGTGAATAAGGTGGGGTGAAGATGAAGGTGGTAATTTGGTGAGAGAGGCTACATGATGGGGTGTGATAATGGAGGCTACGGGTGTAGGGCCATTAGGTAAAACCTCAATAGATTAAAGAACCTCCATGAGAGCTTGACGATGGGATTCTAAGGTTTGGATGTGGTCAAATAAGGAAATTTTAAGGGGATATTGGTGTAATTTTTTGAGTATGGTGTGATGTGTGACGCCATTAGAAATGGGGTACGTGGGGCCGCGGATAGTGATTTTAGGTATGGGTACAGATGGTATGTTGGGTATAGGATTGGTTGGTGGGTTAGTTGCCTTTTCTTTGCCCTTATCCTTCTGAGCACGTGTAGTGATGTGTATCATGTTGATTTGAGGGGAGTCATGAAATAGAGAAGGTGTAGGATGAGTGGTGTAATGACATGACAGGCAAAAACCTACTGGAGGAGAAAATACTTGTGAGGTGAGATGGGCGCAACGACATTGGGGTGATGGCATGGAAAGTTCTCTAATGCAAACCATGTTAATTTCAAATATTGGGGCTGGCTCTAGGAGCTGTGAGGTGGATTTTTTGGTTTGAGTGGACGGTGTGGGAGTGGGTGTTTGGAAGGTGGTCCTCGTTGAGAAGGTTGTCGTCATCAAAGTTATCTTCAGGTGGACACAACTAGATAAGGACAGTTTTCAAGGCCTTGCATTTTTCTACATCATGCCCTGGCACATGATGGTAGGCACAAATTTTAGTATCATCAAACCCTTTTAGCTTGGGTTTGATGGGGTAATGTAAGGTTTGAGTGGCTGTAATGTGATGATGAAGTCTTAAGGAGGTTGGTTAAAATTTTGGCATAAGACCTCGCTAGTGGATCGCAATGGGAAGTGAATGTGGGTTTGGGTGCGGGGTGTGGTTGATTGTTGAGGAATGGCCTTTGGAAGAGGAGGAGTGGATCGAGCTATGGGTTGGGTGTCTTGGCATGGTTATGGATGTCATTTGTGCTTGTTTAGGTAGGGGTATAGTAGATGGACGGGTAGGAGGGTGTGTGGTTATTTTGACTACCTTATTCAGGGGCAAAGTGGAGTTTTGTTTTTGGGTTGCACCTTCTGGGTAAAATTGATATGGATGTATGAGGTTTAGAAGGAAAATCAGATTGGGGAAAATGAAAGTTACCCACGGGGATAACGAAGGTGCTATTAAGGTAGATGACGCAGTCGTGGTTGGGGTGTGAGGGACAATGACCGAAGTGTAGTGGGTAGTGAAGCAATAGCCGAGGGTATTGGAGGTATGGGTTGTAAAGATGTGCAGTGCTAGTGTAAGTCATGTTGGGCGTTTGGGTAGGTTAGAGGTTTGTGAGGAAGGAATGGGTTTTGTGTTTTTGGTTTATTGATAGGTAGAGGTTCTTGACCATGTTGAGAAGCCGAGATCATAAGATGAATGAGACAGTGCAGTGTGATCAGTTTGGGTATGATTTCTATGGGTTTTGTGCTTCTATTTGGTTGTTAGAGTAGGTGTGGTGTTGTATTTGGAGGATGTAGCTAAATCTAGTTTGATAGGTGGATGGGTAAGGCTGGTGGTCAGGGTGACCCCTAATGTGGTAATAGGTTTAGTCGATGAAGATGTTCAGAGGTGTGAGTTTGGGTTTAGATGTAGGTTGAGTTATGGGTAAGGGTGTCGTTTGAGCTATAATAGATGTCGTGGAAGAAATTGTGATAGAGGTGGTTGTGTTCGGTTTGATTGGTGAAATATTTTTGGGTAGATAGTGGAGGTATCGGTAAGGGTAGCAGGCGTAGGAGGAATAACTATTCAAATGCTTTGGTTGATGGGTTGTTGCGCAGACGTATGAATTCTCGAATCCACAACTAGTGGTGAGAGCTTCATTTTGGCTAGGAGGAACTACCCATAATAAAAGCAAGACCACCGAAGGAATTAAACAATATGTGCAGTGAACTACCTAGCATATGCTAGATCTGGGAAGTGTGATACTTGATAGATGGTCATGTCAGTCCACTATTTTAAACAATTTAATGTGATAAATAAAGTAAATTCTATTGTAGTTCGAAATGATTTAGGTATCAGTAACATCCCCATTTTAGAACATTAGAACAAGTAATTTTTTATTTTTTTGATAAATGCTTCCTAGTTATAAATACTTAATTTAGAACTCACAAATCAAAACCACCATTCTTATAACAGATAACCATATGTAGCTATAATGACTCGGAGTACCTCCGATCTATTCATTCCATGACTCGGTAATCTACCGATCTATTCATGAGTATCAAAGAGTTGGTGTTTTTATTTTAACACATCACTCTTACGGTTCTCTTCCCTAATCTGGGATTTAGAATGCTCTGTCCAAGGAACCTAACTGAATAATTGTTACCATTATTCATCGGCATCTCATCCCTCAGACTAGGTGACTTAGGACAACGCAATCAGTAGCTTGCGATACTTTGGCCAAAGATTTGAAACATACTGCTTATGTCTCGTATCCCTTGACGGCATACTCGTCAATCTAGAATATGTCCTTCACCCCATTCCTATGTTATGTAGAATGTCTTATACCGACTTGCGTCTCTCCCCTGTCCCAAGTTATTCACTCAGGAATGGATTAATAATATGACAATGATATAAGGATGTGCTCAAGAACTAGGGATATCTTGACATACCGGGTCAACCCTAGTTAACCCTATGTGTCAAGGTACCCCCGAGTCTCCGAGGCAGCCTCATATCATGACCACATTCCTAACTTGGTCCAGGAGTAAAAACTTGTTGGAGTTTAAGGTGTAAATCTTAACGATCAATGCAAAGGGTGTCAAATCATAAGTCACTGCATTGTTGTATCTTCGAGAAGATCCTAATCTTCTCGAAGGTACAACCTCGCATTGTCTTGTGCCATCAACCTTCCAAAACCACCTCGAAAAGATATACTTAACTTTAAGGTGTTACATACGTTGAGTTAAAGTTATACTTTAAGATGCTCCTTTTAGGGTAGTCTTTTCCCAACCCCTGGGTTCCTCACCTTAGAATTACCTTTCTTAATAAAACCCATTTCACAAAGAGAAGTTATTAAGGTTTGAGGTCTCATCAAGGAGTTAATTGAAAAACAGTAATCTAAATCAACGAAACTGAGCAATAGCCCTTAATCTTCACATAAGGTTGCTAACCATACCCTTTTTGGTTTATATCAGTTCTCATAACTGAAATATATATCTTACTTATTAGTATTGAGATATAGTGAATTAAAATCAAGTTAAGGCGTTGTCTTGACTTAGATCAAGACTAGGAAGTAATAATTTATTCAGCTCGTTCAGCTTCCTATTGAGGTTTATTTTAACCTTAGCTTCTCGAAAGACAGTGATCTAAATTCCAATTTAGCTTTAGATAGAACATAACAGAACTACTAAACATTCACAAGTACTCAGTCACACAATCTTTGCAAAGCTTACATAGAGAATCCCAAATGTCTCCAAAGTATACAATAATAACAATGCTCTTAAAATCATTTAAACCGAAGAGGTTCAATCCACCAAGATACAAATGCAAACACATAAGTAACAAATACCTCTTTTCATTCATTTATAAGCTAATCAAATACATTTTATGCATTCAGCATATTTGATACAATACTCAACAACAAAAGAACATCTTTCTTCAAGTAGTACATTTAGAGAATCAAGTTGGAATTCATCATAAAACCAAATTAAACAATCTGAACATCATATCAGATCTGTGTGCCTTTACCACTTACGGCAACCATCTGCAAAAATTGTCAACACGGGTCAGTTCGGTGAACTGAGCATGATAAGCACTAATTCTTAAAACAATTGCAATCCACCAATTGTTCTCATTAAACAACCTGTTTAAATGAAATCATTTCTTCACATTCCAAACTTAAATCAGGCTATTCATCTTATATGTTAGAGACTAAGAACAAATGAATACAACCATTCTAAAGACAACAAAACTCCTACAAGATTGTTTCTAACAATTTCTCAAGGCAATTAAAACATTCAACAAGCTCACTGTCTTAATTCTTTTATCATCATAACACATTTCAATGGTATTGACAAGTATACCTATTTATACAGCAACACACATTTTATACCAGTCTCTCCATACAATACCACAGTTTATTCTTGTTATGCCCTTACCGTAGAGATCGCAAAAGGATGCAAGAAGAAAGCACACAAGGTTTCCTATCTAGGAGAGAGAGAATTTTCCTATTCAACTTATTATACATCAACATATAAATTACAGTCCAGAAGAAAGAAACAGAGTCAATCAGATTCCTAAATCATAATGTTCTGGACTGTACCGACTCCTTTAGATTAATGCAAATACATTTACGCATGCGACTAAACAGTCGAGATTACAAGAAGAACTACAGTTCCATCTAAATCCAATTATAAAAATCACCTGTAGCTATTAAGCAATACAAGAGCTCTCGCGACAAGCAAAAGAAAATAATCCAACCATGAAAGACTCAACAAATATTTTCCCTATCATTTATCAACATGAAAATACCCAACGCCATCGCCTGACATGGTACAACTAAGAGCTCTTTGTTTCAGTCAAACTTGAGACAAGATAACATTAAAACAAATAACGTTTCCATATGCAAATACAGTGACATTCACACTGAGTCGAAACACAACATGCACAGCTTCATTCAACTAATCAAATCCCTACGATTATACAGCAAGGATGTAAATTAGAAGCCGATTTCAAGAAGAATAATCACAACAAGGTCTTCACAGAAGCTGAATTCCATATCAATAAATTTCCTCAAAGTTTCATCTGAAGTCGAGCTACTACGAAATATAACAGGGTCTCAAACAAAGTCGAGTTGATAAAGAAACCCCATCCCTTAATTCCTCATAATCGAACTGAACATAACACAACAATATTAAGAAAGAGTCAAAACGATATGCATGCTCAGCGAGGACTCAAATCGAGAAATGAGCCAACACGCAGCATATCATGGACTCCAACAGTGTCAAATCCAACCAATACTTATAACCAAGGTTTCGATTGAAGTTGAATTCATACGACAACAATTCAAGAATCCTAAAAGTACTCACAACAAAACTTCTACAGAAGTTAAAACATAAATTACGTTTCAAGGACTCCATCGAAGTCAATAACATTTAGTATTCTTAACAAAACAACAACATTCATAACCAAGCTTAGACAGAAGTTTGAAATACAAGATACATTTCAAGGACTCTCACTGAGTCAATACCAACCGTATTCACAACTGAGCTTACACAGAAGTAGAAACACTAGTTACATTTCAAGGACTTCAACAGACTCAAAACCAATGAGTATCCACAACAAGCTTCTGCAGAAGTCAATAACATACCACCCATTTCAAGGATTCCAACAGTATGCACAATGAAACTACTACAGAAGTTAAAAACATAAGTTACGTTTCAAGGATTCAAAAGGAGTCGAAACCATATAGTATTCTCAACTAAACTTCTACAGAAGTCGTAACATACTATCCATTTCAAAAATTCCAACAATATCATGCTAAAAAGTATTCACTGAAAAACTTCAACAGAAGTCGAAACATACTATCAATTTCAAGAATTCCAACCATATCATGCTAAAAGTATCCACTACAAAACTTCAACAGAAGTCGAAACATACGAAACATTACAAAGACTCTCACTGAGTCATTTTCGTATTTAATCCTTGCTACTTTCAACAGATTCTAACCCAAAATCGCAAACTCAGTAAGGACCTCGACAATAGTCGCATTCAAGTAGTATAATCACAGCAAGATTCCAAACAGAAGAAACTTCAAGAATTCACAGCAAGATTCAACAGGATTAAATCAACAATAAAAGCACAGCCGGTCTGTAATCGAAATGAAACCAAAAGGAAGAATAAATACAGTAATCATTCCAACAAGGTCTTCTAAAACCCCGAGATTCCTAATTCCATAGGAAAAGAAGAACCAATACATTGCTTCAAACCAACTGAACTGAAATCACCTGAACAGAGTTGTTTTAATGAAAGCATTTAGAGTAAAGCAAGATTTTTAAAAGTCAGGGCCTATCATGCCTGGTAATGTCGCTTAAAAATCCGAAGAAGACCTCTGAATGAGCTCGAGCCTTCTCCTCTTCTTCCACGATAGATTCAGCAACAATAATTTGTTACCCTCATGCCTTATAAACTTTCCTCGACAGAGAAAAGAGCTAGTTATTCTCATAGTTGCCATGCAACACCAAGTAGACTGGTTTGAAGAACTAGTGATCAAACAGAGAGAAAACCGGAGTGTATGGAAAACCAAACAACCAACTAGTTTTCCATTTTGCATGCCTTCCGAGCAATCCGTGCTCGGGAACCGAGTTCATTAATGACATTAACTCCAAAATTCCCGCCCAATCTCCATTGCCACCGACCACCATAGTTGGCGATTGACAAATGCAAACCAAAGACCATTTCCAGATTTGGCGACTCTGCCACGTCGGTCCCAATAGATATTTACAACCTCCACCAAATCCCAAGTCCTTCATCCTTATCCACCTCATAAATGCCATAGAAACTACCGCCCATGGCTCACACCCCTTCATAGGTCCCCCTTCATCCACTATCATTAGTTAGGTTAGAAACATAGGTTAGATCATAAGGTAATACTTTAGTCTTACTTCCATAGTGCTAGGTCGCTAACCTTAGGAGCATTAAACCTATAGTTTAGGGCTAGGTTAGATTAGCACTAATCCAACCCATAGGTTATAGTTTAGGTTAAGGTTATTAACCTTAACGAATCCATTCTAGGTCTAACAAATAGAATCGTTCAGTATAAGAACCAACAGAGTATAATATTCCCGAAATGGATTCTATCCAGCATTGATAATAAGCTAGCAAAGTATATACCAGAATTTATTACCTGGCTCAAGGTCTAGACCTTCCTGATATTACGATATCGGGAACCAATTCATTTAACAAGATCAGCCTGAGTTAACTCCTGAATTGCTCATTCAACACATTCAGACCTTGCAACCTTCGTAAGGTCTATAATTTTTGTTCATCCAGAATAAACTTAAAACATCTCTTGGATCAATGCCACTGATCCAAGGCTGAGTCATAAAGATGGGTAAATCCACAATTCATCCCGAAATCAGATTAAACTCAGGTGCTAAAAATGAAAGAAATAAAAGAGTCCAAGCATATCCTGACTCAGTCAAAGATCTTCAAGAGTAAAGAAGATACAATCCATATCAAGCATGACTTCACAATCAAAGGAACACATCCTTTTATAGAAGAAATCATATATCAACACTTGAATGCTCAGGAGGAAGTAACAATAGTTCAGAGTGTTACATGCTTCCCTCCTAAAAGATTCATCGTCCGATGATTACATATTTGATTTACCTTCAGGTCAACCAATTTATTAGTTCACAATACAATGTGACTATTTCCAACTTGAATAGTTCCAGAAATCAATGTCATGATACATTTTATTCAGACTGAATAATGTTTGCCTCAATCTGGCTTTCATATAGACATGAAAAAGATAAGTTCATAAAAAAATGTTTTGTCAACAGATTTCATTCTGTTGAAAAAGAAAAGGAAAAGCAATTTTCATCTCTTCCAGATTTTCCCAAGTTGCACTTTCTTCGTTAAACTGGTCCCACTGGACCTTACATTGCTATATTTCACGATTTCTCAAATGCAATTGGCGAGTTTCTAGCACTCGTGTGGGTTTAACCACGATTATTCCTGGGTCTTGGACCTGCAAGGAATTCCAATTTAAGACATGTGACAAATCTGAAACGTATTTCTTAAGCAAATAAATATGGAAAACATCATGCATGCGAGACAAAGCAGGTGGTAATGCTAATCGATAAGCTACAGGATTGATTATTTCAAAAATTTTGAAAGGTCCCACGTAACGAGGTGACAACTTGGCAGCCTTTCCAAAAGTTATAGAACTCTTTCTGGGTTTAACACAAAGAAAAACGTTCTCACCAAGCTCAAACCTTCAATCAACTCGCTTAAGGTCAGTATAGCTCTTCTGCCTATCTGCTGCTTCCTTTAATCGTTCACGAATCAACTTAACTTGCTGTTCCATTTCAGTGAGGATATCTGGTCCAATTACCACTCTATCCTCAACACTATCCCAACTAACAAGGGTTCTGCACTTCCTTCCATAAAGTGCTTCAAAAGGTGCCATTTTAAGAGATGAGTGATAAGTGTTGTTGTATGTGAATTCAACTAGTGGAAGATACTCTTCCCATTTATACTGTTGATCCATGCAATACATTCGCAACATATCTTCCAACACTTGATTTACTCTCTCTGTTTGTCCATCTGTTTCCGGATGATATGCAGAACTGAAGTTTAGTTTCGTTCCAAGAGCTGTATTAAGCATTTGCCAAAATCTTGACATCATTCTAGGATCCCTGTCAGATATAATCAATTCCGGTACACCATGTAACCTGAAAATTTCGTGCACGAATCTTTTGGCCAACACTGGTGAATCATCCTTTAGATTTCTAGCGATGAAATGAGCTACCTTAGTTTATCTACAAGTACCAGGATAACATCATGTTTATTCCTGGAAGTAGGTAACCCTGTACAAAGTCCATGCTTATTACTTGCCATTTGTACTGCGGTATGCTATGGGGATATAATAGTCTAGCATAGTGCATGTGTTTCGCCTTAACCCTGCGACATTCCAGCATAATGAGTCACAAAATCAATAACATCCTTTTTCATACCTTTCCAAAAGTATTGTTGTTTCATATCAACGAGCATTTTGTGATACCGAGATGTCAGAGAAGGGCAAATTATGAAATTCAACTAACAACTTCTTTCTCAAATTGTTCAAAGATAGTACGTATACCCTATTTTCATAACGTAAGATTCCTTCATTATCAAAATGAAAACCTTTATACCTTTCATCATTAGGTTCCGCAGCAAGTGTTGCTTTTACTTGCTTTGAAAGTATATATCGATTCGAGGCACTTTTTACCTCATCCTTAAACCGAGTTCTTAATGTTATAAGAGCAGAAATGTGCTTCCTACGACTTAGAGCATATGCTACCCTATTCTCTTTCCCTTTGATGTAGTTAATATCAAAATCATATTGAGATAAAAATTCTAACCACCTTTCTCTCGTCTGGCATTTAGATTAGGTGAGTGAAAATATATTTCAGTCCTAAGTGATCTGGTTTTTAACTCAAAAGGTTTCCCAAGTAAATAGTGTCTCCGACTTGAAGCGCATGAACAATGGCGAAGCTCCAAATCATGAGGAGCATAATTCAGCTCATGTAACTTAAGTTTTCTACTTTCATATGCTATGACTTGATCATTTTGTAACAAAACACCTCCAAGGCCTTCCCGTGAAGCATCCGTTACAACAATAAAGCTCCCATTGTGGTCCTGGTACAACTAATATAGGTGCGGAAGTCAACCGAATTTTCAGACTTTTGAAAGCGCTTTCGCACTTATCATTCCAAATAAATCTCTTATCCTTCTTCTCGCAATGAAGTTATTAGTGCAACCACTTTAGAAAAATCCTTAACAAATTTTCTATAATAACCAAAGAAGACCCATGAAGCTTCTTACTGCGCCGTGCACATTCTTTAGTGCAAAAAGCCACTCGCTTATCGCCACTATTTTTGAAGGATCTACAAAGAATTCCTTCTTTACTAATGACATGACCCAAATAGTGAACTTCTGTATCAAAGAAAGAACATTTGGATAACTTACCATACAACTTTCTTTTTCTCAAAATTTCCAAAACTATCTTCAAATGCTCATTGTGTTCCTCGACATTTTTAGAATAAATGAGAATATCATCCAAGAATACAAGTACAAACTTGTCCAAATATTCTTGAAAGATATTATTCATTAAGTTCATAAAATGCTGGTGCATTAGTTAATCCAAAGGGTAGAACCGTGAATTCATAATGTCCGTACCTAGTTCGGAAAGTTGTTTTATGAATATCTTCTTCTCTAATCCTTAATTGATGATAACCAGATCAAAGATCTATCTTAGAATAAACCGCTGCCCCATGCATCTGATCAAATAGATCGTCGATACTTGGAAGTGGGTATCTGTTCTTGATTGTTGCTTTGTTCAACATCCGATAATCGATACACAACCTAAGTGTTCCATCCTTCTTTTCACAAATATTACCGGGTGCTCCCAAGGTGAAACACTTGGTCTAATCAAACCTTTAGACAAAAGTTCTTGCAATTGTGCCTTAAGTTCGACTAACTCGTAGTAGTCATCCGATAAGGTGCTTTGGAAATAGTTTATGTTCTGGTTTGATTTCGATGGTGAAGTCAAATTCCCTCTGGGTGGTAAACCTGCGGTAATTCCTCGGAAAAACATCCTTGAAACTTTGCAACAAAGTGGAAATCGTTTCATGGAATCACCATCTTCTTCTTGAAAATTCAGATATCTTTACCGCATAAAGGGTACATCCTTTGTTTTTATCCTTTTAAAAAGATAGCATGACGCTTTCTAACTCGAAATGTCCCGCTTCACACCTTGAATCTCTCTGCTGCTTTCACCGATCATCTTAACATTTTATATTCTTTTCATAAGAATCTACTTTTGCTTTATGGTCACTAACTAATCGACACCGATGACAATGTCATACGATCCCAAAGGTGTAACATAGAGGTCAAATTTAGTGCAAAAGTTAGGTAAGTCAAGGACTGCCCCAAAAAGACACATACTCACCGTATTTAACAAATTATTACCATACTATACACCCAAGATTTATCCATTTTTCTAGCCTTTCTTTTAAGTTTGTAGAAGCAATTTTACTAGAAAT